>CM017801.1:28494645-28826688 GCA_008086715.1 Sitobion miscanthi
CAAATAAAAATATTATTTAATTTGCATACTTACGTCACGGTCGTATTCAAATTGCGCGAATCAATTAATCTCTATTAATTCTTCCGAAGAAGTTACTTGATTTTGCACACACGTGGTGGGTTCCAAGCTGGTAAATATATTTAAAGTTAGTGTTTTTTTGATCCAAGCTTGATTTTGTGATTTTATTTAATAGGTACAAAATAATTTACAAATCATTGATTTTTTATCATGACAAAAATAAGAAACTATTGAACGTAATTTTATTAGCATGAATTTGCACGACCATTTTCGGAATTTGTACGCAACTCGTTCAACGAGAAACATACATTCCTATGTAGGGGGGCTAGGGTAACGATACTCCAGCCCCTCACTACTGCCTAAACACTAATTATACAAACTTTAAATATCCAAGTAATTAGTACGTAATTAGTATGAATTTGTACGACCATTTTCGGAATTTGTACGCAACTTGTTCAACGAGAAAAGTGCATTTGACATTAAATACTAACTCTTTATTTATTTAATGTGTACATCCATGGTTTAAGATAAAAGCATTTTAATAAGTGTTCAAAAATGACTCAAATAAGCGAAACATCAATCGAAACGACAATCGTGCGAATTTCGGAGTTAGTCGTGCAAATTCATGCTAATTACGTGCTGAAATTCTGAATAGTGGCGTAATTAAACTGTAGAAATTTGATTGATTTCGTATTCGAGCGGTGCTGGCGCAACGTACGTGTATAAAAAATGGTAAGTATTATCCAGCTTACCCTACTTTATCAATTTCGGGATTTTCTGCATTCAAATTTTGCGGTCTTTCTCTTTATAATCATACACAAATTAATCATTGGTATCCAAGTTTGCATATTATGAATAAAAGATAGACAACTAATTAGTAAATAAATACTTTCGTAGCATGCCGATTTTTTCTAGCCATGCTTAATCGGGCATAGTAGCAATAAAATAAAATAAACAATCAATCGTACCGAAATACAGCGTAACGTTCACTGTTTGATGTGTAGATCACAATTCCCAAATGAAATTACTACATGGATTTATAAAAGCCGGCTTCAAACATCGGCTTGTGTGGCAAATAATTATTATTTTGGTACAAATTAATATTTATCGGAAATATTGCTATTTTTGTATCGACAATTTGAATATTCATAAACTATGCACGCCTTCGATAGCCCGGTCTCTCGATGCACGGTGTAGTACCGTGCGCAGTGTGGGGGTAATGTGTACAGTTTTGTACACAACCGCTATTATAGCCACCAGAGCAGGCAGCAGCACTATACGGTTATACAAATACGAATTTTTTTTCAAAAACATGTCTCAGGAGAAACACTCTCATTTGGGCTACAGTAACTATACAAATACCAACTTTCGTAAACAAAAAGGTGAGAACATTATCTATGTTCCTGTGTTGGATCTTTTAGATACCATCAACATAGTAACTTTTAATAAACGTTGAATATTTGGTTATTTATCATTTTCTACAGTCCAAAACAAACGACTGAGTAAACGTATACTTATTATCCAACATAAGAACCCAGATAAAATTGTTATCCTTAAATGGTCGAAATTTGATTTTTGTGCCATAAATACAGCTCAAATGAGAGCAATTTTACCAAAACATGTTTTTAGGTGGCGAAAACCGGTGTGTAGCGTCCTCTCAAGGATTTGTTAAAAATGCTGATAATAGACAAAAATCAAATTAAAGCAGTTTAATCAAATGTACCAGTTAATATTTAAAAAAAAAAATAATAAGGTAGGAATTAACAAACGTACTCAATTTAGAATCTTTTTTTGCATTTTATGAATTTTTTAATTTTAGGTAGGTATTTTTAGCGTTTATTGGTTAATTTTTCATTCTTTATTACTTTTTCTTGATATTTTCACAAATCCTATTATTTTATTAAAAACTTTTTACTAAAATATTATGAATAGGTATGTTTTAACTTTTTGTCTTATACATTTTTTTGAATAGCTAAAAATAATTAAAAATATAGTTTTTTTCTTAAAAAAGCACGATGAATATTTATAAGTTTTATATTTTGAATTTTGAATTCATTTTTTATGATATATGTAATATATGTAGTTCATGTTAGCAAGTGAATTGTTTTAATTTAAAATGCATTTCTTAAGTTTTTTCTGCACATACATAATTATAACAATTTAGAATCAAATTAAGTTTTCTTTTATAGCTATATAATATTATGTAAGTACAGTGAAAATTCCACAGTACGAAGTCACACACCTCAAAAGTACCTAACAAAAACAAAATCGTATTATGGAAAATTTCGTAAAATAGAATCAATTATATTTGGTTATCAACAATTTAGAACGTTTGAGAACGTTCGTTGTGTGGAAGTTTCACTGTAATTATACTAGAAATATGTAATTATAGTGGTCACTTATTTTCCGACATATTATTTAGGATGATGATAATATAATTTCTGCAGTTAGTTTTTTGATGGCTGAAAATCTTAACATATTATTTAACAAATTCCTTTTTAAACTAGGGATCAAAATTCCAAAAAAAAAAAAAAGGTATATTGAGAAAATTTGGTTTCATTTAAAATTACCGGAAAAAATAGTTTTGACGAAAAACATTGGATTTTTTCCTGAAAAATTGAAAATTAATAATTAATAATTTATAAAAATATAAAAATATATTATCATATCCCTCACTTCCAGCAATGATGTTTTGTTGTTACTTATTTTTCTAATAATTATTAATTAATATTGTCATTACTCATTTGTTAATCGTGCGCTGTATATTTTATCTACAACTTACAATCAATTATACAGCATTTAAAAATACAGGTGATTTATTTTCGGGGAAATACACTCTCCCACATAAATACCAATTTGACATGTAACTACGTTTTTTTAAAAACAAATTTGAAAATATCTATATTAATATTTTAATAATTTAATTTGAAATTTTAATACAAAAAAACATTGATATAACCGTTTTGGCGAATGTGAAATGACAAAGACAGGTTTCCTTATCTAATTTTTTAATTGTTTTTTGTTTAAAATAGATTATTTTAATTTTTAAGCATAAATACAATTTTTAATTTTCCTAAATTCGGTTTTTTTTTAATTTTCCGATAACTTCAGTTTTTTTTGGAAATGTACTATCTTAATATTCTCCAATTTTTCCACATTTTCCTAGGCTCTGGGAAAAAAACGGTTTTTTTCCGAAATCTTCCCGAAATATTCCGGCATTTTGACCCTATTTAAAATTACTCAACGGATTTTGATACGGTTTTTTTTTAATTCAGAGAGTGATTCAAGAGAAAGTTGTATGTATATAACATGCATAATATAGAAGAGAAACACTCCTGGAAGGTGCTCAAAAACGAATTTTGAGATTTACGATAGACATTTTTGTTTATTAATGGTTGCCATGGACACAAACATAATATAGAAAATATTCAAATTAAAAAAAAAATAATAATAATAAATCTAATCTTAACAATGTCCCGCTATCTGTCTGTATGCTTAGATCTTTAAAACTACGCAACAGATTTTGATGCGGTTTTTGTTAATTGATAAAGTGATTTAAGAGGAAGGTTTTTTTGTATATAACATGTATAATATAGTAGAGAAACACTGCTTCTTTTTGTATGCACGAGCATATCTCGAAAAGAACTCTACTTATTTTAATACGGTTTTCATTATTAAATCATATAGGATGTAGAATGGTAAAGAGTAGCGCACACATGATTTTTTTTAGCATACAAAATACCATTTTTTTTTTGTCAATCTAAATGGTTGCAATTTGTAACATCTTATAATTAGAAGAAATATGGTTTTTTCAATAGTGAATTTCCGTACAAAAAAGCCAAGAATAAAAAATTATTGAAAAAATCTGTATTTAATAAAAAAATCTAAAAATTTCCATTTTTTATAAAAAATGTAAACATAGTGAAAAACTTTATTTAAAAAAAAAAAATATCCATCAAGATTTCTGACTTAATTTATAAAGATTTTTTTGTTGAATATACCTTGGTTGAATAAAACATATATTCCTAGAAATAAAGAAATCTTAATAAAAAATATACATTTAATAAAACATCGATATTCAATAAAAAAATCTATATTTAAAATCTGAATAAAAAATTGACATTCAATAAATAAATACCTTAATTGTATAAAACAAAGCTAAATAGAAATAAAAAATTTTATTAAAAATCTTCATAAACATGTAATTAGGTATATTCTCCAAATATCACAAGACAACAAGAAGGTGCCCTTTCATGTAAATTTTTGGCTAAATGTTTGCCAAAAGTAGGAAAACTTATGAAATCTTGTATTAAATTTTCAAATCTTCTATGTAAATAGAAAAATTGTATGAATTTCAAACACAAAATAATTACGTAAAATAATTTAATAATGTTCCTGATTTTGACAAATTTTGTCAAAATTCAAATTACAAGTGCTCATAAAAAATAATTGTGAATTCAAGCTCAATATTTTTAGATTCTAAATGGAATGATGAATGTATTGATTTTACAATTATGTGTTTTTTTTAAAAAAATTTTTATTTATTTACTTTTTTTGTGTATGTCATCACGGTTTGGGGCAGTAAAACTGCTTCGATGTACTTCAACTGTATGTTGTCCGATGGGAAAGTGAATTTAGTTGGTACATTCAGGAGGTCAACATTTAAAATTCCCAATATTTTTCAAAAGCGCCAAAAAAACAACATAACAATTAAGCAAAAACGGGAACTTTTAAGCAAAAACGGTTTTCGACAAAATCGATATTGGTTTTTACTCTAAAATAGATGAACGGATATACATTCAATTTTTACTGGTTAATTATATTAGCATTTTCTATACTCGATAAAATTTTCAAAATATTTTGATTTGTTTGGACTGTTTAGGGACATTTTTAGTTTCCAATTTTATTAGTTTTTTTTTTCTATGAATGTCAATAAAACTTTATTTGTTGGGTAATAAAGCTTGAAAATTTAATAAAAGGATCTTACTATATTGTTATAATGACAATTAAAAAATAATAAAAATCCTAAGTTTGTTTTTTTTCCATAAGCATTTAAAGTTCTATTTTTGTTATTTGACCAAATACAAATTGTGTATCAACAATTATACTATAAAAAACAAAGTTATAAATAATTTATAAACTTATTATGCCTTTAAATGGTCCTATACATTTGGTGACATTCGTTTTATATTTACACAAACAAAATACAATTAATTTTGTCAAAAACTATTTTTGCGTATAACAATCTTTGTTTAACATTAATTTAATTTTTATTTATGCTATTGATAACTACTGGTAATTTTTAGTTTTACCTATTAAAAGTATCAACTACATTATTTTTCCCTCCAAACAATATACGGAATTCGAAAATCAAAGTACACGGACACAAAAACAAATAGAACTGAAAAAAACATATGGTTGTAAGACCAATACATTCAACGCTCCACTCAGAATCTAAAATTATTAATAAAAAATTCCAGCTGATAAATGAAAGTACGTGGTATAATAAATTCAGTACCAAATTTGGTATGATTACTATCTTAAGAGAATATCAGCGCACCATTTGTTTTCTCTCTCTGACCTACGCGCAACATAGACAAAACGCAGTTACGCAGAATCATTTTTTCTATGTTTTTAAGTAATCTTAAAGTAAAATCACCAATTGTAAAAAAGATAGAGAATAATATTTTTGAGGGAATGACATATCAATTTGTCTAAATATTGTCTGAAAACAGTTTAAACATAATTTAAATTTACAACATTTTTTTTTTTATTTTGAAAGTCGAGTACAAAGTCAAATACCAATACAATTTAAAATCGATATGTTGTTCCCTCAAAAATATTATTATCTATTTTTTTTGTAATAGGGAATTTTACTCTAAGATTACTTAAAAACATAGAAAAAATGATTCTGCGTTAATGCGTTTTGCCTATGTAACGCGTGATACAGAAAGAGAAAACAAATAGTGCGCTGACATAGTGACAACCTCTTAAGAAAAAAAATAAAACATTAACTTAATCCTTATTTACCATAGAGTATCTTATCATATATCTAAAATAATTAGTTAAGTTAACTGTATTTAATTATAATAAAGTAATAAATGAGACTAACCTATTAAATAAAACTAGAACCAAAAAATTCTATTTCGACAACAAAATATCGATTCGGTTTATGTCCTAAGAGAAATCAAGATAGGGGTTTCGGTAAGGTTCGGGTTTCAATATTTGCAATAAGTTCCGGTTAATTTAAAATACCGGTATTGGTTATTTTTAATTTCGGTTTCCAAGCTCCCGCGTATAGGTATATGATCGGTTATTTTATTTTTTACACAAATGTGCGCATCGGCGTAAATTACAGGCGTACTAAGCGTGCTTAGCACTCTGAATTTAAATGCCCGTACTCCGAATCTCGTGATTATCTTAAATAATAATTAAATATATTGGACCTACCACTATCATAGGTAAAATGGTGGGCGAGGCTCTGATGTACAGTAGGTTACAAGTAGGTCTCTGTAATAGAGTGTTGTTTTAAATTTGAATTCAATGATATGATATCATTGTACAAGAAAAACATTCTTTGAATGAAAACGGTCGGTCAGCCTATGATATTACTAAATATATTTGATGATATTAGGTATTGTGAATAAATTAATTCATATAGATATAACCTATTTACATGGAGCCTAGTAACTGCATATTTTCCAGTATACGTGTTTAACTACAGTGAAACTTCCCTACAACAAACTTCCAATTAACACAAAATGTTATGTATAACTAAATATTATAGAGATCCAAATGTAATAATTCTATTTTAAGAAATTCTCCATGGTACAAATTTTTTTTGTTGCTCATTAGGCTATTAGACTTTGTAATATAGATGTTTCACTGTACGTATTATTGAACTATGAAAAAAAACTTAATTTGATTTTTAAATTATTATAACTATGGCTGTGGCCTGTGAATATTATGCAGTAAAGTCTTGTTAAATGCATTTTAAACCTAAACATTTTTGACATTAAAATTCGACCTACAAGTATCATAAAAATGTAGTTTTAAAAAAGAATCGAAAAAAAAGGATTTAAAGAATTTAAAAGTTGACTTTCTAATGATAAAAAAAAAAATAATAAAAATAAGTAAAAATTGGGTATGTAGAAGGTCACTTATTACATGTGTCAGGTAATGGTGGTGTTAAAATTTTGACTAAATAATATAAAATAATTGTACACGAGTGCGTGCGTATGATGATATATGTGATTATAAAGTAATTTATTTTTAAACTGGTAAGCATTTGTACAAAAGTAGGTAGTATCATTTATACAATTATATTTAAAATGTAATTGTATGTATAAAATCTTATAATTTTATACCTCTAAATTTTCATATTCCACGAAAATATTTGTTCAATTAAAACAATATAACTTTACTATAATAGATATTCTTGGTTTAATATTATACCTAATTTTGTTCGAAATTGAACTTATATAATGTCTGTTAAAAAATAAACTGTTGGTATGAATCTATTTATAAGATTTTATTTAAATTTCTATTCATGCTACAAAATTGAAATTATATAACTTTAACCAGTGTTCGAATAGGCCGAAAGATAAGTGGAGAGAGGCTTACAATTCAGATTCCCGATATCCTCATAACAATTTCTATTCCGCAATTTAACAAAAAAGTAGAGTGATGCCATCCTCCATATACGGGTTTACTTGTATTTATGGGGGTTACGTGATACACTTATATTTTATTTCACAAGAGTAGTAACATGGGGGATTAAAAATAATATAATTTTTTTCCATAAAATGGGATTACTTTGATAACACTTAAAGAAATATAGGTATCAAAGTTGCCCAAGACATTGTGTAACTTTAATAGCATATTAAAAAATTTATATGTCTGAAGATAATATCAGAAATTTAAAAATTAAAACGTTAATTAAGATTTAATTTTGAGAGTTTTATCCTTAATACCAATGGAGTTATCCATAAAATAAAAATTTAAATTGTCATAAAACTGTAAAAAATTATCAAAGTAGCCCCATTTTACAGTACTAATTAATTTGTAAATTTTCAATTTGATAAATGTCGTCAACATTTGAATTGAAATGAGTATAAAAAAAAATTATGCTTGAATCTTATTTTATTCAACTGTTATTATAAATACTTATAATTATAAGGAACCTCATATAAATTGTGGAGCTTTATGACCCAAACGAGTAAAATGTATTGACCATTATAGAATAATAACTAAAATAGTACAAATATTTTTACAAAACTGCTTAAAAAACTATAGGGGTCTATAAACGAAAAAAACATTAGTGATAATTAATACTTGGTTTACCTTTATTATATCTATCGATATTACAAAATATATGATAATATATGAATTATATAGTTGAAAACTCCAACTTTTAAATTATGCTCAAAATAATTGACAATTTTACACTTTTTTTTATAAATTAACTAAAATAAAACTACAATTGTCTAATAAATAGATTTGAAATTGGCAAATACAATGCATGATATTTATGACTTCATAATATTTGAAATTAAAGAGGGTTTTGAAGCGAGTGTTGACGATTCTTTTTAATTTCTGCCATTGTTTTTCTTAGTTCTAATACTAATTCTTTTTTTTCAGCAATCTATAAAATAAAATATAGTTAAAATATAAACTATTTTAATAAAAAACTAATATACAGGATTCTCCGTTTTACTTAAGACACTCATTCTTCAGGAAAATAAATGCTTTTGAAAAAAATGTATTTACATAATTTTAACTCGTTACAAAATAATATTTTTTATCATAAGTATTATACCATAAGCTATTTTAGGTTTTTAACCTTTGGAATTTAAAACATACATTTGAATTACCCACATAATATTATTTGGAGTATTTTCATGTTTCATTTGTGAAGTTTTAAATACTATAACAGAGCCGGATTTTATGCATTAATAACCACTATAAAAACGTAAACAAACCATAAAAAATAAATTATATTAGGCACTAAAATGTTCAACTATGCACTCAAAAAATTAATTTATTTCTGGAATGTTAATTTGAAATTATGGAACTCTACGATTAATACTTTTTTTTAAATATCTGTATTTTGTGGCAGTTTTTATTTATGAAAAAGAGGAATCATAAATATACCACACGGACATTTATTTTTTTCGTCCTACAAGTGTGTAACATGGCAAATTTAGCCAAAGAAGATAACGTTAACTCGTTCGTTTTTAATTTAGTCTGTGAATTGACCTATTATGATATTTGATCAGATTGGGTTAGGTACTAATAATTTGAAAAAAAATGTTAATTTAAATTATTATATAGATTTTAAATACAATTTTATTATAAAAAAGAAATATAACATCAGGAAAGTTTTATCAAAGAACATTCCCAATTCATTTCTTGGCTTAACTGATTATAAAAGGAAAAAATTACTTTCTTAAGCATATTTATCCGACAAAAAATAAGTGATTTTTTTATTTTCCGCAGCCATAAGGATAGATTTTTGAACACTAATTGGGATAAATTAAATCAAAAATGTTTTAGTAAAAAGACTTAACATTATAAAAAAAAATATCTATATTTAATATAATGAAAGGAAATTGTAGTTCTGAACTAGGGTTTTTACTTGCATGGGTTGGCTTTATTCTAATATTATAAAACCGTGTTTCTTATATTAAATCATAAGAAGTTAGAATATGTTTCATGTTTTCTGTTTAAAAGATTTTAAGTTATACATTTACATAACAAAAATAAAACCTTGTATTAAGTTAAAAATATAAATAATAGAATTACTAATTAATAATTAAAAAGTTAATACAAAATAAAATACCAAATAATTAATTTTTTTCTTACCATTATCTAAATATAATGATGGAACAAAAAAATCTTGTTCAAAATGAGTGCTACAAACCCTTGTAGCACTTATCACTATTTTTGTAAGATCTTTTTTTATTCCACATTTTTCCATCCACTTTTTTCTCAAGGTGAAATCTTTAGGAATGCCAAAGAGACTAAGATTCTTTGAAAGCCTGTTAAAGCAGTTTTTAACGGAACATCGTAATCCAGATCCTGAAATATGATCCTTTAAAATAAAACAAAAATATATTAATATAAGTAACAGCTAGGTTGCCATATATAAAGTACAAATTAAATCTAATATGAGATAAAAATACATAGTTAGCGATATTAAACATTCAATGGTCTAGTTTGTATGAAGTCTATATAAGCTAAGGACAATTTTCGTAAAAACTAGAGGGTATGGATTGTATTTCATTGGAAACTAAAATAATGAACTACAGAGTACTGGTTGTGAATAACATAGAATCAGAATACTACTTGCTGCTATAGAACACTTGATACCCCAGCTAACCTTTCGCAACCATTGCAATATTGTTCAGGTGTAAACTAAGAACAATTATTGATATTTAAATTCAAAGATTCTCAGTATGATAGTAACTCGTTGGCTGTACAGTATATGATGCGAAACAAGTTGAGTGTACATATTTATTCGTATATACTGATACAATGAACAGCCTTCAAGATGATTATTTCCTTAAAATAAATATACACACAGTTTTGTTTAGTGACCATTTTGATTATATATTTTACAAAATATTGGTTTATATTATGTACGCATTAATTAAAGTATATTAAAATTCATCAGTTGCTATTTAAAAATAGAAATTCATACTGTCACGTATAATGGAAGGGAATAATTATGTAATCTATATATTGACTGCAGCAACGAAAACTGACGTTAACTCAATTACACACTTTTTTTTGAATCTGTGGTAGGATTTGTATAACATTGATAATTTATAGTATGTACACAAACCACACAGGGTCCGCAATCTACCGCAGGTAGATTGCCTAAATGATAATATCTGTTCGCATAATCACAAGGCGAATCTCACAGCCATACCGGGTTAGGACGGCATTTCATTACAAATATAAATCATTTTAAACTTAAAAAGCTGATTGTTCCACAGTGTTACATCCAAAGTAACACGAACATGCCAAGTAATTCAGCTAGTTATATTATAATTTCAAAAATATTAACAGATATTACAGTACTCTTCTATCTTATAAACAAAAAGAGATACTTTATATAAATAAAATGTATATGACCTTTATGAAAATACTAAATAGTACCAGTGTTGAGATAATCGATTCATTGGAAATGAACGTCAGGAAAGAGGACTGGTTTTCTTTCACAAAAGACCTTTTCCAAAAAGAATACACACATTGGTGGTCAAACTACTAACTATTTTATTAATATATAACTGATGTCTAATTAGAAGCACTAAATTACTAAAGAAGAGAAAACAAGGATGCTGAAGACCAAGGCCCTACATATTCAATAAGGAAATCATGGAAAATCATAAAAAAGATAAAGATATCTGACTGTATTGACCATATTTCTTAAAAATATTAGTACTTATTTACTGACCGGCATATTTGTATTACTCATGTCCCCAATGTTTCCAGTAAGTATAGATTGCCGTCTGGTTGATTTAAAACTATTTGCAACAGCATCTTCAATATGTTTCTCTCTGTAAAATTCAGATTCTATGTCATCACATTCGTCATAATAAGCCAATCTTCTAGATTATTTAAATAATTGTAAAAAACAAAATCTAGTCAAATTACAATTGTCATTCAATAACCTTTATAATGGTTAAAAATTATATTATTTTTTCAGTTTGCAAATCATTACTTTTTAGTGCATAACTATTAAAAATAAATATATGATTGGAAAAATGGAAAAATGAAAAAAAAAATAAGAAAAAAAAAAATAAAAATCAAATGAAAAAAATGAAAAATATAACAAAAAAAAAAAAAAAAAGTAAAAAAAAAAAAAAAAAAAAAAATGAAAAAATAATGAAATGAATGAAAATAATTGAAATTGAATGGTGAAAAGATAAAAAAAAAAAAAAAATGAAAAAAATGAAATAAATAAAAAAATTGGAAAGAAAATAAATGAAAAAAAAAAAAAAAAATAATGAAAAAAAAAAAGAAAAAAATAAAATGATGAAATTTTAAAAAAAAAAAAAAAAAAAAAAAAAAAAAAAATGAGAAAATTTAATAAAAATGAAACCAAAAATGAATAAAAAATATGAAAAAAAAAAATGAATAAAAAAAAAAAAAATATCAAAAAAAAATAATGAAAAAAAGATAAAATAAGGGGGAAAAAAAATGAAAAAGGAAAATAGAGGAAAAAGAAAAAAAAAGGAGAGGAAAATGAAATGAAAATGAAAAAAGAAAATTGAAGAAAAAAAAAAAAAAGAGGAAAAAGAAATGAAAAATGAAAAAAAAAAAAAATATAATAAAAAATAAAAAATTAAAAAAAAATTTAAAAAAAATGAGGAATGAAAAATAAAAATAAACATAAATGAAATATGTGTGTGGAAAATGAAAAATAAATATGAAAATGAAATAAAAAGAAAGGACAACGGCGGGAGTGCGGGGAAAAAAACAAAAAAAGAAAAAAGGAAAAAAAAAAAAAAAAAAAAGGAAAAATGAAAAAATGGAAAAAGAAAAAAGGAAAAAAAAAAAAGTAGAAGTTGAAAAAATAAAAATGGAAAAATTGAAAAAAAAAAATGAAAAAAAAAAGAATAAAATGAAAAGGAAAAAAAAAAAAATGAAATGAAAAATTAAAGAAATGAAAAATGAAAAAAATAAAAAAAAAATAAAATAATGAAAAATATGGAATAATAAAAAATAAAAAAAAAAAAAATTAAAAAATAATTGAAACATAAAAATAAAAAATAAAAAAATATAAAATTGAATGAAAAAAATGAAAAAAATGAAATTAAAAATAAGAAGGAAAAAACAGTGAAATAAAAAGAAGAAGAAACAAGGATAGACAAAAGAAAGGAAAAAAAATGAAAAAAAACAAAAAAAAAAAAAGAAGGGAAAAAAAAAAGGGAATGAATAGGAAAAAAAACAAACAAAGATGAAAAAAATGAAAAAAAAAAAAAATATAAAAAAAGGAAAGGAAAAAAAATAAAGGAAAAAAAAAAAATAAAGAAGATTTAAAAAATAACAAATAATAATGAAAAATGAAAAAAAAAAAAAAAAGTGAAAAAAATGAAAAAAAATTAAAATAAAAAAAAAAATGAAAATGAATAATAATAAAAGAAAAGGAAAAAAAAGAAATAAAAAAATGAATATATAAAATTGGAAAAAAAATATAATGATAAAAAAGAAATGAAAACATTAAAAAAAAAAATAAAAGGAAAAAATAAGGGAAAAGAAGCAAAGAAATGAAAATACAAGGAAAAGAAGAAAAAAGAGTAAAAAAAGGAAAAAGGAAAAAATAAAAAAAAAGAGGATAGAAAAAGGTGAAAAAGTGTGCGGGAAAAAAGACAAGAAAAGGAAAATAATAAAAAAAAAAAAAAAAAAATAAAATGGAAAATTAATAAGAAAAAGATAAAGGAAAAAAGAAATGAAGGACTAAAAAAAAACAAATTGAAAATGGAATAAAATTAAAAAAAAATAAAATTAAAAAATAAAAAAAAAATTAAACAAAATGAATATGAAAAAATAATAAATGAATAAAAATAAAATAATGAATGAAATAAAAAAAAAAAAAAATGTGCAAAAAGGGAAAAAAAATGAAAATTAATAAAGAAATGTAAAAAAAAAAAAATGAAAAAGGAAAAATAAATGAAAAAGAATGAAAATGAAAGTGAAAAAATGAAAAATAAAAGGAAAAATGAAAAAATAAAAATGAAAAAAAAAAAAAAAGGAAATGAAAATAAATAAAAAAAAAAATAATGATAATGAAAAATAATGAATTAAAAAAAAATGTAATGAAAAAAGTAATGATAAATGATAAAAAAAAAAAAAAAAGATGAAAAAATGAAATATGTAAATAGGGGAGCTCTCGCAAAAAGAAAATGAAAAACACAAGGGAAAGGAATGAAGAAAAAAAAATTAAAAGTAAAAGAAAAGAAAAAAAAAGAAAGTAATAAAAAAATAAAAGAAGCAAAGCAAAAAATTGAAAAGAAGAAGATGAAAGAAAAAAAAAAAAAAAAAATTAAAAATAAAAAAAAACAAAAAAACCAAAAAAGGGCATAAAAAAAACGAAATAAGAATGAATTAAGGAAAAAAAAAAAGAAAAAAAGTAAAAAAAAGGAAGATGAAAAAAGTAAAAAAAAAATAAAAAAAAAAAGAAAGCAAGAAATGTGAAATATGAAAAAAATGAAGGATAAAGGAAAAAAAATTGAAAAATCAAAAAAAATAAAAAAAAAATGAAAAAATAAAAAAAAGAAAAATAAATGAAAATGAATGAATAAAAATTAATGAAAATAACTAAAATGAAAATAACAAAAATAAAAAAAAAAATGAAAAATGAAAAAAAATATGTTGACAAAAAAAAAAAAAAAGGAATAAGAAAAAAAGAAAAGGATGAAATAAGAAAAAAAAAGGTAAAAAAATATGAAAAAATGAAAAATTATGAAAAATGAAACAAAACAAATTGAAAAGAAAAATAAAAAAAAATGAAAAATGAAAAAAATGAAAAAATGAAATAAAAAAAATAAAAAGAAAAAAAATGAATCAAAAAATGAAAAAAAAAAAAAAAAAAATAATGCAATATAAATAAGACAAAAAAATGAAAAAAAAAAAAAATAAATGAAAAAAAAAATAAATGAAATTGAAAAAAATAATGTATTGCAAAAAAAAAATGAAAAATTAAAAAATAAAATTGAAAGGAAATTAAATAATAATAAAGAAATGAAAACATTATGAAAATAAAAAATAAAAAAAATTAAAATAATAAAAAATTAGAAACAATACAAAATAAAATAAAAATTGAAAAAAATGAAAATAAATATAATTGAAATTGAATTTGAAAATTAAAATAAAAAAACAAAAAATAAAATGACATACAGCGAAAGAAGGAGGACAGAAGAAACAAGGAAGGGGAAGAATAAGGAAAAAAAAAAATAAAAACAAGGAAAATAAGGAAAAAAAAAGTGAAAATGAAAAAAAAAGGAAAAAAATGCAAAAAAAAAAAGGAAAAAGGAAACAAGTAAGAAAAAAAATGGAAAAAGTAAAGGAAAAAGAGGTAAAAAAAGGATGAAAAATGAAAAAAAAAAAAAGGAAGGAAAAAGAAAAGAAGGAAAGAACAAGAAGAAAAAATGAAAAATAAAAAAAAAAAAATGGGGAAATGAACAGTAATAAAGCTAAAAAAAAAGGAAAGAAAAAAAAGAGGAAAAAAAAAAATGAAATAAAATAAAATAGGAAAACATGAAAAAATAAAAATTAAAAAATCAATAAATGAAAATGAAAAAAAATGAAATGAATAAAACATAAAGAAATGAAAATAAAAATGAAAAAATGAAAATTGAAATTGAATGAAAGGAATGAATGAAATGAAATTGAAAAAAATGAAAAGGAAAAAAAAAAATTGTGAAAAATGAAAAAAATGAATTTAATTATAAGATCAAGAAATATTACTTGGAAGGAAAAACCATATCTATCATAAGGTTGGGGAAATAGCATTGAAATAAAAAATGCTTAGGCCTGCTTTGGCTTATAGTTTTCTTTCTAAAAAAATGATCATACATATTTGTGCCAATCATGACACCGAACAATTCCCAAAACTTAAGCCATTTCCTTTTCATGTAATCATTCTGGGAATTCTATATTAAAACAAAATCAATGAATACAATAATTGTTAATGTTAGATAAGGAAAGTAACACAAAGTAGAAATTTATGGGGTAACCGTGTTTTTTTAATTAATTTTTTTGGTGTTATTAAAAATTATACCGTATCCCGCACCAGGATAATGAACCATGTCAATAATATGATTCAAAAATCCATATGGGAATTTTTTTATAACAGGTTGAGTGAGTAAATTTCTAGAAACAATTGATACTCACCCATGATAAACGACTCCTGGACTATTGACATTGGTGTTATTAGATGTATTGCGCACTACACATGTCTTATTCATTTTTTAAATGTAGTGTTATATATCACAAATAAAGTTAAAATAATTTATATAAAAGTGCAATCATCAAGACAAATTCGACAAGTCGGATATTAAAGTTAGCCTCATCGGTAGACAGTTACCTGAAAAAAAAAAAAACTTGGATAAAAGAACTCGATCAATGGACGTGGGTAGCTTCGATAACTCAGTCTTGGAATGTATACGACACCTGTATTCGGGTTAATATTTGATTTCACGGTCACATATTTGATGAGATATTATGTCACGAAAAGTACGAAAACAGAAGACAACCGACTAGTGATAGGCGGAACTCCTGTAACCACAGTCTTGGATTATAAATCAGTAACGAATACTTTTCTTCTTTTCCACCGGTATATAGTTACAAATTACCAAACGGTCCCCAACAGTGGGAACTCGGTTCGTCCTACCGCTACGTACGACGCTCGATTCTACGATCTAAAACATTACACATTAACGCGAGAAAATTACACACGAACAATTATTACGCAGAAATGAACAAATCGGGAAACAACGGTGAGAGCGTGAATGAAATTGGGTCCGCACCCAATTACCACCCACTGCCACCGCCGCCGCTGCAGAGTGTGGGGAACTTTACAGTATTTGGAAATTACAAAATGTTCGAACATGGAACATTGACTGGAAAATGAACGACCATCGTCAATCATGTCTTATCTTATCAGCTTTCATTACAATATGAGGATATAATAATTTGATTAAAGATATGGGAATATTAAAAAATGTTTGTCTCATAACGTGTTATGTTCAATATACTTCCAAACTAACTTGCCTAGCTTATAAGCCACATGACAGTGCTGTACTTATAATGGCTCAATTTTACGGAATCAGGAACGTGGAAATATGCTTTATAGCATGAGACAAATTTAAATTTGTTTCAAAGTAGTAAATATCTTGCCTTCTAGGTCAATGCATAATTAAAACTCGCAATTCTTTGGAAAAACCTTTGGTTGCATGAAAACTACGAATATCGCTAACAAAATTATGTTTCACTACCCATGGCTAGAGCAAATCGGTAAGTGAAATATTATACATCTAGATTTTAGAATTCGGTTTCATTTCCTACTAAGTATTCAATGTAAAAAACATAAATACGTACAAATAATTATAATATATTATATTATATTAAATAAAAACATCATATAATTTTTTTTTATTTTTAAAAATTAACTTTTTATCTTGATGTAGAATATTTTTAAGGAGTATTAATCTTTTAAAATCTTAAACTGTGTGATTAAAATATACAACGGCAAATTATATCAGATCGGCCAAAACGAAACGCGGGGAAGAGAATAAGGAGAAAGCGAGGGAAAAAGACGGGGGACACGGAGAGGAAAAAAGGCAGGAGCGAAGCGGGGGCAGCATGGAATGGGAAGGGCACAAGAGCAAGGGGAAGGGGGACAAGGCAAAGGGAAAGGAGGGGGAAGGGGAGAGGAGAAAACGAGCCGGGACCAGGGAAGAAAAGGGGCGGAGGGATAGGGGGGAAAGGAGGGGGGGGGGAGACCGAGAGCGGGGGAGAACGGGAGGAGGGGGAGGAAAAGGCGAAGCCAAAGGACCAGAGAGGGGGGGGGGGGGGGGGGGGGGGGAAGTGGGGGGGGATGGGGGAGGGGGGGGAGAGGAGGGGAGGGGGGGGGAGGGGGGGGGGGGGGGGGGAAGGAGGGGAGGGGTGGGGGGGAGGGGGCGGGAGGAGGAAGGAGGGGAGGGGGGAGGAGAAGAGGGAGGGGGGAGGGGGGGAGGGGGGGGGGGGGGGGGGGGAGGGGGGAGGGGGGAGAGGGGGAGGGGGGGGGAAGGGGAGGGGGGGGGGAAGGGGGGGAGGGAGGGGGGGGTGGGGGGGAGGGGGAGGAGTGGGGGGGAGGGGGAAGGGGGGGAGGGGGGGGGAGGAGGGGGAGAGGAAGGGGGGAAGGAGGGGGGGGGGGGGGGGGGGGGAGGAGAGGGGAGGGGAGGGGGGGAGGGGGGGAGGAGGGGGGGGGGGAGGAAGGGGGGGGGGGGGGAGGGGGGAAGGGGGGAGGGGGGGGGGGGAGGGGGGGAGGGAGAGGAGGGGGGGGGGGGGAGAGAATAGGGAGAGAAGGCCACGAGGGGGTGGGGGGGGAGGGGAGGGGGGGGGGGGAGAGGGGAAGGGAGGGGGGGTCGGGGGGGGGCAGGGGGGGGATGGGGGCAGGGGCGGGGGGGGTGGGGGGGGTGTGGGTGGGGAGAGTGGGGTGGTGGGGGGGCGGGGGGGTAAGTGGGGGAGAGGAGGGGGGGGAGGGGGGGGGGGGGGAGGGAGGGAGGGGGGGAGGGGGATTGGTGCAGGGGGGGTGTGATGGGGGGAGGGGGGGGGAGAGGAGTGGGGTGGGGGGGAGCGGAAAAGGGGAGGGGAAGGCAGTTGGAGAAGGTGCGGTGAATTGAAGGGGGGAGAGGGTGTGTGATGAGGGTGAGTTAGAGTGGGGGGGGAGGGGTGGTGAGGGAGGGAGAAGCAGCAGGGGGGAGGGAGGGGGAGATGTCGTTTTTTATGTTTGTTGTTTTATTTGATTTATTTTTTTGGGGGAGGGGGGGTGGGTGGAGGCGTGCTGGTTCTTGGTGTTTGTTTATGTAGGTTGTTTTGTTTTTTGTTATTATTTTTATTTTTTTAGTTTATGTTTTCTGTATTTATTTAATTTTTTTTCTATTTATGTGTTTATTTTTTATTTTTATTTTTTTTTCTTTTATTTTTTCTTTTTTTTTATTTTTTTTATTTATTATTGTTTTTTTGATATTTTTTATATTTATGTTTTAGATTTTATTTTATATTATTTATTTTTTTTTTAACACAATTTTCAAATTTTATTAAAACTTATATAAGTAATGAAAAATTATTTTTTACTATTATTAAATCAAAAAAACATAATTAAATACTTAAAACATATTAAATTTAACGATATTTTCTATCTCTTTACATAAGCATGTGATATAGAAATATAGGTATTTTTTTTTATTGTTTTTTTTAGATGTAACAATATCTATTAATCACACAAATTAACTGAGCAGTAAATTTATTTAAAATATAAATTAGTTTCTATAATAGAGACAGTTGAAAATAACAATTTTCATTAAAAGTTCCTACATCACTTACCAAACCTTTGTATAAATATTGAATTTAATTTAGGTTACCATAAAAAGAATAAAATAAAAATAGATGCCTTAATATGTTCTTTATTGATGGACAGCCGATTACTTTGGTGAAACACATATAAAAAAAAAAGTGGGCCCTGTAAGGGATAGTGTTAAAATTTGAATTCAATGATATATATCATTGTACAAGAAAAACGATTCTGAGCGAAAACGGTCAGTCAGGCCTATGATATTACCCCCCCCCCCCCCCCCCCCCCAGTATATTTGGATGATATTATGGTGAATAAGTAATTTATACATAACCTATTTACGTGGGAAGCCTTGTTTAAATTTTCAATCTACCTCGCTATAAAATTGAACATTTTTAAATTTTCAACTTCAAAATAATTATTAAATTTAAAATTTGATACATTTTGTTCACAAAATTTTGAACTTTAAATGCTTATAAAAAAAAATTTGTGCATATGTATTTTAAATATTTTCAATTACTATGTAACAAAGATTCAGGAGAATTGCTTGAAAATTTAACCGTTTATTCACCACAAATAAAATGTTTATTAATTATTTATAGAAAAAAAAACTAAAAAATTTAAAACTGACAATGTCCGTAAACAAGCTCAAAAAGAGTCAAATTATTTTCAAAATTGGATCGTGATAGTAATGCTAATATAAAACATTCAGTGAAATTTCAAGATCTACAGTCCTACGTTTTTTAATTACAACAAAAAAAAGAAATCGTTAATGAGAGATAGACGTGATATCACTAGTTGGTAACAATTGAATTTTAAACGCTCATATATAAAAATTTAATTGGCTTCTTATAGGAATTTTTTTTTTTGATAAGGTAGAAAGACTTATGGATAATTCTTGTATACATTTCAAATCTTAGATTTAAGAAAAATTTTTATGAATCTTCAAACTCAAAAATATTTAATTACTTTCGTTGCTTTTTTTTGTATTTTTTAAAGATTTGAACTTTAAATGCTTTTTAAATAAAAACTGTGACTTAAGGATTTTTAATTTTTTCCATCTGCCTTTGAAATAACCTAGGAACCTTCTATTACAATTTTCAAGCTTTTTACACAAAAAATAAAATTTGATTGATATTTATAGAAAAAAAACTAAAAAAAATGGAAAACTTTACAAGGTCCGTTAAACTGCTCAAAAAGAGTCAAATGATTTTCAAATTGTATATGGTGTATAAAAATGATAATATAAACATCATGAAACTTTTTAAGTATCCACGGTCATTTGCTTTGATTTGACACAAAAAAACAAATCGATGTATCGAAAACAGATTTTGCGTAAAAATTCCAGTTTTCCTTAAACTTTCTTTTGTTTTTCACGGTTTTGCTTTTGAAAACTCCTGGGAATTTTTTTTTACTTTTAAACCCCCCAAAGTACCAAACTAGTTTCATTTTTCCTTTTAGAAATGTATTTTTGAAGAAAAAATCCAAGCACGTATACTAACCTAAAAGGTGATGACAGGCACAAAAAAAAAATTAAAATCATACATTCACGCGCTTCCGCAGGAATCTAAAACATATGAAAATCTAACTACATAATTTTATGTAGTGTGAATTGAAAAATTTATTTAAACTACAAAGTCCGTTATAAATTTTACTAATCTATTTTTTTTAGGAGGGAACAGCAAAAAATTATCTTGTCCAGATACTGCCAACAAACTTCACATAAACAAACCACCCATAAAAAAAAAAAAGAAAGGGCTGTCTTCCATTGCACATAGACAATAATCCAACTGGGTGGTAACTAAAAAAAGCTACTACTAGTGTGCGGGTCTTCCCCCCCTTCACCCCCCTCCCTTTATCGATGGTCGGAATTACAATCGATCGTCTGCTCAAAAATCGCACCCAACTACTGCAACAAAGTGGGACAATAACCTGTTCACCTAACTCTTATTCAAAACAGACACCCCATACTGCCAACTTTAAAATATTTCAGTCGGTCAAGCCTAATAAAAATGCCCTCTTTTCCTTCATTTTTACCCCATTGATTACATTTACACACCTCGAGGATACGCATTTATCTTTTTTCCTTATTATCTTTCTCACATATCCTCTATAATTTCACACAATTGAGATTTCTGTCTACAATATGCCAACTACTAGGTAACCCTAACTAAAAAGAAAACAAGACAAGCGCTATACTAACGACTATATCTCACCCCCAAACAACACATCCTACCATAATTTATGTTCCTACTTGTATAACCTTCCTCCACACCAAACCTTTACATATATCTTTTGTAATATCGGAATCTCATCATTACTTGCGCGAACCCAGTGACCCCACAAGAAAGCGTTATATGAGCCCCTGACAACAGGATACATTTTTTCTTCCCCCCCCCTCCCCCCACCCCCCCCCTCTCTCCTTCTCACCCCCCCGGTAGACACCAACCTAATAAAATATTTTTTTTATTACCCCCCACCCCACGGAATCTATCCTTAACCCCCACCTCGTTAAAAAAGTAACAATCATCATTACATATTATTGTGAAACAAGTGACCAACCACCTCCCCACCCACATTTGACCCCTTTACCTCTCTACGCACTCCCCTGCACAGCTAACGCTTTTTTGTGATTGGGAGACAACCCACCTGCTTTTAGATGCGGTGCACCACCCCATATACAAACCTTCTATCTTTTTCTTCCCCTCACCACAAACAACTAAAACAAAAAAAAACAACCACAAGCACACCGAACACCCACTCGAATCCTCCCAAGTCACACATGACCGGACACACCCCAACAAAACTCGCACAAAAACAAAAAACCATCCACCACAACCAAAACCACACCCCCCCCCCACCCCACACCAACAACAAACCACACCACCCCACCCCACACTAAAAACACCAACGTCTTTACAAACAACACCCACTCCTAACAGTCAAACCACATCAACAAATCTCTCACACTCTACCCACGACCCCACCCAAATTTAAAGACCTATCTATTTGTGCTTGTGAACTGCCATACAAACTCCTTACGCCTTCTTCTCAACTAGCACAGAAAACCATGACCCTTGACCCACTGGCATTACCAACATTCTATCACCACTACAACTGAGAAAACATATCTAAATTCCCTTACCGGTACTTACCCCCCCCCCCCCCTCTTCCCCCCCTCACCCCACACCACCCCACAGCCCACATCCAACTCCCCACCACCCACCCCCACCCCCCCACCCCAAACCCCCCCACCCCACCCCCCACACCCCTCCCACACACACCTTCTTTCACTATCCCCCCAACAAGATTCCAATTGCCCCCAACCCCCAACCCCCTATCAATCCCCAACCCCCAACCACCTACTCCCCGACCACCCCCCAAACACCCCCCCCATACCCAAACTACTTCCCCCCCAACCCCTCCCCCCCTCCAACCAACCCCCCCCCCCCCCCCAACCAACACCCACCGACCTTTTAACCCTCCTATCCACCACCCGACCCCTTCCCCCCTTCCAACCCCCCTCCCCCCCCCACCCCACCCCCCCACTCATTCCTCCCAAAACAAACAATATATTACCTTTCCCACACAAACCAACACCCCCACTGTATGGGGATAAACCCCAAAACTTCCCACCCCGACAACCAGAACTTCGACCGAACCTTGTACACCACACATCCTACTATTGCAACCCTCCACCCCCCTCCTTCTTCCCCCCCCCCTCCACAACACACCCAACCCCCTCCCCACCCCGCCACAACCCACCCCCCCCTTTATTATCCCCCCCAACACTGTCACCACACCAAACCCCGCTTCCCCCAACCCACACCAACCCCAAACCACACATTCTCTCTTCTCCCATCATCCCACCGACCTCTCCACCACCTTCCCACCCACACCGAACCTACCCCCACCAACTCGCCTCACTTTTTCCTCACCACAACCCCCCCCCAACACACACCCCCCCCTTTCCCCCCCCTCTCCCTTCTTCCTCCCCCTTTTTTCCCCCCTTCTCCCCCCCACCCTTCCCTTCCCCCCCCCACCCCCCAACACTTTCCAAACACCAAAACACACCCCCCCCACCACAAAACAACCTGACATTAGCCAACCTCACCGCCCACCCACTCCCCACACCACACAGCACCCCACCCCCACCACACCACCAAATACCCCCTATAGACTCACCACCCACCCTCACCGCAAACCATGACTCTCAAACCACAAGTTGACAAACCTCTATAGTTTGTTCATCCTTTCAACAAAAACAGAATATGAAAAAAAAAACAGAAAAAAGGGTTCTACCACCACCCCACTGAGTCACACAAAACAATATACAAAACACAACCAACAAAAACAAAATTAAAGGAAATAAACACCAAGAAAAACTACAAAACAGTGTGTAAGGGATACACACAAACACACAAAAAAGTAGACAGAAATCAACACAACCAAAAATACCACTTTAACACACTATAAACCCACTTCATTTCCCCCCACTTCCCCCTACTCACCCACACCCTTTCCTTCAAATACAAACCACAACCTTACATCCACCAACCACTATCAACAAACAAAAAAAAAAAAACCATTCCACTACCCACCACCCCCCCATTATCCTTATCCCCACCCCCCCCACCACACACCCCCCCACCCCTATCCTTCCCTCTCTCCCACACCCCCCCCACCCCACCCCTTCTTCAACACCACCCCAACACACCCCGTTTAATCATAACCATCCCCCAACATAATTTTCTCACCAACAACCCAACCAACCACACCATCTCCACCACAACACACCCAACAACAAACAACCCCACCCCCAACCAACCCAACCACGCCATACTATTTTTTCGCTAAACACCATCTTTTCCAATTACAACCCCACCCCACACACCACTAACACCCCTCCACACACACCAAACAAACCATCACAACCCCCAACCAAAAACCCCCCCAACAACAAAATATCTACAAAAACCAGAAACAACAAAAAAACCAACAAAAAAAAAACAACACCACAATACACAACACAACCCACACCAACCTAAACACCAAACGGCACAAACTACCCAACAACCAACAAACTAGAAACATCAACCAACACACCACCACAAACCCACCAAAAACTACCACAATAACAAAACACACCAAAAAAACACCAGACTGCACCATTTAAAAAACAACAACAAATCCAATACAATTAACACAGCAACCAACCACACCAACAACCACAACCAACCACAACACCACCCACCAGCACAACCAACAACACCCCAAAAAGAAAAATAAAACAACAACACCCCAAACACAAAAAATGCAAACACCAAAACCACATACTACAACCAAACACACCCAAACCTACACCTCACAAACCACCCACCCCACAACCCCCTCCCCTGCCCCCCCCCCCCTTCCCTTTTTTCCCCCCTTCTTCCCTTTCTTCCTCTTACTCCCCTCTACACCAAAAATGTAGAAGAATTGACATCATAAGAACACTTACGCAGCCCTGACAAGGCCCCCCCCTAAGTATTACTTAATAAATCTTAAACGCACTTGAGAAAAACATGTATTGCCCCTTGCTTACCAAATAAATGTTAACTGAGGGTGCAGTCGGACAAATTGAAGACCCTTTCCACTCAACTAAACTGATCACTATCTTTCCTTGTCCTGTTTTATTTTAGCGGGTAAAGAGAATATAACTAATATTCTTGTTGAATACCCCCGCCCCAAACATCTCAAGACTCAATCCCAACACAATACTGTTTCAATTCCATATAATTATTAGTATATAGAAATAAATTCACCCATTTGATTGTTTTATGACAGTGTAACCCTAAACCCCATTAACTAAAGGTTCTTTTAGAATGATAAGTGATGGTTAATTATTAGAATCACTAATTACTGTTAATATTCATTTGTCTTACCTCTCAGTGCCTATTATATATCAGATTATCCACTTTTTAGTATTCTAAATGGTAAGTTACTATTAAAGACAACAGTATATTGGGTGATTAGATTGTAAAATTAGTCTTTTTATGCCTGTAAAGGGACAACTTTTATGCCTGTGGTCCCTAATTTTACTTATGAACCAATATGTGCTTCGTATACCGTTACAACCCCCCCCCCAAATTCCAAAGACAGAAGACAATTAGCATATCTAAAAGAAAATACAATAACAACTAATTTAATCATTAACTAACTAATCTTATTAGTTTAGTTCGTGTTTTATTCTAGACTTACGCCTTATTATTATTATTGATATCATGATTGCCCCCCTCCCATCTGCCCAAGCCCGCCCGGATTTCCAGACGGTATTTTCACGGAAGCTACCCCCCCGACGCATAAACCACAATTTTGCACGCCACACTCAGATCACCTCACACACAACTATCTCGCACGCCACCTTTAATTTTATAGCGGTTAATTATGTACATATTATGTCAATTATATCATACCCTCTAAATTGATTATTAACATTAAGGCACATTATAATTTATGTTTGGGTTGTCGCAAGCCCAGGCCGATATTTTCCGTTAAATCTATTATCATTCGGACCCCGAATCGCAGTTATGTTTTTTAGTCATTCTTGTATAATCTCGTTCTTTAATAGCCGCATAATCCACCCTACTACTACCTTTACAGACCTTGTTATTGCCGGCCACCACCTGAAAATCGTCGTGTGTTACTGTGATCACTATTAAATCAGCTCTAACAGTCCTGAGGTTATCAGCATACTGCGTATTCATGGAGTTATTACGTTCCCCCTTAATATTGTCATACCCCCTAATTTATTTTAAAGTGCGATGGAGTCCATAGTGTTTTTTTTACTTCTTCAGTTATTATTGTGCACACCATAGTAATAGTCCTTGAGGAATTGCACGCTGGCCAGTCTCGTCACACTTTATACTGTGATTGCATTTTATTTCTTCCTCTTATTATAATTTATAATTGGTTTATTTATTTTATAATTGTGTCGCACGACAAAACCCACGATATACTTTTATCCTGTTTGGCCCCCCAGATCCCGCGCCACATATTTTACTACCCTGCCCCTTTATTCATTTAAAAAATTATATCATAGGCAACTAATACCGAATTATGTACGTTCAACCCCTATTTTATTCTAAATGTCACAAGTGCATAACCCCACCCACCACATACTTAGCACTCACTGCGTCTTGCTCGGCAAACCCATCGATGGTTTTTTCTCCTGTTATTAAATTTTGAATGACAATGATATAATATCATGTATAAGAAATAAAAAATTCTGAAGAAAGACCGTTCAGCCAGCCAATTATATTACTGAGTATATGAGATGCCCCGATTGTGATGAAAGTATTATGCATCCATAAATATATTTACGCCTGAACCCCACATGTTTACAAATTTTCTACTGCCTATAGAAAGTGGCAACAATCTTAAAAATTTTTTAAAACTACAAATTATTTAAATTTTAAATTTTGTAAAAATTTGATACTAACTTTTCCCCCTTAACTCCCAGGTCTTATTAAAGCTAAATTGTGCCAATGTATCTTTAACCTTATTCTTTAAACTGATCCTATAGTAGCAATATATCACGAACGCCTTGTCTATTGCCAATATCACATTTTTGGCCCCAAACAAACCCCTAAAATTTTATTAATTTCAAAAAGATACGAAAAAATTGATGCTTTGTGTCAGAACATTAAATATATACATTCCAGGGAATTGCATGTCGTCTAATTAAGGTCACTAACTTGTTGACATTACATCACTATTTAATAAGGGAAAATAGCTATATGAGAAATAGAGCCAGCTGCCCAATAATCGCTATGCCAAAACCATAAAACTTAACACTCATAAAATTGACTTTCTTGTTGACAACTCCTTTGTTTGATACCTATAAACGGTGTCCAACGTATGAGGAATCCCCCCCCTGTATTAATATCCATAATCGTCACTTTATACACTGAAGACTTTAAAAGAAATTTTTCTTTTTTATGACTCTTCCAGCCTCTAAAATAAATTGACATTGTATTGGATTCTACATATCTTGTCATAAGTGTGAACTTAACTGCCCCATTAAAAAACACAAAAATTGTGACTGTGGACCCCCTTCCCCTTTCTTCTCCCCCATTTTATATTCTTCCAAATATCATGTTACATATTGATTTGTTTTTTGAAGCCCTTGTTATTTAACTTTTCAATATTTTTTATCACCCAATACAAAATTACAATCTTTATTGAACATCATTGAACCAAAATTAAACACAATTGGTACACCCAAAATTTCCCCGATCACAATTCACAAGAATACCAATCGAAATGTTTTTGAAACCCTTTCTATCTATTGTTTAGAAAATGTTACACCTTCACTTATCACAACACTGAACAATTTTATACACCCCGGTAATTGTCCCTTAGAGTTCCCACAAGGAATCAACATCGATTGTCGATACACCACCCCCACCAACTGATCTGCGTTTGAAACCCAATGTCCGTTGTTCTCTTATTTTATGTTTTTGATCTTTCCCTCGGCGTTTGAAAATTAATCTCCGAATTTTGACTATTCCAGTGTATCAAAAATATACTCATTTATCACAGAATCATGATACTGAAAGTTGAAAATCGAAGTATTATTTCTGTTGCCAGCCGCAAAAAAACACACGTATATAAATATAGCCATATAAGACATCCGGTAACGGCCGGCATTTCTTTTTCCCGGGTCGAACAGTTTCTGGATTCACAACAAACACCAAACCGCACACTTACACTATTCAACTATATGTATCGTTTTATTATTAATCATCGTTGAATGCGGATCTGTGAGTTCTGATAAATAGTAGACTAAATACCCAACATATAATCGTACGCCACCTCCTTGATGGCTCCGTCGTGATTCTGTCTCCGTACCGTATGTTGTCGCGACCGTATAGATTGTATGCCATTAATAACCCCCCCTAAGTTTTATTTATCACCCATAGTAAATTGTATTATTGTTTTGCTTCAGTATAATTGTGAGCGCAGAAGGGCCGCCATATCAGACTCATCGATAGTTCATTCATTTAAGACAAAATGTGGGCACGTCAAACACAACCTTTTCCAATATTATATTACGTCGTATGTGCGACCAATTTTATGATTATCCCTAATCACTCTTTTAATTATTGTAATTTATGCGTGACATGGCACCCTACTTCATATTAGTGTGCGCCCTAAACGCCCAGACATATTATATTTTTTTTTTTTTTTTAAATAATGTTTAGTACAGGACCCAAGCCCCTAGCCTGATGTCTACCCCCGCTCCGCAACCATTGTCAAGCTTCATTTTTATCCTATATTGTTGATTTACTATACAATTCAAATTACTTGGACCAACGAGGGCTGTAGATACTTCTATAATTACTATTTCGGGCGCTCCCACATTATTAGCATTTCCTTTTTATCTACTTTTATAAGTACCGACGCTACAGCTTAAACAGCTCTCGTCATATTATTTTATTTTTATATTATCTCAATTTTTTTAAGCGGACCCCGTAACCGATGAGTATTTTAAAATTGTAAATTGTTTGTATATATAAAAGCTAATACATAACTCGCTCTAAAAAATTAAAATATAATAAAAAAGACCCACGAGGTTTTTGCGATAATCAACTCTCACCCCTTGGATTTTCCAACCCCCGAGGTCATTTTCTCTAATTTTTAACTTAACGGACCCCGTCGCTACGCATGTGTCTGCCTTGCTGATCACTAAATTTGCCCCCTATGTTATGCCCCACCTTTTTTTGCCCCTCACTCTTTTTCCGGACGACGGACCCCAACCACCATGCGGGATCACGTCCGCTTAATATTTATATTTCCACAAACGTCCCCCTTATACCTCCGCCCCCAGAACAGGTCAAAAATCAAACATTCCAATTTACGCCTTCGCTTACATTTCTTAACGCCACGACACAAGGGTCGACTCATTTTTAAAATTTTTTGCTCTGTCTTTACCTTTAAGCCCGTCGTCGGAACACCAAAAACCCATGGGCCATCTTTCCCTTCCGACAAAAGGGTTAAACTCACTTTGGCATCTTTTTCGGGCAGGAAAGTGGTCTAGTTGGGACTCTGATATGAGCAAAAAAAAATCTCATAGTCTTCAAAAGGGTTGAGAAAAAAACGTAAATCCAGGTCATCGTGTGATTTAAAGTACTTAGTCGATTATTTTGCATAGTGAAGAAAGAAATTATATGAATCATAATAATATGGCGTGTGTTAATAAAGTAAACCATATTAATTGTATATATACCTTAGAGGTAGTGGTACCCATGGGGGGGAATTTTTACATTTTATTCGTTTCTAGGGAATAGACAAATCGTGGTACCGCATTCGTTGGTTTAGAAAATCAAACATACCATAAAACTATCACTACCCTTCCAGGTGATGTTAAAAACCAATAAGTTAACATTTTTTGGGTTTACTCGCAAAACCATAAACCGTACTGACCTACCAGTACAATCTCCTTCTCCATTAAGTCTTACTAATATTTGATACAATATAATGCGGTAATACCACAAACTTTTCCAACCCAATATTTCTTTCTACTTTCTTGAGCCTCATAAATTTTGATGATTCTAATCTCCCCCCTCACCTATGACCAAAACAAATAAAACGAAAATTTTATTCACTTTCCCCTTAACGAAACCTAATTGAGTTACAATATGTCGACTAGTCATTAGGTTATCATTAAAAATCATTTACTTCACATAATTAACATTTGCGTTACACGCTTACAAAAATATATTCCATTTGCGAAAAACACCTCACACACCATCATTGTATTAAACCAATACCTACATTCATTCCATCATGGAACATCAATACTTAGTACCTGGTTATGTGCAATTTTTACTTATTCACCTTTTTAGTCTTAGTAAGTACATTGTCTGGATTGAACCCACCCGTGAAGCTGATATATAGAGGAACCCCTGACTAAATGAACAAAATGAAACTTAACATTAGGTCAGTATTCTTTATTGTTAATATAATTTGCCGCAAGAACGGCTTCGAAACCTAATTTTCGACATTTCCGACCATTCCACTTATTGTTATAATTATTAAATTATACATCATTGGTTTACCCACACCTTATTATTGGCATCTTGTGATCTTATGTTGTAGCGTTAGGACCACTATACTAATTTGTGACCACACGTATTTTGGGGACTTTACCACTGTTTATTGTATTGCATTTCATATTTTACGAATTTTATTGATTTTACTTGGGGTCATCTTAATAACCCCATTTTTTACGAAGTTGACCTATTATGCAATGAGTTTCAGGGCCTCGGTTTTGTCCCCAGATTTGCATTTTCTCTTCTAATAGTACCTCAAAGGATCATTAGCCTCATAATCACTCACCAAAACAATATTACATAATCTCCATACATCTTACATGAGTCACCACATAATACATTTTGCTTTTGCCTTTTCTTTTTGGTGGCATTTTCTCAATCTTTTTAACTAGTTCGCCTTAATTAAATGCGTTTCTTTTTGGATCTTTCTGTGTCCAGTATTTATTAGCTTTCTTAGTTTCAGTCGTTTTGTAAATTATCCACTGCATACCTTCGCACAATATTTGTAGACGATATGTACGTACAATAGTTGATTAATTTCTCCCTTGAATTCTGTTGTACCCAGTGCGGACTATTTATAGTCTCGTGCTCCCTCCGTAGTAAATATCCTATCGCCTTATCGTGGTAAATTCCATTTCCGGGAAACTAGCATTCTTCAGATTTTGTCAAAGTGATATACCTGATTGGGGAGTATGTGTCCGTATACTCATCCTTACTATTTTATACGTTGACTGCTCTTGGACAGGCGGACCGCAATGAGAAACGCATCATTAATTGACTTTCAGTATTACTACCTCTCTGTCTAAATTGTACAATAATACCTTATTACAGCGGTTACATCATTATAGGATTTCTACCCCTATGGGGGTGTATATTGCGTGTAAGTGTTATAGAGTATGAGTCTCGCGAGACCCAAGTTATTCACGTAGCTACGTTAATACGTATGCAGACGACTCTCTAGATAGGTATAATATGTATTTTAACAAATCTTTCGCCTAGTTAACTCGCCCCGTGTTGGTGCTTTAGTTCCCGAGTTTATGATCTGAATTTATTTAAAACCAACTAGTTTTTAAAACTTATAATGCCTCAAACCTAAAATATCATTGGTCCATTATAGCCTTTACTGTGCCATATGTCCGCGTGAACAATCCTAGGCACACACACTTATTCTGTACTTCTCCCGATGGGACCCCCCAGTAGTTTTATTGCACAAAAATTCTGTGATATAAAAGTTCAGGTGAAACCACAAACATTTATGTTATCTCACAAATGTTGATCGTTGATAAAACATATAATGGTAATAGAAAAACAAAACAATCATCAAAAAATAATCTACAACTCAGACTCTATTAAAGGCCCATCGACAGCATTAAACTTCAACTCCGACTCCTTTTGCCAACACGGGATCTATTATGTTCAAATATAAAGCCACTGTATAAGCTATGTCCCTTAAACAGTCGTCCTCTCGAAAATTTCCTTGCGAAGATAAAAATCAACTCATTACCCGATCAATCAACATTGCGTAAGGAAATATGTTAAAGAATGCTATCGAAGAATGAAAACAATTTAATAATATTAAGAGCTATATGCTATCTGAAAAGGAAAATCTTGGTTATCCGCATTGACGAAACCCCAACGATAAGATGCAGTGGTACGTACATGTGGCGAAGTAAATAATAGGAACCTTAGAAATTGATAGCCCACGGCCCAAAAAATTTCTTTTAACTTCAGCACGGATTTTAGCAACAGCTAAACTATCGCTCTATAAATAAGTCGATTAGTTGACGCACCCAGCCGCTCGCCCCTCTTTACTTCTCCTAGGCCCGAAGGGATTAGGCCATGAAAATATTTGTTATTTTTACCGGATGCTCCCGCTGCCCCTCCATTCTTCCCCGCCTTCCCTGCTCACGATTATGGTGTTAAAACGTGGTTAAAACCTCTTAAAATACTTTACATCACACAAAACCAATGAACAAATTACTTGTGTGGCTCAAGGCATTGAATCAGAGTAATGAGTTTTAATTTTTTCTTTTTAAACATGACATTAAAATTTGTATTTAGTTTCTAAGAATTAATTTGTCCCTTATTCTTCTCTTGAACATCCCCCCTCACAAAATATGTTTACCACAATATTTTTTGCACCCCCATATATTTAAACTGTTTCTTTTTTCAGCTACAACTCTTACCACCTTTTAAAGTCTGTGTTTCAGTTGCATTTTCATGACGTTATAATGACTGTTTTAGTCCCCAGTATTATTGGTCTATTTTTCCTTCATGACCCCTGATCCTGTAGGTTTTGAGTGCATCATTTTCCTAGCACGTAAATAATGCCCCCAAGTCAAAATCAGGAATTCGTTAAAATTTCAAGAAATGTATCATATAATTATTGTAAATATTTTACATATAAAGAACACGACCTAGGGACGTAGTGTGGGATATTTAATATAATTATCATATGATCGGACCCCATTAAACTGCTATTAGCCCCTCGTATTGCTAGAAAAATTCCCCCACTCTAAAAATTTTAATATTTATTATTATTATATCTATGTTCGTTAAAACCCTTGGTCCCGACCCCCCACAACTTAAAATATTTCTTGTTTAATTTTTAAAAATATGTATTTGTTTTTTATCATAATATGAATGATTTATGCTTTAAATAGTGGGTGATTATGAGTAGGTAAATTAAAGTACCTATGTAACATTTTAATTGTTTCTTCCATCAGAGTTCAGGTTTTTTAATCTTTATTGACTTAGCCCACCTCAAGGGCTTCCGCAGGAATTTGTCAAGAAGAGGACAAAATATTTTCTCTTTTACATGTTTGTCTCACTATCCTATTAGTTATAAAGTATTTTTGTGACATATTTTCTTTCATATAGACAAGGAATGTAAAAATATTTATGAATTATACGTACATAGTTTTTTTTTTTTTTTTATTTATTTGAAAAGCATATTTACAATCTATACAATTTGTACAATAAGTAAATTTGATAACATGGGTAAAAATCTGACTTGAATGTCTTGTGGGGGGAAAACCGTCCATCAACAGTACCTCGTATTTATTTGATGGGTTCATATATTATGGAGACCGTTTTTTTTTCTTTTTTTTTTTAGGCAAGAGCGTCTCTTGGCCATTTTCTTTTTAACCTCCTTGTAGCAGCGTAATTAATATTCTAGTCGGTGGATCATTTTTCCTTGAAACGGGAATTTTTTTCCGGGAATTTTTATTTTGCTATTCACTGTATGTATAGTTCAGTGCATTTACTGTAAAATTAGGTATGTATAATAATTAACAATCGTATCCGACATAAATCGTTTTATTGTGATGTAAGTAGTCTGGGCTCTGTAAATAAAAAATAAATAGAAATTGACTACTCATTGTCTGCATGTGTATGGATTAAGTACACTTTTTTTGGAGGGGGGATGCAAAGCCCCCACGGTAACTCTAAGTTTAATATAAAGCGCGTATAGTACGAAGAAAATTATACTTTAGCCTCTTGACGACGGTACACAATATAGTTCTGTGGCTTAGTGCTAGAAGGGCCAATGTAACATTTTGACAAAATTGAGATTATTTGACCAATGTCATTAAAATTTGCAAATGTTACTTGTGTTAAAAGGGCCAATGTTTCTTATTTTATGTTTGGTAAGTTCCCACACGAAACATAGCAGGTAAGCGAGTACATATGTAAGTTCCCTCACGAAAAAAAATACACCCGTACGTAAGTTCCCACACGAAAAAAAATACGCCCGTACGTAAGTTCCTACACGGAAAAAATTACACCTGTACGTAAGTTAAGTTATTAAGACTTGGGAATGACAACTTAAACGAAATTGGTGTGGTTAAAATTTGTTTTGTTTTTGTATTGGATAAAAAAATCCAATTCAATTTTTTTAGGTATAAAATAATAATAATAATAGAAAAAAATCAAATTTTATTTGGCTTATTGCGAAAGCTCAAATACTTCACAGAGTCATAGTGTCATACGGTGTATAATTATTTTATAAAGATAAGAACATCAGAATTAAATAGACCTCAAAAAATAAGTAAAAAAACTGAAGAAAAACGAAACTATATAAATAATAAAATTTCAGATTATAACTTACAAAAAATTACACAGTATGACTATGTGAAGTGTTTGAGCTATCGCAATAAACCTAATAAAATTTGATTTTTTCTATTATTATTTTTATTTTATACATATACAATTATTATACACATTATATTATTAATTTTTATTATATATTATACGGACTAGATTCAATTCAAAATTGAATTGGACTTTTTTTTATGCAATACAAAAACAAAACAAATTTTAACCACACCAACTACGTTTAAGTTGTCAGTCCTAAGTCTGAATAAAGTGGGAAGGAAGTTTGTGTTTGGCAAGGCTGAGCATTAACGAATTAAAAGTTAAAATTATAAGCAATTTATGTTAACATTATTATGTGTCTGAAATTTTTTATTTTAACTTTAAATTAAGTTAAGTTACTTTTCTTTGCTCAACCTTGGTGTTTGGTATAATTTTTTTTCGTGTGGGAACTAACGTACAAGTGTAATTTTTTTCGTGTGGGAACTTACGTATGGATATCCAGGGGTAATTTTTACCTGCTATATCTCGTGTGGGAACTTACATTCGCCCGTATGACCGACTTAGATTTGACATTAGCCTTTTTGACAATAATCGATAAAATAATAATCGATTTATTATGGGCCTATGTCGACATTGGCGACATATTATTATCTATAGATACGAAATTGGACATTTCGAAATCAATTAATAAAGTATATTTATGTAGAAGTTACTAACATTATGTTCAATTGAGTTTTATTATTAGGTTTTCATAAAAAAGTCAAGTTATTTAATTATTAAAAATTGTTTATTTTAAATTTTAGTTTTTGGCCAATGTCAAACCAAAGTAATTTTATTATTTTTTCTGGAGGGCTAATGTCAAACTAAAATGTACATATTTATACTTCAAAACATAATGAGAGTCATACAAGGAAATAAAAACAAATGTAATTAAGTAACTGAATTTTTAGAGTTCAGCCACAAAATTTAAGATTTTTATGTAAATTTCAAAAATTGGCGAATTTAATATTTTAAATTCCTGAACATTGTCAAAATATGACATTGGCGCTTCTTGCACCAAGCCACAGAGTTATAGTATAATAATATTATTTTGCTTTCGTCATTTAAATATCAACGAAAATAATTTTAATACCCTTTTGTAATGAACTGCGAAAATAATTTTGATACCGCTTACAAATAAGTCTACACGGGCAACTCTCGAAATCAAGCGCATCTCTTTACTCTATAAATATCCGAAATTAATATTGTTTTGTATCAAATCAAATTTCACATTTATCGATATGGATTACAACATTTTTTTCGATGTTGAAATCATTATAAAGTCATTCTTGTCTGAATTTTAAAAGCAAGACTGATAGGTACCTAATATTTTTTTTCACGCGCATTTACTTACAGAAACTGTACTGAATATAGGTACATCGTATATTTCTGTATGTCGTATAAATAACAGAAAATTTCATAATTTCAAAATTTCATTTTATTGTTTGAACCTAAGTAAGTACAGGTACCTACACATTTTGCTTCTATAATATAAAAATACAAATTGAATTTTATGAGTTTATAAATATACAAATTTAGATTTCTCATAAAGTTTATAAAATTATATAAAAATAAAGTAAATACATAATACAATGTTACAATGGTAGTTGAAAAATATTAAAAATACATACCAAGTCACAATTTTTTTATAAGTATTTAAAATTCGAATTTTGACAAAATTTGTAAATATCACAAAAATGTGCAAATTACTTTGAGATGGATATTCATAAAAAATGTTCTTTTATTATCTAAGATTTGAAAATTTAAATAAAAGATTCCTCATAAGTTTGTCTATCTTTATCAAAGACCTAATCTCTACAGGAAAGTAAACTTAAATTTTTATGAGTCTTTCAAATTTTGAAATTTTTACAATATTGGATATTCACTGGATTTTTCATGTAACGATTTTCTTATTTTGTTTTAATTCAAAATCCAATAACCACTTTGGTTGACATTTGAAATTTAAAGCGGCTTATGGACATTTTCAGTTTCCAATTTATTTAGTTTTTTTTCTATAAACGTCAATAAAATTGTATTCGTTGGGTCAAAAAGCTTGAAAATTAAATACAAGGCTCTTGATATATTGTTACAACAGCAGTCGAAAAATATTGAAAATACTGCATATTCAGGTTTTTTTTTCGTGGTTAGAACCGCGCGTAGTATTGTTCTATGATAGCTCGCTAGTATTATAATACGTTAATATTATATCAGTAAAACATTTAATAATAACATTATTAATATTATAATTAGGTATTGTTTATGATAATAATATAATATTAATCCTTTATGAATTTCGAAAATGTACCCTCTATGGATACTTCAGAATTATAGCGGACGAAAATTCGGCGACCGAGAGCGTATCTACTATTCAGAGGTTTCACCGTAAATCATTTCTATCCAACTAAAATTACCCAACAACAATTTATGTACCAAACAAAACATTCAGTATTTCGGTTTTATCGTTCCCGTCGTAGGATTTGTCGAAATATAACCCGTAACGGTATTTTCAAAGTTCGACGTTGTCCAGTGCCATTTACAAAGCCTATAGACCACAGTTAACAGAAATTTCATTATGACTATCAATCGGCACGTTATATTTTACGATTAGCCGATGTAATATTGAACTAAAACGCAATTTTTTATATTTATACTTCCTTGGAGTTCTGATGATTTTCGCTCAAGACTATGTTTGACTCCGTCAGATTTTTGGCATTTTCGACATTTGAGTTGTTGGACAAAATATCTCTCTATCATCAGGGTTTTGCATATTAACTAGTAATATTTGTTTTTTTTCCACTTTCCAATATCTGCGATTAGCTAAACTATTTTCAATATATTCTTTTGCTTGCCTACCGTTCGTTGTATACATGTTTAATTTATGCAATCAACCGGTACTCGATGTGATATTTAATAATTATTGAATGAATCACAGAGATTGTGACATCTAAGTTCTTACTTGACGGAACAAGTAAAATGATCACACGATCACAAGATTGGTAAATCAGTCATAGAAACTAATACATTGAAGGTAAGTAAACCTTATGTAATATTTTAAATTATTTGTATATATTTATACATTATACCTACAATACATTAACACCTGAGATATATTATAAAGTTACTAAAAAAATAATTTTTATTCTTCGTTTAAATATCTATTTTCATCTGAAGTTGAAATTAAAAAGTCTGTAAAAAAACCGGTTTATATATTTTTTAAACGTTTGGTTACGGTATGAACTACTTATGATAAAATTTGTTCAGTTAATATTCAACACATAGCTATAAAAATAGACCATTTTATAACTGAAAAACTACAACCTACCTATAATTTACAATTTTTTACGATTTTGTTAAAATATTTAACTTAACGCTAATCTTCGATATGAAATCGATTTGTATACAAAAAAAATATTAATAAATTGAAAATGTCAAATTTCTCTAAGTAACTTAGCATTTTAACCTTGCACAGTTGAATTTACTTCTTATATGCTAGAGACTTTTGTTGATGAAAATAGTTCCTTTCTGCCATATTTGTAGGCAGAAAGTCAATAATTGAATTATTGGACTACAAATACACTAAAAGCCTTCCTACGAGATTTTAACAGTCTGTTTTATAAAAGCCATCCGAATTGTTTTAAGGTGGCTCTGAGTGATTAGATTTTTCGTGCATTTAGAACTACCTAAAAGCTGGCAAAAAGTAAAGTACTTCTAGACTTCTAGTACTCCAATTTTAATATTGCAAACTTTTTCTATGTTTTCGGAAAAACTTTTTCCGTTGTTTTCCCTTTAAAGAACATAAATTTAGTAAATTAATTTGAACCGTAGTAAACATTCTCGGATTAGCACATTTTGTATTATTACATAGTATTTTTTATTGCGAAAATGCGTGCATCCCGAGACGGCAGCGTTTCAGTTTGAAGCCGCTTACAAGAGTCAACTCTCGAGTAATCGGCTGACGAGCCACATATTATTGAATATCATTGCATTTTTTTGAGCCAACAGGCTATATTGATTTTTTATTATACTGTTTTTGCTCAAAATAAGTCAAAATATTTGGAAAATGTTATGGTGTATAGAAAATGTTAATATGAACATTCAGACAACATTTTCATGTACCTACGCTCATTTGTTTTAGAGTTGCACCAAAAACCAAAATCGATTTTCTCGAAAACAGATTTTGCGTAAAAATTCCCGTTTTTCCTTAATTTATCTTTTGTTTTTCACATCTCTTTTGAAAACTACTGGGAAATGTTTACTTTTGACCCACCAAAGTACCAACTAGATTCACTTTCCTATCAGAAAAGTTACTGTTGTAGAAAATCCAAGCACTTTTACTGTCCTACAAGGTGATGACAGACACAAAAAAACACACGTCATCGTAAAATCATTACATTCATATTTCATCGTTCCACTCAGAATCTAAAAAAAAAAAATAATAATGATATAATTTGTCATTTTACATCAAATTGAAACAACATTCAAATACTTACAAACAAATTATTCGATTGTATATTTTAAATAATAAATAATCTTTTATTCAACGTTAACAGTTATTTTAACAATAATACAACTGTATTATTACATTGAAAATTGAATACAAGGTTTCTCATAAGTTGTTGTTAATGGAAATTAATAAAATAGTTGAGCGTAAATCCACAATATATTTTTTATGACCATAAAAATAAAGAATACTTGCAAATTGTCTTGCGTTAGAAATACATAAAAAAATATCTATTTACATATAAGATTGAAAATGTAATACAGGATTCCTCATAAGTGTTTATACCTTATACCTTTAGGACTTTAACAAAAATAAAATGTTCAACGGTAAGTCGAACTAATTTTCTTGAGTATTTAAACTTTAAAGTTTAAATTTTTTCGACATTCGATTTTCAGCTGTACCTATATTAACGAATTCTCATCGAACGATTTTCTTTTTTTCTTTTAATTCAAAAATGAAATAACTTGACATTTTCACAAAAAGTTCATTTATGATTTTCTGAGCTGATAAAATATTCAAAATACATATTTGGACTCATATTGAGCTATTTATAATTTTTAACTATTTCTAGTTTTTTTTCTATAAATGTCAATACAATGTCGATACCATCATTGTTGGTGTGTCAAAAACTTGATAATTGTATACAAGATTCGTCATAACTTGTTATAATAACAGTTAAAATATATTAAAGATACGAATTGATGTCTCCGCTCAGTACCGTTTCTCGTATACAATTATACTATATCAATATAGAATTCAAATATTTAACACCATCCGATACCATAAGCGTGCGCAGACTTCAATGTCAAGTCGACACTGGAACAATTGGTGCCCCAATACTTGGACAGGGTCCCTAATTTTTTTCTCAACACATCAGCATACATTTCAATTGTAAATTAATAACTGTGTACTATTTATGTGTGTAAATGTATAATTATAATCAAGTTGTATGTGCACACACCATAAATGTGCTAATTTCTATAAATACTATATAAATACAATTATATGTAAAAAGAAGAAAACAAATGACCCAAAATTTAAAAATAAAAGGTTGGTTTAATAAACAAAAATGGTAGGTACATACATATTATAATAACACATAATGCATATATTTACCTACAATTTACATACTAATAAGTAATGTATATATGTGAATTATGCAATAATAAATATTGACATTGACCATTGCGTAAATTGTCACCCGTGTATTTCTAATGCACGTACCATTACGCCGCGCGCTCGATCTTCGATAGACTTACTTTTTAATGAAAGCTCCTGATTACTTAAATATGTGTATCAATACATAAATTACAACAAATTTGACCAGATGGCTTGATTTACATTTTACCTAATTAGTAATTACTTTTTTAAAATACATATAAAATAATAATTCGTTACGAGTAAATACATTTTTTAGTAACCATGTCGTGACTTTTACGTTTTAACCTGAAGCACTTTTCGTACGATAGTTGATTATTCTCCTATATACGTATCTATTAGTAATGATTTAAATAGGTAGTTGATATTAATATAAACAGCATAATATACCTATACCTAAGTCTAACTTAATAAATCTTTGGGAAATTTCATTGAGCACCTATTTAAAACTATTTAAGTAACAGTAGATTGTTTCAAGTTTTGATAAATAATATTTTTTGAATAACAAGTTCCTATTCAAATTAAATAACAAACGGTGTTTTGTAATTTATTTTTCGACAGATTATTTTGTACAGTATTTAGTTGTTTGTATTATTTTTGTATGAAAATATATGTACACACGTTATAAAATATGTAAGTTTATGGGCTTATGGCTGATTTTCAGTTAATCGTCTATTTGGTTAACTCTCATAGTCCTGATCCCGATGGTGACGATTAATCGAGTTTCTACTGAATACTTATAAACAGATGATGTGGTGACAAAATATTTTATTTAGTAAATAACTGTTCAATAGTTGTTGACATTTTTGTTCATGGTTTCAATGAAGTGTGTATCATAGATATAAAAAAATTCTATAACTTAACCTACACAATGTGATATACTTATATCACGGAAATTAGAAAAAAATGATATTACAAATATTTTTTTTTAAATAATTGGTTAGTGAAAAAGCCTATTAGGTACAATAAATTACAATAATTTGTTACAATCGATCTTTTATTCGTTAACTAACATTAAAAATTTCTGAAAGCTGGATGTCAAATTCGATTTTTTTTTTAGTACCTATTAGGCATTCGTAATACAGTACGCTAAATTCATTTTTGTCAAAAAAATTGCATTTGAAAGTGCCATTGTCTGTATAAAATATAATAATGTACTTCAAAAGTTTCATGTACTCAAGAATAATATTTTTAAATTACAAAAAATTAACTAAAATCTTTATTCTTGGTAAAATATCTAATTTTGTCCACAAATAAACATAAAATTGCTAGAAAAAACACTGTGTTTATATATTTTTTTAGGTTTTTGGTTACAGAAAGAACGGCTTTCGTTAACCAACCTAACCTAACCTTTTATTCGATTTCCAATCCTAAGGTATAGAAATTTAACATTTTATAAATTTTTAACAACAAAATAGTTTTAAATTTTATATTTGTCAAAATTTAAACTTTAAATGCTTGTAAAAAAAAATTTGGACTATGAATTTTTAATATTTTTAAAAAGATATATTGTAACAATTTGTGAGGAGCCTTGTATTAAATTTTTAATCTTTTTGACCTAACGAATAAAGTTTAATTAACATTTATAGAAAAAAAAAAAAAAATTGAAAAGGAAAAATGTCCTCTAACACCTCAAAACACGCGTCAAAATATTTTGAAAATTTATCAAGTAAAGAAAATAAACATTTAGTGGATATTTCAAGTATTTACGGTTATTCGTTTTATAACTACAACAAAATAAGAATAAAGTTCCATGAAAATTCGAGTCAATATATCTAATGTTGTAAAAATTCAAGCTTCAAACACTCATGAAAATTTAATTCAAGTTTCCGGTAGGAATATTTTTTAGATTCTGAGGTATTGATTTTACAATTACAATGATGTGTGTTTTAGATTTGAGCGAAGCGATGAATGCATGATTTTACAATGATGTGTGTTTTATTTTTTATTTTTTTATTTTTTTTTTTTTGTGTCTGTCATCACATTTTGGGACAGTAAAAGTGCTTAAATTTTCTTCAATAGTAACTTTTCTGATAGAAAAGTGAATCTAGTTGGTACTTTGAGGGGTCAAAAGTAAAAATTTCTCAGTAGTTTTCAAAAGCGCCGTAAAAAACAAAAGAAAAATTAAGGAAAAACGGGAATTTTTACGCAAAATCTGTTTTCGAGAAAATCGATTTTGTTTTTGTTGTAACTTTAAAACAAATGACCGTAGATACATGCAATTTTCACTGGTTATTTATATTTTCATTTTCTATACACGATAAAATTTTGAAAATAATTTGACTCTTTTTGAGCTGTTAACGGACATTGCCAGTTTTCAATTTTTTTAGTTTTTTTTTCTATAAATATCAATAAAATTTTATCTGTTGAGTAAAAAAGCTTGAAAATTTAATAGAGGGCTCCTAGGTTATTGTTTCAAAGGCAGATGAAAAAAATTAAAAATCTTTAGCCACAGTTTTTATTTATAAGCATTTAAAGTTCAAATCTTGAACAAAATACGGAAAAATCACGAAAATTAGCAAATTATTTTGAGTTGAGAATTCATAAAAATTTTTCTTTTTAAATCTAAGATTTGAAAATGTAATACAAGATTATACATGAGTTTGTCTACCTTTATCAAAAAAAAAATGTCTATAAGAAATTCAAATTAAATTTTTATGAGCGTCTGAAATTCATATTTTTACATTATATAATATTCTCTCGATATCTCATGTAACGATTTCCTTATTTTGTTGTAATTAAAAAACGTATGACTGTAGATACTTCAAAATTTCATTGAATGTTTGTATTAGCATTTTCTATACACGATAAAATTTTCAAAATAATTTGACTCTTTTTGAGTTGTTTACGGACATTATCAGTTTTCAATTTTTTTAGTTTTTTTTTCTATAAATATCAAAAATAAAAAATTTATTAAATTTAAATTTTTTAAATTTTATTTGTTGGAAAAAAAGTGTGGAAATTTAATACAAGGCTCCTGATATATTTTTACAATAGCAGTTGAAAAATATTAAAAATACATAGGCACAATTTTTTTTTATAAGCATTTAAAGTTCAAATTTCGACAAAATTTATAAAATTTATAATTTAATAATTATTTTGTAGTTAAAAATCTATAAAATGTTCAACTTTTATAGCTAAGGATTGAAAATTGAAACAAGGCTCCACGTAAATAGGTTATATATAAATTACTTGATGCACAATAATATCATCAAATATACTTTGTAACATCATAGTCTGACTGAACGTTTTCGCTCAGAATCGTTTTTCTTATACAATGATATTATATCATTTAATTCAAATTTAACACCATCCATTACAGTGACCCACTTGTAACCTATACTGTACAACAGAGCGACATCCACTTACCCACCTATTTTAACGTTTGTTTAATACATTTTAACTCACATAGCTCCTGCCCACACAAACTTAATATTCCTTGTTTCACGAGGTAAATTAATAATTAATTGTTAAATGTTATCAAATTTGATTTCTCTAAAAAAAATTAAATAAAAATATCTTATTCACCCACAAATATTAACGAGAAAAAGATTGTATTTTAATCTGAGAATTTGTGTGTTTGTGAAATCGTACAATACAAATAAACAATGATTTAACATCTATGATATCATAATAGGTACCATGTTACCTATTATAATAAATATAATAATGTATAGTTATTTTTGATTATGGAATAACGGACGAAGCTATTTGTACGTGGCTGTTTGAACGTGTGAACCATTGCATGTGAAAAAAAATATAATAAAAATACAAGTAGTAAAATTTAATAATTAAAATACGATATTAAAAACAGTTATTTATATTATTTATATTTATTGAAATTCGTCAAAAATGTATGTAAAATATTAAAAAAGTCAATTCATATAAAACGTAGGTAATAACAATACAATATCATATTTACTATCATACAATTGAAATCAAAATATTATCATACTCAAGTGAAATATTTTGGGTGATGTATGTATTAAATTCAGTAACACGTAATATTTAATTATAAACTATAAGGACATAAGGTACAATACGATACGAATTGTACTTTGAACATTAGCATAAATACTATTGAATTTTGGTTTTTCATTATCACAAAAAGTATCAACAATTTATTAAATCTATATATAAATATAATCAAGGGCTGAACAATTTTTTTCTTGAAGATGGTTCATTAAATTTGGGTTTTTAAAGTTGAACTTAACTATAAGAACTATTCTGCACACTTGACCCAACGTCAATATTACATGTATGCACAACCGTAATCACTAATCACCATAATTTAATAATTATTTTGTAGTTAAAAATTTATAAAATGTTCAACTTTACTATCTAAGGATTGAAAATTTTAAACAAGCCTCCACTTAATAGGTTATATATAAATTACTTTATTCACAATAATATCATCAAATATATTAGTAATACCATAGACTGACTGACCGTTTTCGCTCAGAATTGTTTTTCTTATACAATGATATTATATCATTAATTCAAATTAAACTCCATCCATTACAGTGACCCACTTGTAACATATTGTACAGCAGAGCGACACCCACTTGCCCACCTTTTATTGGATGAAGGTAGAGATTCTTATGATAAATATTCTATTAAATTATCAAATTTTAGATTTATTAAAGAAAATGGAATAACACTAAATGGAATAACATTTGATTTAAGTTTGATTTTTTCTTATATAGGTACCTAGTTATTATTTATTCCGATATCGTAATAATTAGTATTTTTTATTGGAGCAGTTTACAGAATAACTACCTATAATAAAAATTGTAGAGAAGAATTTTTTTAACAATCGTAAGAAGCACTATCTATGATATTTTAATTAATTAGTTAAATAATTAATTGATCAAAAGTAAGAAGATAACTTGTTAATTTACCATGCGATTGCAATATAGTAGACGATTGGAATACGATATCAAAAATCGAATTCCTTACGATTGCTAAAAACATTCTCCTTTACAATTTTTATAATAGGTAGTTTTGTTGTAAAACGCTTCAATAAGCCGTATTACTTGAAGATCAAAAGTATAGATTTTATTTGTATAAAATTCGGATACGAAGAGGCCCAACTATTGAACAAAATATGGCATAAAAACACGGTTTCGTAATTCCAGTAATACGGCTTATTGAAGCGGTTTACAGCAAAACTATCTATTATAAAAATTGCAGAGAAGAATTTTTTTAACAATCGTAAGAAGCCTGAATTTCGATATTTTTATTAATTAGTTGAATAATTAATCGATAAAAAGTTAAAAAACCTTGTTAATTTATCATGTGATATTGCCAATATTGGACGATTGGAATACGATATCAAAAATCGGATTTCTTATGATTGTTCAAAAAAATTCTCCTTTACAATTTTTATAATAGGTAGTTTTGTTGTATACCGCTTCAATAGCCGTATTACTTGAAAATCAAAAGTATAGATTTTATTTGTATAAAATTCGGATACGAAGAGGGCGAGACAAAATATGGCATAAAAACATGGTTTCGTAATTCCAGCAATACGGCTTATTTAAGCGGTTTACAGCAAAATTACCTATTACAAAAATTGTAGAGAAGAATTTTTTTAACAATCGTAAGAAGCCCGATTTTCGATATTTTTATTAATTAGTTGAATAACTAATCGATAAAAAGTTAAAAACCGTGTTAATTTACCTTGAGATATTTTACGATAGGAATAGGATAACAAAAATCGGATCCCTTACGATTGTTAAGAAAGTTCTCCTCTACAATTTTTATAATAGGTAGTTTTGTTGTAAACCACTCCAATAAGCCGTATTACTTGAAGAACAAAAGTATAGTTTTTATTAGTATAAAATTCGGATACGAATACAAAATATAAAACTGAACAAAATTAAATAATATTTGTCAAGAAATATGATCAATATAATATAATAATCATTTTCTTATCTGGATTATTTATAAGCTATGTACGGGCGCACGGCTGCGATAGAAAACCCGTTTTGACCTATGGTGCGGTATTGCTATTATCGCGCGCGAGCACATGACGAGCGTAATTAAACGTTTTTTTAACGAAAAACATGGTTTCGTAATTCCAAGAATACGGCTTATTGAAGCGTTTTACAGTATAAATACCTATAACAAAAATTGTAGAGGAGAATTTTTTCTAGAAACGTAAGGAGCCCGATTTTCGATATCTTGTTCCAATCGTCCAATATCGCATGGTAAATTAACACGTTTTTTTGAACTTTTTATCAATTAATTATTTAACTAATTAATGAAAATATCGAAAATCGGGGTTCTTACGTTTCTAGAAAAAATTCCCCTCTACAATTTTTGTAATAGGTATTTATACAGTAAAATGCTTCAATAAGCCGTATTCCTGGAATTACGAAATCATGTTTTTATGCCATATTTTGTCTACTAGTGCGCCCTTTTAAAGAAGAATTATAAAATAATTCTCCTATTTCCCATAATTTCGAATTCGTCTATCAGTGTGTCAATGTTAACACTAGACAACACTGGTCCTGGTTCAGTAACATTAATAATATACTATTAAGTCGGTCTTGGTCCATATAGAACTCTTTATTTTATTTTTTAATATTTTTTTTTTTTATGTTCGCAGAAACAGCTTGAAACTGGTATCATACTGAATAATATTTACAGTACGGTGAAAATTCATTCCATTGAAAATCGTATCATAATATTATCGTGGATATAAGACAAAAAAATAATATTACATGAATAAATTTGAAATTAATAATGCCCAATCTCGTTTAATAAACAGTCGTGGTTTAATGGTTCTTATAGGTATATACTATATATAAGTATATAAAAAAGTATCTCCTCGTCTTCTTAAGTGTCAATACTGTTTAGATACAAAATAAAAACAATTGAAAATAAATCAAACTTTATTAATTATTTAACATCAATAATATCGACGGACATTAAACCTTATCTATACGGCATAGTGAGTGTACAGCCGATAGATATTCTACATAACGTTCATTATTATAACTGTCTATATACATATTATTATATAGGAACAACAATATTATAGTTTTAATACTTCAAGGACTGAAACCCATCGTGTTTCTGATAATTATTTGTATTATACTTTTTATTTTCATCGAACGGAAAATTGACCTTAAAGAGCATTCCGGATTTGTTGTGGGCCGGCGTCGTCCAGAGCTTTGCGTTTTTCGTCAGTATCTTGGCCATTGATTTCCAATAGCCCATATATCCGTTACTAATCAATAGATTGAACGTTGACATTATCAACTGAAACACAGTGAAATCGTTACGAATGAAAACATAATACATCGACGGTTACGATTTAAACACCCGACCAGAGTAACTGACAAAAACGGAATTTTGCAGAAGAAATTATCAAAAAAAATGATGTGCTTAGAAAAGTGTTTAGTCTAACTGAAGGGTATTTTAATAATTTCAGTAGTCTTCGAAAGCGTAGGGAAATACAAAAAATAAGTAGGTATCGCTCTGCTGTACAACAGTAGGTTACAAGTGGGTCACTATAATGCAAGCCTGGGCAAGTTAATGATAATTTTTAACTGAGTTAAGTTAAGTTGATGGAAAACATTTAAAACTTTTTAAAAAGTTTAATGTTAATACTTAACAGTTTACCTAATTTTTTTTTTAACTCAGTTATGTTAAAAGTTGTATGAACATTTTCAATTCACTTATTAACTAAAGTTAAGTTATTATTATTTTTTTTAATATCTATATAAATACCCAGTAATATGGTTTAAAATAATAAAAATCATAAATATTATTGAACACAGGAAATAGGCAATAGCTTTTCTATAGATAGAATTAAATTATTTGGTACTGAATTAATAGAATTCTGTAATAGGTACCAAAAGTATACGAAATTGAAAATGCCGAAATAAATACAATCTTTTGATTTATAAATAAATAAATAACTTATTTATGGCGAAAATATTTTATATTATGTTATTGAGAATTGTACATTTGTGATTTGTACCTTTATCAATATAATAAGATAATATCATATTACTTATTAGTTATTAATATTTATTAATTATTATTATTACAATATGCCCGTATGTTGCAGTATGGTATGGTATATCTTTATATTTACGATACACCTATATATTATAATATAATATGTACCTAATGGCTATTGCTATAATTTACTATATTTTAATTATTATTATATTTATTATATTTTATTTTTCTTGAAGAATTCTGGTTAATGAAACAAGAAATTAATCTAACAATATTTCTAATTTCCTATTCTAATAAATGGTTAGGTATGTAATATGCAACATCAATAATAATTTTTATTTTTATTATACTGATTATTTATAAATTAACTTAACTTAAATTTGATTAAAAGTAACTCGTTATTTATTAAGTTTATATCAATTAAAATAAGTTGAGTTAAAAATTAAGTTAATGAAAATTAAATTTTAAAGTGTTAAGTTAAAAAGTTTAAAGAAACTTAGCTTTAACATTTTAACTCGTTTATGCCCAGGCTTGCTGTAATGGATGTTGTTAAGTTTGAATTCAATGATATAATATTATATCATTGTATACGAAAAACGTTTCTGAGTGGAGACGTTTTGTCAGGCTAGAATATTATTTTATACTATAGGTAATAAGTATGTATAATATTGTATATTGTTATTATTAAGAGGATGTCACACTCGCATGTGTTGTCTCTGTCTTACAAATGTACAACGTAGCAAAAACTGTTTTGCGTGGGACAACTTTTATCTATCTGTGTTTGTAGTAGTGGCTTCAAAATTTCTGAACATATAGGGTAGAAAATTATCTATGCAACAGCGTGCCTATATTTTAGATAACGTAAATACAATAAATGTTATTCGTTTCTAAACATTTGGTTTTTTTGTATTTTTCATTTGCTCATGAAAAATGATTGGATAGTGCCATTAAAAAAAGAGCACGTTGTTGCACAGATAAAGTTCTTCTTTACGTGTTGTGAAAATTTGATAGTTCTACAGCAAATATGGTGCGAGAAAAGTTGTCCCGTGCAAAATAGTTTTTGCTATGTTGTACATTTGTAAGACGGAGACAACACATGCGGGTGTGACATCCTCTTAATATGGAACCCGGTAAGTTTAAATAATATCGCTTGCAAATATTATCAAATTCCAAAATATGTACACATAATAATATACTTCACAAGTTTCAAGTAGTTACCCAAGAATAATATTTTTAAATTACAACAAAATAACTAAAACCATTATTCCTGGTTATTTAATATGTTATCTTGTCCAAATTTGAACAACAACTATGATAAAAAAAAAAAAAACTATGTTCATGTATTAGATTTTTTAGATTTTTTGGTTACAGTATTAATTACGTATATGAAACATTGTTTTAAATTTTAAGCTTTTTGTCCCCGCGATGGATACAATTTTATTGACATTTTGTATGAAAAAAACTAAAAAAGGTGGGTAAGTGGATGTTGCTCTGCTGTACAAGTGGGTCACTGTAATGGATGGTGTTAAATTTGACTTTAATGATATAATATCATTGTATAAGAAAAACGATTCTGAGCAAAAATGGTCAGTCAGCCTATGATATTAATATATTACTAAGTATATTTTATGATATTATTGTGAATAAAGTAATTTATATATTTACCTATTTACGTGGAACCTTGTTTTAAATTTTCAACCCTTAGCTACAAAAGTTGAACATTTTATAAATTTTTAACTACAAGATAATTATTAAATTTTAAATTTGATAAATTTTGTCAAAATTTGAACTTTAAATGCTTATAAAAAAAAATTGTGTCTATGTATTTTTAATATTTTTCAAATGTAATTGTAGCAATATAGTAGGAGCCTTGTATTACATTTTCAAGCTTTTTCACCCAACATTAAAATTTTATTGATATTTATAGAAAAAAAACTAAAAAAAATGAAAACGGAAAATGTCCGTAAACATCTCAAAATAAGTCAAAATAATTGGAAAATGTTATGGTGCATAGAAAACAGATTTTTCGTAAAAATTCCCGTTTTTCCTTAATTTTTCTTTTGTTTTTCACATCGCTTTTGAAAACTACTTGGACATTTTTACTTTTGACCCCCAAAGTACCAACTAGATTCACTTTCCTATCAGAAAAATTACTGTTGTAGAAAATCCAAGTACTTTTATTGTCCTACAAGGTGATGACAGACACACAAAAAAATAAAAAAAAACACACATCATTGTAAAATCAATACATTCATCGCTTCGCTCAGAATCTAAAATTTAAATTTTAAATGTCCGTAAACAGCTCAAAACGAGTTAAAATATTTTGAAAATGTTATCAAGGGGGAGGGGCTGTATAAATCAGGAAAATATTTAACAGGAAAAAAAATTGGGGTTATTTTTCGTACGGAATGTTATTTCCACAGAATGATATAATTTAGGAATAGTATTTTATTGAAATTGTATTTACTGGAATCATACAAACCAGTATGTTATACAACAGTGAAATAAATTTCAAGAACTATAACTATTAGGAATAGGAATCAGGACATAAAAAATGGAGATCAATATTACACAGGACCGTATTTTTCGGGACAGGTATTAAATCTGTTAAATGATCGTTAACTAGTCATCGGGAAAAATATGCTTATTGTAATCATAGATAAATACAACAACTAGATAGCCGTCTTTATGTTAGAGTTATGACCCATGTTGAAGTCAGTCGCCATTTATAAAGCAGGCAATGCTTAAATTTACTTTACATTTATTCATATACATATAGGTATGTACTTACGTATACATAGTATCTACTCAATACTGTAATAATATTATTTTGTAAACATTGCCTGCTTTCTAATGCGACACACCTTCTCCAATCATCAACAATTTTTTGTAGCTCTGTGTTATTGTACTAACATAATATATCAGCTTATATACATTCTGTGGTTTTATATTTATTGCATAAATTGCATCAATGTCAATTTGTTAAAAAATGTAAAATAGGTACCGGTTTTTCAACAATTGTTTATATTTTTCTTGTACTTTAGAATACTATAATATATTATAGTACCATCATTAGTATGGGTACTTCATATATTCTCTGGTCTTATCTAAATAGCATGTGAACTAAGATCTATAGCTTAATTTTAGATTCTGAGCGGAGCGATGAATGTATTGATTTTACAATGATGTGTGTTTTTTTAATTTTTTTTGTGTGTCTGTCATCACCTTGTAGGACAGTAAAAGTGCTTGGATTTTCTTCAACAATAACTTTTCTGATAGGAAAGTGAATCTAGTTGGAACTTTGGGGGTCAAAAGTAAAAATGTCCAAGTAGTTTTCAACTCTAAAACAAATGAGCGTAGGTACATGAAAATTTTGTCTGAATGCTTATATTAGCATTTTCTATACACCATAACATTTTCCAAATATTTTGATTTATTTTGAGCTGTTTACGGACATTTTAAGTTTCCATTTTTTTTAGTTTTTTTTTTTTACAAATATCAATAACATTTTATTTGTTGGTTAAAAAAGCTTGAAAATTTAATAGAAGGCTCCTAGGTTATTGTTACAAAGTCAGATGAAAAAAATTAAAAATCCTTAGTCACAGTTTTTATTTATAAGCATTTAAAGTTCAAATATTGAACAAAATACGGAAAAATCACGAAAATTAGCAAATTATTTTGAGTTGAGAATTCATAAAAATTATTCTTTTTAAATCTAAGATTTGAAAATGTAATACAAGATTGTACATGAGTTTGTCTACTTATATCAATAAAAAAAAATGTCTACAAGAAAGTCAAATTAAATTTTTATGAGTGTTTGAAATTCATATTTTTACATTATTTGATATTCACTCGATATCTCATGTAACGATTTTCTTATTTTGTTGTAATTAAAAAACGTATGACTGTAGATACTCGAAAATTTCACTGAATGTTTGTATTAGCATTTTTTATACACGATAAAATTTTGAAAATAATTTGACTCTTTTTGAGCTGTTTACGGATGTATCATTGAATTCAAATTTAAAACCATCTATTACAGCATAGGTTCCCAACCTATGGTCCGTGAGCCATACTTACAAAATGTAAAAATATTTTTATAATTGCATTTTCCTTTGAGGCATAACACTAATTATTGACAATCGTGTATAGTACGTCGTATTTTTATAAATTTATATTACATAGTGAAACCCATGTTATTATTTCAACCGATAATTTAATCTTTTTTTTACATTGTTACATTAAGATTAGATTATATCGGCACAATTTAACAGATTATATTCAAAGTTGAGTATAAAATTGTTAGTTTTTGTTGTTAGTGTCTCCGTACCCGTATTCCGTAGTCAATGTTTGTGCTGTTTTTAATTTTTCGTGTGTTAGATGCCACTAAAGTCTTGCGTGTAGCTTTGAGCAGCATCAACCCAAGAATATCTTTATTAGTGAACGAGACGCAAGCACAAAAATCGCATTAAAATATTTTTATAATTTTTGTAATTTACCTTAAATAACTATACAATAATGTAATGTAAATTTTTTTAGAATATTAGTTTGTATTAAATTTTTAATTATTTAAAAACTTTAATGAAAAAAACAATTATAAGCATTATTAAAAGCCTCTTATAAAGAATTTCATTGTTTTTTATTTATTCATATAATAATAATCAAAATTCTAAAATATGTGAAAAAAATTGATTCTTATTTGTAAGAAAAATAAGGTATACAATTGAGGTGGTCCGTGACGTATCGAAAGTTCTCATAGTGGTCCGTAGTACCAAAAAGGTTGGGAACCACTGTATTACACTGACCCACTTGCAACCTACTGTACAGCAGAGCGACATTCACTTACCCATCTTTTTAGTATGTGCATGTACTTGTTCATTGCGTAAAACCATGGACGGACTGAGAATACAAATTTGCTCTGGGGAAACATAAAATTCGGCCTAATTTTGGGCTAATAATAAACTATTTATAAGTTATTAGCCCGAGTTTAATCAAGCAGCCCAATTTTTCGACGGGCCCAGGTGGAGAAATCTCCCCCGGCTCCCTAGCCAGTCCGCCTCTGTGTAAAGCTAAATATTAAATGTACCTATAAGCGCAACTAGAGGCGCCCAAAACTTGTACTAGTCCCCCAAAATAAATTATTCAATTGTTTTCTAAAATACTAATTAACCTTTTAAAATTCAACTATAATTCTTATTTTTTTTTTGGAAAAAAAATTGAATTGTTTAATTTTATATAAGTTTATAATTATTTTATACTGCCTATAATAAGTATGTTAAATTTCATTAGTTGCATGCTTGTATTTGTTTTTAACTTTTTAAGGAAAATATTTATGTTACCATAACAGGTATGTAATATAGAATCGTTAAAAGAAAGAAAAATATACTTGTTGAAATGACTTCGATCACTATATATATTATTAGGGATAGGTAACTGGCGGTCCGCGTACCATTTTTAACTGGCTCGTGCTACATTTAAAATTACTTAATCAAAATTCAATATTTCTATCTTTTAATTTATTATACTGATAAAATTATTAAAATCGATATAATGTTTATTGTAAAACGTAAATAATTAAAGATAGGACTTATATTGAATATAATATCTTTATGACCGAAGCAGAAACGTTCCTAGACCAGTTACCAGTTTTTAAAAGTATATTAACTCAATTATAAATGGGGTAAGTAAATGTTGTAATCAAAATTTGAATTTTCAAAAAAAAAAATTGTCGAGAAATTTTGTTTTGCCAATTTCTTAAACTTAAACCTACGAGACGTGGATTTTTTGAGAACAGATTTTTGACAACCCATATTAAAGGAGCAAGTAAATCAAAATATACATCCAATTTTGTGTTGTTAGTTCAAAGACTATGTATATTAGAGTGTATTGATCTATTACTTTATAGGTTTTAATATTTTATTCTTATATACATATCGATTTACATTAATAAATAATGAGTTTCATGCCTACTAAAATAAATGTGAAAAAAGTTCAAAATTACTACTTAAAACGTTATACAGATGTATGCCATATTGAAACGCCTGGTTATACGAATAATCACATATCGCGTTTTTCAACTTTTTGCTACTCCGATTACGGGCGGAATAATGGTCGTACGTATTTTGACCATAGACCATTTTTAAACCCTCGTACACCTAAAGACCAAAATCTCGAAGCGATCAAACGAAAACCCAAAATCCAAAATACACGTAACTACGTAATTTTCTAAGTACAAAAAACACACGAAAAATCATAACTCCCGAACAAAAAGTCGGATAACCTCGATCTCAGTACTCATCGATATGGCGCAAAGTCTTTTATTATAACCAACTACAAAGCGGCTCGCCGCGCCCAAATCTAAACTTTCAAAGTCCCAGAAAATAGCGGAAAACGGCTCCTACGGCCACGACACAAGATGCCGAATTTGATCACCGACCTCCAATCTACTCAAATCTTGAGTTTCAGAAACGTAGTGCAAAATCTAAACGTTTTCCAAAATACACCTAGTTGGGGGGGTTGAGGACCTCTGACTCCGGGAGTACGTTTTAGAAGGGCCTAAACCGAAACGTTTGGTAACTTAAAAGTATAATATTATCTTATGTGAACGTCATCTACAACTTATAAAATATGATGCATTGAACTTTAAAAACTATTACATATTTACGTAGGTACGTTTGTTCGCATTTGGTAGTTACGCCAGCAGCATACAACATACTATGCCAGTAGTTTTCCTAGAAGTAGTTACCTATTCATATAAACACATCGATAATAAATATATTTAAGAGTATTAAACATGAACAATATTGAACATAATATAATTGAATAACTTTAAATTTCAATCATCAAAGTTAATAATATTTACGTCTCAAAAATGTTTATAATTAAATGACATGTCTTGAAATCTACTAGCGCTGGACAATAAGTGTAGACGTATAGTAAATTAGTAAATGAAAGATGTATATTATAATATTAGACATGTACTCTATTCAGAACTATTGTGGTCATTTGCTTGTGGATGAGATTAATCCCACATAGGAGAACGAAAAATGGTAAAATCGAAAGTAGATAGAGAATAGGATATAGAATTTTATGGAGATTCCATTTAAATGGTCGGTGTAACGAATTTTTCTGTAGTAATAACTTTCAAAAAGCATAAAAAAAAAAACAAAAAAATCATACAAAATTCGCTTTATCAATGATCATAGATTATAAATTATGATACCGAATTATTATTAAGGATAACCACGGTTCAGATTTTAGATAGTTACCACTTAAAAAATCAGAAAACAATAATAATTGAAGTTATGTATACTTTAAAATGTGTACTTTTCTACTCACCTGATAGAATATTTGCATTAAGCATGCATAACTAATTTTAATACCTATGTTGTTATTTTTACTCAGACATTGAACTTGAGAATGGTTTAGTGATTATCAACCCACCCACCCCCCCCCCCCCCCCCCCCTTCCACACATTCCTAAATGGGAATATTGCAATTTGACACAACGTATTATAAGTTATTCCATCGCCAATCGTGTAGTTACATTATGTTATATATATGAATCATGCCGTACACTATATGTATACCTATACTAATTTATACATTATTAAGGTGGTATTTATAGTTCCTATAGTTGGTACCCTTAAGGACAGAATTTTAACAATTATAATTTATGTGCATTTTTAAAATGGAATATACAGGCAAAATACGGTTCCAATAAAATGATTTCCAATTTATTATTTTTCCAAAAGAATACGGTTCCGACAAAATACGTTTCGGACTAAATATTTTTCTGAAAAAAAAATTTTCCGATGAAATATTCCAACAAAATACGGTTTTGACCAAATACGGTTCCGACAAAATATATTAAAATTTTTTATGCGCTTCCCCCATCCAGTCCTATGCTTTATTATCTCGATTAATACGATTTTATATTAATACGGATCCACGTGTATAATATACTCATAAATGATGTTGGCCTGATTTATACAGTTCTGAAAAATACGGTTCCGCGTTATTATTTTACTGTTTTATATTTTACTTAGTTAATACTGTTTAGAAAAATATCATTCCTTTATTATACCATTCTTTTGAGATATCTTTACCTACAAAAATCAAGTCCAGATAATTATTTTTCTGAAAAATACGGTTCTGTATAAATATTTTCCTCGTTATCAAGTGTAGAAAATAATTAAAATTAACATTTTGTGTAAATTTAAAGTATTTACTGTTAATGGTTTTTGAGTTACAACAAAATAAGAAAGTTGTTGTATAAGAAATTGGTGATTTACGGCTGAATATCTAATGTCCCTAATGAATAAAAAAAAATTTAATTTGACTTTCTGGTAAAGTTGTTGCTTATGTTAAATGTAGAAAATCTAAACGAAAACCTCGTATTAAATTTTCAAAGCTTAGATAATATAAATATCATTTTTTATGAATTTCTAACTCGAAATAGATTCCCAGAGACTTGGAGGGCGTTTATAGTTTATTTTTCAACTCATATAAGTAACTCGCTTACATGGTTTATTTTTCAGATTACAAAAAAAGAAAAATTTTTTTGTTTATCTAAATTTTTTCCATTGCAGGTTACATATTATAATATTACATTACTATTATAATTATAAGAAATACGGCATATACACATTTTTTCACAAATTTATTATAAATACAAATCGTTGTCCCTATGCAACGCCGGACAGTCTAGCTGTTAAATTATTATATTTATTTAAATATCTGTTTTGTTAAAATATTATACCAGTATAACATTTAATAATAACGTTATTAATATTATTAATATGATCAACAAATATGTATTGTTTATGATAATAATATAAATCCTTAGTGAATTTCGAAAATGTACCCCCTATAAATACCGGGCACTTCTGCAGAATTAAAGCGGACGACATTTCGGCGACCGAGAGCGTTCGCTATTCAGAGGTTTATTATACATTTATTTATTTCACTGTAAATCATTTCTATCCAAACAAATAAATTACCCAAGAACAATTTATGTACCAACCAACCTTCAGTATTCTGGTTTTATCGTTCCTGTCGTAGGATTCGTCGAAATATAACCCGTAACGGTATTTCCAATGTTCGGCGTTGTACAGTGCCTTTTTCAAAGCCTAAGTTAACAGAAATTTCGTTACGAATATCAACCATCACGTTATATTTTACAATTGGACGGTGTGGTATACTTGACTAAAAGTTACAACGTAATTTTTTATATTTACTTTCTTGGAGCTATTATGTATTTCGCTCAAGACTATGTTTTCCTCCGTCAGATTTTCGGCATTTTTGACATTTGAGTTGTTGAACAAAATATCCTCTATCATCAGGGTTTTGCACATTGACTTGTAGTATTTGTATTTTTTTTCACCTTCTAATATCTGCAATTAGCTCAACTATTATCAATATATTTTTTTGCTCAATTACCGCTCGTTGTATAAATGTTTAATTTATGCAATCAGCCAGTACTCGACGTGATATTTAATAATTATTAAATTAGTCACAGATATTGTAATTATTAATACCTTTGAGTTACCAAGATTAATACCAAATTCAGTGTTTTTATGGTAGAAGTTACTATTTCCGTTAGTGAACATCGTCTGCTGATCAATATTGAATTCTTTTTTGTCATCTATTTTAGCTATAAATACAAATCAAAGATACTATACCTAAAATATTATCTAGTTTTCAAAGTATGTAATGTATGGTGTGATCCATTTGGCGTAAGACATTTATTATTTCAGAAAACGTTTTTGAAAATATTTTTCCGAATAATTTTAAGTTGTGACGAAACAACATTTTTTTAGAGCAATTATATTTATACGATTTTTATCTAAATAGTTCTTATGTTTTTTCACTGTTGAATGACAATATAGATGTTTATTTTCACGTTCTAAATCATAGTATTATTCACAGTATTTCGGTATATAAAAATAAAATTTTAATTTGTACTTAATTTGTTATAAGTATTTAAAATTTTGTTGGACGGAGTAGTGGACCAACGTTTTTCGGGGTAACTTAGTTTTGGTCACTCCACTCCGCCAATCTAAAATTTAAATACTTTTATATTATAACCCATAACCTACTAAAAAAAATTCAAATTTTATGGGTACATCGAAGTACTCCATACAATATTCTGCTTTGGGATATAATGCGTGTTGTCATTAAAAAATTTAAAAATTACAACGATAATTTCATTTTTTTAAATGCCGCTTTTTACGGCTGAAGTTGATGTAAAACATATATTTTCAAAAACGTTAACATTGTAAGTTAAGACAATATCATAAGAAATGTCATATTTCATTCCAAAATATTAATTTTGACCGTTGCTATAACTTCATTTATTGATTATAATGTGGTAGGTACCTATTATTTTAATTTATATTAATACCTACTTATCTAATGTAATACCTAATTCAGAGTAGATCTAACGTGCAAACCTTCAAAATTTGTTTTTGCCCCCCCCCCCCCCACACCCTTCAAAGACATAATGTATGCATTAATTATTTTCATATTTTAAATGTATGTAGTAGGTACCTATCCTCATCATAATAATTATAAATAAATATTAATCTGTCTTTTGATAACTTATGTATTATATACTATATTTGTTATAAATTAAAATATGAATTAGAATGTTAGAATGTATTTTTGCTCTCAGCACCCGCCATTGTGTGAATGTGTATGTTTAAGTTATTGGCTGCTTTTTAAAATACACTACCTTTCAACTATATCGAATATTTCAACTAAATTTAAATGCTAAATTTTAATTATTTACAAATATTTCCAAAAAATTCAATACAATAAAATATAATTAGGTACCTATCGCATATTTGGTAGTCATCCAAGTGACAAATATACAAATTATTTTTCCGTTTCTATCAAAATGTATCTATTTTTGAGTTAGCTAATTTTTAAAAAATATCGCATACATTTTTGTACACAACTTAAAATCCTTGTTTTTTTTTATTCAAACTTTAACTTACCCAATAATCGTTTTATTTTTTCATCTTGTATGTTAATCTTTGATGCCATTTCTTTTTTCTTTTCTAGTTTATCGTTTAATTCATCTTTGTATTCTTCTTGGGATTTATCAATATTCTTCTTTTCATTTTCTAACTTTTCATGAAACAATTCTAAAAAAAAAATATCAATTTAAGGTTTCAGTTTAACATTTATTTTTAATATTATCTAACTTTCTTTTCGTAATTGTATATTCAGTTTATTAATATTTCTTTTCTTTTCCTTATTCTCTTTGGCTTTTTTCCTAACACTTTTGACAACCTTTTGTATTTCTACATTTAACATTTCTATCTTCATCATGATTTCGGAACGTGAAAATTCATCTTCCATGTTGACTAAGTAATGGACTGTAATGAATTGCAGAAAAAATAAGTAAATTTTTTACGTTCAGCCTTAAAGATATGTTGCCACAATTTATTGTCAACAATGTATGGTTCATTTGTATCACTGCAAATCCATTTTGCTATTCTGATTGTCTAATTGACAGACATAAATAAATTCAAAATAAAATGTAAAAAAAAAAAACCATTAGCGGTTATCATAACATCAATGAATTATATAATAAAGTCTTATTTGAAAATTGGAAAACTAACGGTTGTATTAAATAGTGTTTATCGACTAGGCGGAAAAATGAAACGCAACAATAGGAATGGTGTAAACGTATGCCTAGCAACAAGAAAAAATATCGAATAAAATTAAATTTGTCATCATTATGGTTAGAAATATGTACTTAGCCGACAAATCAAACAAACGGGTTTAAAAATACAAATTTTACAGTCTTAAATTTCTCATAGACGTTCGTTCGTCAATGAAGATGTCTTAACTTACTGTTGTTGTTTAAATTGTAAATATATTTGAACTGTTCTGTTATAATTTTACTTTATTACATATTTAACAAATTTTGAATTATAATAAAATGTACAATTTGTATTTTCGTCGAACAATGGAAAATATTAATACATTATACTAATTAGGTATTACACTTAATTTTTAGATTCTCAGCGGAATGTATTGATTTTAAATGTATGTGTGTGTCGTCACCTGAGGGCAGTAAAAATGCTTTAATTTTCTACGTCAGCATATTTTCAGGCAGGAAAGTGAATATAGTTTGTGTTTTCGGAAGTAAAAGGCAGTGATTGTAACCATTTCAATGTTACCGTATTTATGTTAACATAAAACCTTATAATAACTTAACCGGTTAAGAATCGGTTACAAAAAGTGGGCATTAAATTGTTACATAGTTAAAGTTTAAAAAAATGAACATTTGAACTTAATTAGTTAATTATTTTTGTTTTTAACTTGTTAACTTATTCAGTTAAAATGTTTGTTGTTGTAACTTACCTTTTTAAAGTTAATTATACCTACCTATCATTGTCGTAATAATCTAATTTTTTACACAGTGTAAAACGTCTTGATAATATTGTTTGTGTAAATCAAAATAAAGGTCAGTTTATCACTTAAAAAAAATGTAATTTGAAAAAAATTAACTTTTTTTTAACTGAATTATGTTAAATTTATTTTCTATTTCAACTTTAAGCTTATCTAGTTAATTTTTTTTGTTATCTTTTAACTTAAATGAAGGAAATTTAATTGAATTAACTTAATTTGCCACAGATAATTATTTTCATTAACTTACCCACCTTTGCCGATTACCGATATTTATAAATACGTATCGACCACCGTTAACTTATATGAACCATCTTATGAACTATAATAGTCGAGGCGCATAGAGCCAAAACAGTGTAACCCACAAAAATTAAAATCTCGCAATATTGTATTAAACGTTTCGTGTTTTCAAAATGATAATGGTCGGAGTGTCTGACTCTCAAAATAAAATATTCGCTAGACGGCGGAACATAATTCGTTTTGACATTGAAAGTAGGTAATAATTATTACTTTTCCGGTTAATATGGCCTAACCCATTATCATTGGGTTAGGGCCAGGGACGAAGGTATAGATTATTAATGGGGGGGGGAGGGTTTCGACTTAATCTAAATTTTTATTTGAAACGGTAGACGTATAGAACACGTATGTTGTGAGTTAATTAAAAAAAAAAAAAAACGTAGAAATGACGACCGTAACAATGTAACATAAACCCGATGTAACCATTATAATCTATAGATAATAAGGAATAATTTTATATCAATATCATAGGAATACAAAAAAACCAAAATACGTACTGAATACGTAAACATGGATAGATCGAACAATGGATAGCGTCAAAAACTGTGTTGACGTCGGTTACCGTGGCAAGATCGCGAACGTCAATACCATGTGTTGACATCGGCGATCGGCAGTGAACGTTTTAAATACAAAATGACAAAACGAAAAATTAAATAAATAACTCTGATTGTATTTATATAATATAAATCATAAAAATTAATAAATTACCTGCTTTGGCTGGAAAATAATATTTAGTTACACGCAAACTGAGGTCTGAGAGTCTGAGACTATATTGCAATGCGCAACAGCTCCGGGATAAATTACCTGGTGGAAATCGGTGATTACGTAATTTCAAACACAGTAATAAACTATTATTAGCAGTATTGCTGGTACGGTCGTATGGGTCGTGGGTCAAAATAAGATACGGGCGTCGGGCACGCAATTTTGTAGTTAATAATTTATGTATATATAGTGTATATATATACCATATTGAATATAGTACATTAGATAGGTATCTATGTAGATAATCATTATTTCTCGTAACAAACGCGTACTTGTAAAGCTGTATTAAAAAAATATTGATCTTAGCTCTTGATTATAATTTAGCAATATTATATCAATTGTTTTCTTATGTTTAACTTAAAAGTATTTGTTGTTGTTTGTAGTATCTACATGCAATTTTTTCCTGATTATTATTATTATATATTAACCGATTGGGATTTTTTAATGGGGGGGGGTTGAACCTCCCCTCCCCCCTTACCTACACCCCTGCCACGGTATTGGTGATTTTATTATTATAAGGAGGTGTGTTTGTGATAGGAATACATAAACGGTATTTGGCGTGAAATTGTCGTATTATTCAATTATCGATAAGAAGGTAGCTATCAAAAACAGGTAATATAATATTGAAATGCATGGCTATTTGTATCAAATTGAATACTCTCAATTTGATAAATATACGTAACTACTAACGATAAGGTACAGTGAACGAAAATCCAATGGCCGAATTATAAAAAAGAATTACCATTTATGTTTCAGTATTCAAACAATACAGAATAAACTTTTAACTGTGTTCATTGTGCGCGTCTACGATCAATCTAGGAATTTCCTATCGATCCAAAATGATGTCCTAAGCTGTCATGTAGTTAGCATGCTATTGTACATGACTTTGTTGTATCGTCCCCAAACTATAACTATATTTTTGCAAATTAATTGCAACAATTTGCAACACCAAAAAAAAAATTGCAACATAGTTTTACAAACGCCACAATGAAACATGCTACTTTAACAATGCTATTTTAATTTTGTACATGTTTTATTGTTTTACTATAGTTTATTCTTATATTACGTATATTTGATTATACTTGATACATATTATTACTTAGAGACGGATTGGGCCATAGGGAAATCGAGAAATTCCCGATGGGCCGCGTACTAAATAGTAAATAGTAGGTAGACGTAAATATAATCTAATAATATAATAATAATATATTAATAATTAAAAATATTAAACTGTAACTGTACAAAGTACAATAATCTACAATTTATTTTATTGATAGAGTATGAGAGAAACAACATATTTTGCAAAATACTTAATGCAATAGGTAGGTACCTATTTTATTTTTTTAATATGAAAATATACATTAAATTGTTTTAACTGATACTTTTAAAAATTATAGATAATATTTATCTATGACATTTCGCCGCCGGACCATTCGCCGCGAAGGGTTAACCTCCCCACCTCTCCATTTTGAAAAATAAATTTCGATATATTCCTCAATTCAAATCAAATACATTTTATCACCCCTCCCACTGAAATTCGCAGCTTTAATTTCCGTTTGTGCATAAATGTGCAGCTCATAAACATGCGCACAGGGGTGGAGCCATGCGTTTTCAGTGCTTGCACTTTGTTGGACGTACGTGTCTCCAACCCCCCCACCAAAGAAATTCTCAAAAATTTCTATTTAAATATTTTGTATGAATTTGTTTGATGGTTTTTAGAATTTTTACGACACCAGTATTCGAGCAATACCGGAAATACTGAAGGGGGGCTGACGACACATGTCTCCAGCCCCCCATAGTGTAAATAATTAAGTATTCATATATATTATACTGCAATATTATGTAACTTAATTTGTATGAATTTGTATGACCATATTTGGAATTTGTATGACACTCCCTCCCGCGGAAAAATCGAAAAAACCAATTTTACCGTGTCCCCCGCCTCCCCCGCCTCTCCGATTCGGAATTTTCTGTAAAAATATATTTTAATTATGTGGTTACTATTGTGGTTTCGATTTTGGTTTTGAAAACCAGGTTCTAATATAAGTCTAGGTTTAAGTTTTGGTTTAATAACCAGGTTATGAGTTACTAAGATACTGGTTAACCATTCATAGACAGGTTTTTATTAAAAAAAAAAATAACAATTTTATTACAATACCTTTGAACTATGGGTTCATAGATATTCTTCGATTATAACTCGGGAGGGGATCGCATACAAATTCCAAAAATGGTCATACAAATTCATACAAATGGCGTTTAAAAGTATAGCGTAGGAAAAAATAGAAAATTCCGAATTGGAGGGGCGGGGGACACGGGAAAATTGGTTTTTCGATTTTTCCGCGGGAGGGGGTATCATACAAATTCCAAAAATGGTCATACAAATTCATACAAATGGCGATTAAAAGTATGGCGTAGGAAAATATAGAAAATTCCGAATCGGGAGGGGGGACACGGGAAAATTGGTTTTTTCGATTTTCCGCGGGAGGGGGTGTCATACAAATTCTAAAAACCATCAAACAAATTCATACAAATGACATACAAAATATTTAAATAGAAATTTTTGAGAATTTCTTTGGCGGGAGGGTTGGAGACACGTACGTCTTTGTTGGGCCGGGAGCAAACGCTTTTATTTTAGAATCCATAATAAATAATAATATGAACAAAGTCCCACAAAACAATACTTTTTAGAAAGAAAAAATAACAACATATCTTGTAGGTACGTTCACGGCTTAATGGCACTTGACAAGAATTATGAAATTATTATCTAGGTATATGATTTTTAATAAACATGCAAATGATAAATGTACAATTAATACAATAGCCTGACCGTTTAATGTAATTATTAGTTCGTAATATTTAGCCTATATTGCTTTGTTTGACACTACAGATATTTGATAACCTCTTATGTAATTCCCACGAGCTACGTTCAAATCCAAAATTGAACTTAATTCATATTTGCTACATAATACATACCATGTAAGAAAAGGCACTATTAACTATTTAAATAACTAAGACTAAAAAACTTTTCAAAATAAAAATTATACAATTATTAGAAAATTATTTTATTGTAAATTGAGCAAACCCCATGCACTTAATAAAATTATATGCTACAAAATCAAATTAGAGGATTCGGCAGTATTAACTATTAACATATTAGAACAAATTAGGTCAGGATTGGTAGGTATACCTATACTCTGGAATTCTCAAAATAACATTGTTAAATCGTTAATTGTTACATAATTAATTATTAATTTATTTGATTAATAGGTATAATATATACGGAATACTCCTCGCGTAACAGCGTACCTATAATACCTGCAACATATAACATAGATTAGTGTATGAGTGTATACCTATCTATGATTTATTTGGTGACCCATTGACCATTGACCATTGTATTAAATATCTAATATACATTATACAATGTTCATAATAGAATATCACTCTGTATTGATTTTTATTTTTTATCCGTTTCAACAACTCAAAACATAAAAAAAATGTAAAAGTTGTAAAAGTTAGTGACTAACAATAAAATAATCGTAACGAAGTATAGTATAGCTGGCTCTCCCACTTTGTCCGATCAACTTCAAAATACCGCCAATCAATTGCAAACTAATAAATTCTCATAAAATGTTTTATAAATCGAATTTCAATAAAAAAAATCCAAATTGAATACAATATCTCATTAGAATTAAAAAAATCTAAAATGAATAAAAAAATTGTGGTGCTTCAAACTTGTTTCTTAATAAAGTTATTAAAAATAATTTCAAGTAATTTCAAGTCCAAATTATCTATGTCAAAGTCGGGGTGCCAACTTCATGGACGTGAGCTGACCTTTTGAGAGAATAAAGAATCAACTTCTTATCTTGGGAGAAAAGGAATCGAGTTGGTACTTTACGTGGTTTGAAATAGAGACTTCGGACTTATATTCAGACTAATATTTAGCAACCTATTAGTATTTCAATGCAATCCATTTGAAAATAATTTTGTAAAAGCATTATCAATAAAAAGTTTGGGTGATCAAATTTAGTAATTTTATATTATTTTGATTGTTTTGAATACCTTACATGTTGTTTGGTGATGATTGTTTATACAGTGGTTTATTGTTGCGTCTATTTTAGTAAATTTATATATCTATTAGCTACGGATAAAGATTATCAAACTTTTATCTAGATAATAATATAATTATAATATAATTATGGTAGGTAGATAAAAAGTAATTTGTTTTAACATATTTAAGTAACAAATATACTTCATTACCTACGTGAACATTAAGTAACTAATAGTTAATAGGAACTTAGTAATATTATGTACTAATTGAATAGAGTTTGATAGAAAAATTTAGGTAAAAAAAAATGAGTATGATTTAAATAAAACGTATCTAGGTACGAAAATATGTCTAAAAAAATAAAAAAAAATGATTTTCAATTAATGAAACTCGATTTGGAATTACTTGCAATTATTTGGTGGCATTTTGAAATCATTTGGACAAAGTGTGGGGGGCAACTTCATGTACATCAATATCACATGGTAAATTAATAAATTTTTTTTTAAACTTTTTATCAATTAATTATTTATCTATTTCAATAAGCCGTATTACTTGAATTCCAAAACCATGTTTTTATGCCATATTTTGTTCATTATTGTGCCCTATTAAATATTATTAAAACACCGAGTAACCATGGGTATTGACATCTCGTTGCGGTTTTTGCCTTCGTTGAAAATTACCACGGATAAATTAAAATACTAGATTTAGATATATAGTCGATTGAGAAATCGATTCCGTTGGTTGTAATTTTATATTACATGTCCAAAAGGAAAAAATGGCAAAGCCAAATTCAGTGGAGACGTGACACTTTAGGCCTCATGCATGGGTGGATATGCTTGCCGGGAAACCAGGCATTTACTGGTGCCTTCTTCCCTTCGTATTCGGCAATAGAGCCCTTTTTATGGTAAACACAATGACTCATTAATATTTTATTAATATTATACAATTACAATAGAAATTTGAATTATTATATTATATTATATCTATTACTATTATGTGGTATTTTACAAAAGATTTCTTATCACCTATCGGCCCGCCGCCGCTGCTCTGCCATCCAACAACTACAACGTCGATTACTGGTTCGCGGTGGTTAATGGTCACGATTGGGACTGGTAAGGTGGTTAATAAATCACAAATATTATGTTGTTGTAGATACTTGTTTTAAAATAATTTTTTTTTTGATGTGGGGGTTCTTTTTTATGACAAATAGAAAAAAAAAGGATGGCAAGTGAGGTCCATTTCAATGGCCCCCCCATTTTCGAAATTTGAACTTCTGACCACGCCAAACGTTTGTGCATCGTTTGTGCAGAAATGTGCACCCGGTCCCGACGTTTGTGCACAAAAACTGAAAGCTCTATCCCAAAAACAAAATGGGGGAGGGGGGGCATTGAAACGGTAGCCCCCCCACTTTCGAAATTTGAACTTCTGACCACGCCAAACGTTTGTGCATCGTTTGTGCAGAAATGTTCACCCGGTCCCGACGTTTGTGCACAAAAACTCCCAGCGCTATCCCAAAAACAAAGTGGGGGGGGCCATTGAAACGAGACACCCCCTTTTTGGAAAATTGAAATTTTTATGGTGCCAAACGTTTGTGCATCGTTTGTGCAGAAATGTGCACCAGGTCCCGACGTTTGTGCACAAAAACTCCCAGCGCTATCCCAAAAACAAAGTGGGGGGGGCCATTGAAACGAGACACCCCCTTTTTGGAAAATTGAAATTCTTATGGTGCCAAACGTTTTTGCATCGTTTGTGCAGAAATGTGCACCCGGTCCCGACGTTTGTGCACAAAAACTCCCAGCGCTATCCAAAAAACAAAGTGGGGGGGGCCATTGAAACGAGACACCCCCTTTTTGGAAAATTGAAATTCTTATGGTGCCAAACGTTTTTGCATCGTTTGTGCAGAAATGTGCACCCGGTCCCGACGTTTGTGCACAAAAACTCCCAGCGCTATCCAAAAAACAAAGTGGGGGGAATTAACACGAGAGTCTCCCTTTTTTGAAATTTTAAATATTTTTCATATTAATACGTGTTGTTTAGCTACCTAATAGGTTTAATACAATTTTACTATTGCCATGGAAACGTCTAGAAATAGTAGGCCAGTAGGTTCATAATATATTATATTTAAATATTGTATTATAATAATATGAATAATATATAATAATATTATGTTTTAAATATTCCTAGGTTAACCTAACCTAACCTAACTGAGAATTTATCTCACTGGTATCTCAGTGGGATCAGTTTTTATTTTTCGAAAATATTGATTTTGAAGTATTTTTGAATTATTCAATTATATTTGAATATGGAAATAGATATTTTTCATAGAATACTTACATAAATTAATTTTTATATTGGTATCGCCTTTCGTATAATTAGTAGGGAATATTGGTACAATTGGTTGGGTTTTTTGGTTTTTTAATGCATAATAAATTCAAAAATGAGTTCAAAATTTGAATTATCAAAAATTAATTTAGCGGGAAATTTTTATTTGTCAATCTTAAGGTCGATACTTTTTCGAGAACATAAATTTGATCTCGAGGCTTGGTTGCGTTGAATCTTGAAGACTTTAAGTCAATGCGACCAATATTGAATGATTTAGGTTTTCGATATACTACGAATTTGAAAAACATATCAAACAATTCGAAAGGCTTGACTGCGTTGTATCTTGAAGACTTCGGATTTCAAGTATTTTTAAAAAAACTATAAATCTAAAGTTCAATTTTTGGAACTCAGATCAGCTATGATAAATTCTCATTAAGTACCTACTTGAGCAGAGACGGCGCTAGGGGAGGACAAATGGGACATATGTCCAGGGCCCCGCGATTTTTAATTATCATCTTAATACCGTGAAACACATTGAAATTTTACATTAACAAATTATAAATCTATAAATTTATTATTCTATTTTACACATGTATACTATTAATAGCCTTTAAGTTAAATTAATATTATAACATTATAATTTTTTATTCGTCGCTACGGTGATAAACAAAGCGTTAGAAATTAAAATCTAATTTTAAACGGTTTTTTGTAATTTGTCAGTAGTTTTTTCCGTGGCATTAAATAACTATTGAGAAAATGGAAAAATGACCTGTTTAAAGTATCATCTTTTTGTGCAGTTTTTGTGCACAAACGTCGGGACCTGGTGCACATTTCTGCACAAACGATGCACAAACGTTTGGCACCATAAAAATTTCAATTTTCCAAAAAGGGGGTGTCTCGTTTCAATGGACCCCCCACTTTGTTTTTGGGATAGCGCTGGGAGTTTTTGTGCACAAACGTCGGGACCGGGTGAACATTTCTGCACAAACGATGCACAAACGTTTGGCGTGGTCAGAAGTTCAAATTTCGAAAGTGGGGGGGCTACCGTTTCAATGCCCCCCCTCCCCCATTTTGTTTTTGGGATAGAGCTTTCAGTTTTTGTGCACAAACGTCGGGACCGGGTGCACATTTCTGCACAAACGATGCACAAACGTTTGGCGTGGTCAGAAGTTCAAATTTCGAAAATGGGGGGGCCATTGAAATGGACCTTGGCAAGTGGGCAGAATCCTACTTAAGAGTAGGAGGGCTAGGCACTGTATCCTGATAGATATAATGGACTTGAAACCATGACAAAATAGATAGGTATGTCAGCAAATTGTTGATACACATCGTGTTCACCGACCACTACACACCGCGTCAATTAGCTGGTTCGCCGCTGTATGATGGCCGGGTAATTTAATGGCCAATGAAATGAGGCAAACTATGACTATGGTTGAGAAGGGTGGGATGCGGTAACCTGACTACGTCTCGTATTGTTGCTGATATACCTATATATTTTGTCATGCTGGAAACGAGCAGCTTAAAACGGCCACGAATTTATGTACAAAAGGTAAAATTTGGGGGGGTCACAATGGGCACTTAGAGTTTACAACGCCAACTGTATAAAACATGGACTGAGATACAAAATGTGAAGCCAAATAAAACCACCGGTAGCGCTGAAAAAATTAAGTACTCAGTAATCTTATCAATGCTGGAACCTAGTCCACGGTGTAAGAATTAACCTTAAAAAGTAAAATCAGCTGATAGAAAACTTGATAACCTGTGGAAATTAATGATTATAAAAAATTATTCCTACATTTTAGTATTTAGTAGGTATTTACAATTTACATTTACAAATTATTAATTAATAATTACTAAATAAAAAAGGAGCTACTTAATATTATATTGTTTGATATTTCCGATTTCTGTGTTATTAGTAGGTACTTATTACTTATTAGTTGAACTATTATTTAAGAACCTTCAGCTATTTTATAATCAAGTAAGTACTCTAACTCTACTATTATTTTAATAGTTTAATTTCTTATTTTGTCCTACTGTTCTAGTGATCATAAAATCAAATGTAAATAATTAAATATTTTCGTATAATCCTATAATTAACCAAAAATATATTATTTATTTTAGAAGTCGCAAAATATGGTTTATAGTTATTAAATATAACTACAATGATGACAAAATCGCAGGTAAGGAAAAGTAAAATCATTAAACAATAGTTATAAAGGTAGACAAATTTAATAATAGGTAAGATAAATAATTGACTAATGCAATATTATTAATTTTCGATGTTACATTATTTTATCTAAAGTACACATATAAGTTTATAATTGAATTTTTGTAACAATGATTAGGTATACCCATATTGCTATTTATAAGGATTAAATCTATTTATTGTATTAAAAAGACCTTTTTATTATTATATACCATTTAAAAGGTTCGATCACTAATTTAACTCTTTTCCATAACTCCTTGAAATAATTTTTAAAAGGTTCAGTGCAACGGACTCTTTGTAGTTTACAAGGTTTGGCCTAATATTTAATTCAAACCATACCAAACTTTTGTTCAAAATAGCCTACAGCCTACTAGAATAGCTACCTTGCCATCATTCCTACCAGTCTAGAATACTAAATTCTTGAAATCGGTTCAGTAGTTTTTGAGTTAATTCGTTACGAACATACAAATCTTTCTTCTTTATAATATTAGTATAGAAGTATAGATCAATAACAGGATATATGTATTAAATACTTAAAATCTTTCAAGTGCATGTTTGAAATAAATATTTCCATATATTACTTGTTAGTAAGGTACACATTTCTAAATTTCTATAGACCACCAACTGTATCATTATGACTGTATCGTGAATTGATTTTTATTGTGAATGGTCATGTACTTTGTCCGATATATAATTTAAGTTGATTTACTGATTAAAATACTATGACTAATATCCTTAACCATTTGTGTGTTGCATAATTTGGTTTTATTCAATGTTTTTTCTGGGAAATGTGAACCTCTATTATTAACTTCTTTCAATAGTTTTGGCAAAATATTTGTGCTTATAAAATCATGAATATTTACTAAATTCCTATATTCTTGTTTTTTTTCCTGTTTTAAAGTTTTGTTAATATCTTGTTTCCACTGTTCATTCATCATATTCAATTTGTTTGATATTATTTGAGAAACTTTCTTGTTGTGTTTGATTTTTGACTTTCATTTGAAATAGTTTTATATCTTGTATCTTTAAATGGATTTCGTACGGCCAATCAGGGATATTATAATATCTGTATAAAATTTGTATTGTAAATTACAAGATATTGTTTCTTCGGCTAATCCTAATGGTACATTTAATCTGTGTACAATAATACCTTTTTTTGTACAATAATGTTCCAAATAATTTATTGATATTAATTCATATTTTTGTTTGTTATTTACATAAATACTTTCTGTTATATTTTTCTCATGCATGTTTGTTCCCGTTATAGAGACTTCTTGAACATGATAAATATCTTAGCTTTCAGATTCAAGACTATTAGAAATAATTGCCATGTTTTGCTCTAAATTCTTGTAATTTAAACGTATTTTACTTTTTTCATTAATAGTCCTACAAGTATCTTTGCAACATTTTTGAATATTTGTTATTATTTGATTATATGATAACAAAATAATAGTATTTGGGTAGCTTATATCATTATTAAATATAAATTCTATTTGCTCCACAAATAAAAGGAAAATTTTGGGTACATATCCTTGATTACGACAAGAGAACGAAGAGAGTGATTATTTCATTAATGGCAATAAGTAATAGTTGTCTAACCATCCTTTGTTTTTATTGAAATTGTTTTCATATTTCTCATATTTTGCATTCAAATTTTCTATCATCAATTTAATATTATTAGTTTCAGTATCCTTTTCAAGCAGATCTATATTTTTTTTATGAATAATTTATAATTGTCGTACTCTTTAAAATAATTATCATATTATTATCTTAAATTATTGAGATTTAAATTATTTTCTGACAAGTCTGTTGGAATTGTTGTTTATAACTTCAACGTTTTGTTTAGTATCATCTATCATTTCATTGTTATTTTGTTCATTGGAACAATAATTATCTACATTCAATTGTTCATTAACCTGTTCTAACAATTCATCAAATTGAGCAGTTAATTTAACTAATGCATGTTTGATATTGGTACGTTTTATATACAAGACATTAATTTTAAATTCTAATTTAATTTTTCAAAGATGTGAAATAATTATTTATTAAATTAAGAATGTCAATTAATTGTACTTTATAACACTTAGCTAGAGGCTTGGCAATATTGGATGGCACGTGTGTTAGTTGCCCACTAACTATACAATTAGAGAATTTAAATTATTTGTTTCAACAAAATCAAGTGTTTTTCATATTTGATATTATTGATATTTAAAGTATCAATAAATAACCTATCATCTACGCTATTATCCATCTATTAGTGTAAGGTCTATGGTTGTAACACAGAGTGTTTAGTTTAGTAATTTGTAAACAAATTTATTCTTCATATTTGATTTTTGTTTGGACTACTAAATTCACTTGCCACTGATGTCACTCACTTCTACGTTTTGACGCTTTATTTTTTGTCATGATATAATAAACTAGCAGGTATGATGGTAATGAACCAATTTTTGTACAAAGATTGTAACGGCCTTTCGAAATTTTTCATTAGTTTAGATAATATTATCGTAATGAGAAATCGAAAAACAGTGAAAGACCAGCATCATTTTTTATCAGAGTGAAGGTTGGCGGGTTAGGAGGATATGTATCACGATATGTGCATCATATTTAGTTTATTATAATGCTCTTCGTTTTAACACATAACTTATTTAATTATTTTAGATATACTATGGACTTAGTTACCTAAATTTAAGCATGTTACTTTCTATTTTACAGATATACATTATTGAAATAAAGTTTAAACATGCTTGTTGATTGGATATTTTAGATGAATGTATTACGCATCAATCAAGTAATAATTCTGTACTTCTAATGATGTCTTCTGCTACAAGGTATCATTTTTTATATATATGTATACTTACCTAAAATAAATTAATACTGTTGATTGAGAATATTAAGTGAGGTAACCACTTTTAAAATGTAATTAAAAATGCATGTTTTTTTACTTGTGTAATTCTCCATGATAAAAATGTAATTGTTTGTTTTTATTGAGCAATTTATAGTATTTTCTCAAGAATATTTTTAAAAGTATATTGATGTTTAAATACTATTTTAAATGTTTTGAAATATATATTAGTGTCTCTATTTTGATATCGTTTTATCAAGTATATATCTACTTTTCATGTTTAATAAACAAGTTAAATCATCAAACTATTACAAATTAATAAATATATATTATTATCTTTATTTCAGTAGTGATAATTCAGACATTGCTATTAGAATTCAAAAAGTAGCTGATAAACACGAAGAGAGTGGATCCAAAATTATAGTACGTAAAACTGTGTGTACTGAAAACGTTTTAGACAACCCATACGATAACAAAAATCTTTCTGAATCATCTATCTCATCGTTCATGAGTTGTTCAAATTCAAATGATCTATTTATGATAGTGTCGATACTTCAGGTAAAAATTATTAAAAACAAATATTCTCATTTAAATTTAATAAAAACAATTTTATCATCATTTTATAACTTTAGATTTGGACGAAGAAGAGAACAAAAGAACACGTAAGAAGTTGCGAGGAAGATTGCGATCTATTGAAAAATGTTTTGATACATTAAAAAAAATGTTAGTAACTTATACATATAAAAACTTTAATAGTCAAATAAAAATTAAAAGAAATAAAAATTTTCTTATGCCTATAAGTAGCTCAAACTGCTCAAAAAGTCATTAAAAAGTCGATAATTATTTTTATGGTGTATACAAAAAAGTAATATAAACATCCAGCCAAAATAAATAGTATCCATGGTTAGGTATGGTATGGTTAGTTTTTAAGTTAAACCAAATAAACCAAATCGATTTGGTCGAAAACTAGTTATGCGTAAAAATCTCTGTTTTTCCTTAATTTTATTAGTACAACTCAAAGTACCTACTAGATTCACTTTACTACCAGAAAAGATGAAAAATCTAAGCATTTTCACTGGCCCAAAAGGTGATAACAGACATGAAAAAATAGAAATAAAACACATATCATTATAAAATTAATACATTCAACACTCTGCAAAGAAACTAAAATTACATAATTTTGTTAATCATGAATTAAGGTAATAATGAATAATAGTTATTAACATAGGTTAGTTTATCGGTATCTAAGATATTTAAAAAAGTGTACATTTCTATGTAATTTCTATTTTTTTTATGTATATTTGAATTTTGTATAATATTTATTTTTTTTTTGATTGTTAGATGGAAGTGGGCTAAGGGGTCACAATTATTTAATTATATGTGTTAGGTTAGTTTTTATTATTACATTTGAGATTAACACTGTGTATCCACCATGTAAACACAGATATATATGTTTTGGGTACACACAATTATTTATAATCTCCTTTAATTAACATAAATTCAGATAAAAAAATATTTAAAATTATGCTCATTTCAAATACACATTAAAGATTAATATAGAATTCCTTTAACCACTGGTTTGAAATAAGTTTTTTCTTCTTTCCTTCATTTGTTTCTTAAACTCATTTTAAAAATTGACTTATTATTTATACGATTATACATGACTGAAAGTGAAAAATGATAATATGTTCTAACACTACATACTACGTTCATTGTGTAGATTATTTGATGAAAAAATGAAAGAAGTTGATAGGCAGTTAGTTGAAGTGAGATTGGGTACAGCTGAAGAATACCTTAAACCTTCACAAGAATTACAAAACCAAAAGGAACGTCGACTGGAAGTAACTAAAGCATGGAGAGACTTACAATCAACAAACGCGAAGCATAAATATGAAGCGGAAAAACAAGCAATTATACAAAATTTTGAGGTAATGTAATAATCTATTTTTTTTTTTATTAAAACCTAATTATCACTTATATTTTGAAATTTTTTTATTATTTCAGAATAATAAGGAAATTTTATATGATACTATAAAAGCTGATTTAGAAAAAAAAATTCAGCAATTAGAAGAAGCACGTAATGAAGCAGATATAAATGCTGCTCTTTGGTCAGGTCGTAGTTTAACATGCAGTGGACGTGGACGTGGAAGACGGCCCTATGGCCATGTACAACCCAAGCGGAAACCAGTTATTGTATCTGATCCATGTATAGTCTACAACCTCAGAGAACATGAAATACTTGAAGATTGGATCTCAATTAAAAAGTCTTTATTATCATCAAAACGAAAAGAAAATGCTGTTCATCGATATAAACCATATAATTAGAGCAACAAGTTATTTCAGAAAGTTCCATTGTTTGTATTTTAAGTAGGGAATTATACCAAAACTTTTATGTACTAATTTAACGAGTAAGCTCTTAATATGTTGTCCCCCATCTTACACTTGAAACCTTAAATTCAGATCATTCAAAATAATATATTCTTGGTATTTTTGTTTATATCAAGTTATTAATTAACAACAATTTTTATTCTTTTCTACCAAACCAAATAAATATTAGAATGATTTAAAAAGGGGTTTCTATTTGAATTGAAAAACTTATATTACCATTTTTAAATCTTATGGATATAAATATTTATTAAATTATTAGTTTTGTATAATAAAACTAACAATGTAACATTATATTGATATAATATTTTGAAAAATGATTATATTTGTTAATGGTATTAAGTATTGAATAACACTTTTAAATTTGAATTTGAAAAAAATAATAAAACTTTAAATTAAGTATTAATCAAATCAGAAAATAGCCACTTATAGACTACTTTTTTTCCCATTAAGTACACCACCATGAATATTTTTTTTTTGATAGAGTTAGCATCTGGTTAAAATAAGTTGGACCTAAATAGTCTACAAACGATTGCCCAAAAGATTTTTTGGTGCACTTTACAGTTAAATTACAGGCTCTATGTTCTCTTAGTTGTGAAAAATCTGTGTTGTTATAGGGGTTAATTAATTTTTTATAACAAATAATATTGCAAATTTTTTGTATAATTATCTTATTGGAAGAACTCCTAAAATTGTGTAACTTATTTTTGATGAACTAATTAAAGATTTTTTGTTTAATATAATTTCTAAAACATTATTTTGATTGAATTAAAGGCATTTTAAAAAGTTATCTTTGACACCTTCCCAAACTAGTAGGCCATAGTGACAAATGGATTGATAAAATGCAAAATAAATGGTGCGTAAAGTAGGTATGCAATGGTAAAATATCTTACCAAGTTTTTGATATGAAAGTTTCACCTCAAATTACTATCAAAAATAATACCTGAATAATGAATTTTTTAAATTTGTATAATGAGTATATTATTCAAATGATCTTTGCAATTATGAATTTCTCAAGGAAAGTTGTAATTATTAAGTTTGTTTATTGAAAACTTCATATACCTAGTTTTATCCAAATTCATAGTTAAGCTCAGTTCAGTTATGCATTTTTACGTTGAGTTTAGACCTTTCATGGCTTTGAGGTGAACACTTACCCTAGATTTATCCAAAAATAACAGATCAGTGTCGTCAGTATAAGTCACCATTTTACCATTAATATTTAAATCAGAAACTGCATTAATGTATAGTATGAACAATGTGGAACCTAATACACTACTCTGAGGGACATCATATATGATAAAACTTGCATTGCTTTTAACATCATTTAATTTCACCATTTGTAGTCTATTAGAGAGGTAGCTCTTATACCAGAGGAGACTTTTATTACTTATTCCAAAATTAGATAGAGTTCAGAACAGAGTATCATGTTGAATAGTAAAATTCAAAAATCAAAAATACTAGTTTGTACCTATACTCAAATTGTAGATTGTCACAGACAAGTGGAGTGATAATAGATTCAGAAATAGTTTTTGAAATTTGAACTGTAACCTGCAGCTATATCATCTTTATAGTTTTGTATAATTAATCTTAACTTGGATACATAAACTTTGTCTAGAAAAATCTTATCAAATGAACATGGAGTATTATCATTGTGCAAATTAAAAACTAGATCGTGGTTTTTCGTAAATTTTTTAGCAAAATTTTTACCAACGTCTATAAAATAATTATTAAACTCATTTGACGCTTCTTTAGGATTATCATCCATATTTAGTAGATTATTATTCACTAATATAGCTTTATTTATAGAATTATGACTAGTGATATTGTTGACCAATTTCCAGGTTGATTTAGGACTAAATGATACCTTTTCATATTTGTTCTCATAGAATTTAACTTTAGCAAGCCTCAGAAATTTCGTAAAGGTGTTTTTGTAAATTTTATAATAAGATATAAGTTTGGCGTTCTTTGGATTATTTTTGCATTTCAAAGAAAGGTATTGTTTACGACCTACTGAACATAACAGGCCTATTTGGACATCCATTCTTTTAGTCTTTTATTTTTTGAGTTTATATTTTTAGTAGTTGAAGATTTCCATTTTATCAATGGCTTTAGTAATTATATTTTGAAATTCTGCGAAACATTAATTTACAGAGTTAGATCCATAGACATTAGTCCATTTTTCATTACACAGAATAAGTTTAAGATTTTCATAGTTTATAACATTGATAGTATTACTAACATTTTTAGATTTCACAGGTATTGGAATTGATAGGTACCACAATTGAGCAATAGTCAGTGATATCAGTTAGTAAAACACCTGAATTTATATTCCTGGGTGAATTAATATTGTCTCAATGAAGACGTGATCTAAACACGGATGTTGTTGACCAACTGATAATCTAGTTTACACATTAATAAAAGAACAGAAACCATTCTCCGATAACAGGTCTAGATAATCATAAATATTGACTGTTCAGCACCAATTATGTTAATATTCATGTCCCCAATGAAGGTAATTACACTGGATTTTAAATTTATATTACTAAAGACATATTTTAATGAATTAATTTCCCTTACAGTCAGACGAAAGGGATCTATATATACATATTACAATTATAGACAAATTATTGATTTTTGAAAGAAAGTTTCACAACATGTTATATTCTAACAGATTAAAGTCATAAAAATCTGCATTTAGGTGATTTTTCACAAAAAGTATGGTTTCTTTTACAACTGGAGAACATTAAATTGTAACCAGGTATTATAAAGTAATAAGACAAAGAGTCGTGTCATGTCTGAGTCAAAACAAAAACATAATTTTTTTTTACTATTTACATCATTTTCCAAAAATAAGAGTAGTTTGTCAAAATGTGCATTCACACTTATTATGTTAAAAAATATAATATTATTATTAATACGTTATCCGGTAAGTTAAATTAATATTATAAAATTACAACAAAATAACTAAAATCGTTATTTTTAGTTACTTTATATGTAATTTTGTCCAAATTTGAGAACATAAAAAAACTGTGTTTTTATAATTTTGAGATTTTTTGGTTACTAACTTACTGGAACCTTGTTTTAAAATGTCAATCCTTAGCTGTAAAAGTTGAACATTTTATATATTTTTAACAACAAAACCATTTTTAAATTTTAAATTTGATAAATTTTGTCAAAAATCGAACTTTAAGTGCTTGTAAAAAAAATTATGCCTATGTATTTTTTATATTGTTCAACTTCTGTTGTAGGTAAAAATAAATCAGGAACCTTCTATTAAACTTTGATGATTTTTGATCCAACAAATAAAATATTATTGACATTTATAGAAATAAAAACTTACAAAATTGAAAATTGAAAATGTTCGTAAGCATTTCGAAAACAGTTGAAATATTTTGATAATTTTATCAACTATAAGAATTGATAAAATGAACATATGATATAAATCTCAAGTTTCAACGGTTTTTCATTTTTGTATTACAATAAAATAAGAAAATTGCTACATGAGAAATCAAATGGATATCCAATGTTGTAAAAATTTATAGTTCAATCGCTCATAAAAATTAAATTTGATTTTCTTTATAATGGTAAATATATTTATGAAGAATCGTGTATTATATTTTAAAATTTTAGATTTAATAAGAAAAATTTCTATAAATTGTTAGCTTAAAGTAATAGTTTGCACATTTTTGTGATTTTCACATCTTTTGTCAAAATTTGAACCTAAATGCTTAAAAAAAAAAGTTCAATTCTTTTGGAAATGGGGATAATATTATTATGTTTTTAAAAACCTACTTAAGAGGACGCTACATAGATATTTGTTGCCTCCGTCTTGCAAGTCCATAACATAGGAAATTTACGTTGAGCTCCATTGGCTTACAAATTTGAGTGAATTGGCCTATGATGTAACTCTATGGTAAGAACATTATCTGTATTTGTATGTGGGATTTTTACGGTAATTCAGTTTTTAAGTGAGTTACGAGCATTTTTAATTTACGCTATAATATATAGACATAATTTGCTAAAATAATGAACAATTGTAAAAACTCCACATACAAACACAATATATAATATTCTTACCATCATGTTTCATAATAGGTAGATTCAATTTAATTTTTAAACTAATGGAGTTAATTGTGATCTGCTGAGTGTAAATTTGCTATATTACGCACTTGTAAGGTGACAACAAATGGTCGTGTAGCGTTTTCTTTATATTAATATTATTATTTTTCAAATAAAACTTCTACCATTATCCTCACGAAAAAAGTTTATAAATACAAACATAATATAATTACTGGCATATGAAATTTTTTTAAGACTTGCAAAATGTTGACATTTGACTAGAAAGAGATTTGCCACCTCTGTCATAGTTGGTACATTGAACTGATAATATTTTGTTTTTCAGAAATAACAAAAAATATTAGGTATATTCATATAAAATATTTTTATTTATTCATCAATTAGTGGTACATTTTTAAAAATTGTATAAATATACGTAACATAAAATACTGTATTCAACTTAATACAATTAACTTTTAATTTCAACACAATAATGTTAAAAATTCACATATACATTTTAGAACTCAACTTTTGATAATTCGTAATGGCTAAAAACCAGCAAAATCATCATTTTCATTTTCTTCATCAATTTTGTTCAAAACTTTATTCGGGTCTATGGTTTTTTTTAGCGAAACACATTTTGATTTTTGTTCTAGAAGAGAAAAGATTATAATCTAGGTTTTTTTTTTCTTATTAGTATTATTCAAATTGTGTGTATTTTAAATTTACAATAATTTGATAACATTTAATTTAGTAAATACTTGCCTTCTTTTGATATAGTGTGAATAAAAGTGTCATAGTTTGATTCAACACTGTTTATATTCCATACGCCAACAGCAAAACCAGCTGCCAATGCAGCGCCTAGAGCCGTAGTTTCTAACATTTTAGGGCGCACTATTTTCAGACAAAAATAAATATTAGTTGAGTTTGGTAGTTATAGGTTAAAACATAAAAATATGTAAGTATTCTTAATTTCAAAAAAAAAAAAAAAAAAATGCATCCATTAATTTATTAACTATTGATTATGAATATAGTTGTATTGTTAGTATACACATAACTTTATTGAAAATTATTTTGTAAAATAAAAGAAAAAGAAAAATTTGATTTGTGGAAAATTGCTAGTTGGCAATGTTAATTATTTAACTAATAATAACCACTAATAAATAAATAATAAAAAATTATTTCTCCTATTATCAATAGCAACCATTTGCAAACAAACATTTCGATCATAAATTTCAAAATCCCCGTTTGAGCACCTCTCCGGGTTTTAATTTACCCATTTAACATTAGTATATGTTACTTAGGAATGTATCATTCTATTGGTAAAAGAATTTTCAATGTCAGTTCAGTAAATCGAGCGATTACCCTCTACCACCTCACAAACTTTACCTCTTTATAATAATAGTATAGATTATGGTTGATATTGAGCTCTTTGTAAAAATAAATGAGTTATGAACTAGTAACGATGAGTTTTTACATTTTTGACACATATCGGAAAAACACCATAATCAACATTTGAGTTTGTTGGTTTATATTTTTTGTGGGATAATTTAAAAATCTAATTAGATTTCTCAATGATTTATTCAACCAAATAATATTTTGTACAAAGTTAGTATTCAACTGAATTTTCTGAAAATAAATATTAAAGGAATGATGAATTATTTCTGAAGATTCCAAATCAAAGGTATTAAGATTTGACATAAATTGTAAAATATCAATAAAAGAACAAATATTATCAAAACTATGGGCTTTGAGGCATATATGATAATATATGCACTTTTGAATTAAAATGGATAAAATATGCATTTTTTATTTTTATTTTTATTTTTAATTTGGCATTGCAAATTGTGTACTTATAGAAATATAGAATGAATTTAAAGCTTGGTCTGCTATAAACCGAGAGCATACAGAAACAATTTATAAGGTCTAAATAATTATTACTCTTTTATAATAATAATTTACCTTGGGGATTACAAAATCATGATTATCTATTAATTCTATTGATTGTGTAGGTATGTAACTCGATTATTACAACAACTTGACACAAATTAACACATACATTGTATTGATTTTTTATTTTGTATATAATATGTGTACCTACAAAATTGTAAGGAATTAAATCTTTTTTTTATGAGGTTAAAGTTAAAAGAAGAATTTAGCTTACACTTTATTCAAAATGCTTGTATTCAAACTTACCTACGGGAAGACAACAAATATTTGTAAGAATCTTCAAAAATGTATTGTTAGTAGACATGCCCCCATCTACATTCAATGCCATAACAGGATGACCAGTGTCTGACTGCATAGATTGCATAACCTCATTTGTCTGGAAACAGATTCCTTCGAGAGTTTCTCGCATTAGATGTGCTTCTGTTGTCTCCATAGTCACCCCAGTGCATTTACTGTACAACATACAAGGTGAAATAAGGTGGAATTAATCCACTTTTGAAAAAAACAAATGTGTAAACCAAACAAAATTGTTCAAATTAAATACCATATGAATTCAACAGCGACCATAAATTATTACACAAAAAATCAATAAGGTATTTGTTGTTATAATACTACTAACCCATCTGTACCAGTTTTCCAGAACGGTGCATAAAGTTCAGAAAAAGCCGGAACAAAATGAATATTATTTGTGTCTGACACAGCCTCTGTGCTCTTGTAAATATCCATGATCCATAGATTATCTTTCAACCACTCAGTAGTATATTCAGCTACAGTCACAGATCCTTCAAGCGCATAAATAGGATCGGAGTGTTTGCCTATCTTGTAAGCGACGGTAGTTAAAAGGCCGTGATTAGAAATTACTGGCTAAATAAAATATAATAAAACAAATTATTATTTTTTTTTTAAAGCTGAAAGAATAAAAAGGTGGGTAATGCTTATAAAAATAAATAGCCCATTTGTATTTTTCAATTGCTATACTTAGTAACAATATATCAAGAGCCCTTACATACAATTTTTAAGCTTTTTGAACATTCAAATACAGCTATTAAAAATATTTTTAAAAATTAGAGTGAATTGACCTCTACATTTTTACTTAAAGCATCTTACAGACTATTAGTTATATTTTAATTTTAAAACAAGTTATGAGTATTTTAAGGTCTACAAACACCATTTGCAATTTTAAAATGGGGCACGGAATGGTCAAGCTGACTAAAGCTTTGGTTGCGATGTGCATCATTGCCGGTTCAAATCTCGGTCACGGGCGGCACTTCTCTCAGAGCAGATATATTCTGTCTGGAGAGAGAGGCCGCCATCCCAGAATGAGATAAATGGCATAGCAGAAATCTACAGGTGCCCAATTGAAATTCTGCCAAACCCAAAAAATACAAGTGTCATCAAAACCTATAGTCCCTCCCACTGTTTAAAACAACCACCCAATGATTTAAGTTTCCACAGGTTAATAAAAAAAAAAAAATTTTAAATACTCATAACTTGCTTTAAAATTTAAATATAACAAAAGGCCTATGGTGTTCCCTAGATAATAACCTTACCTTTAAATTTTATAAGAGGTCAATTCACTCTAATTTTTAAACTAACGGTGCTAAACGTGATCTGCTGTGACCAAACTTTGTTGTGTTGGGCACTTGTAAGACAGAGACAAGAAATGTCGGAGGGCGATTCTTAACAAATTTTTAGAATTATCAGAATTTTTTTGCATTAATTTATCATGCTTTCAATAAAATGATGACCTAATTATTGGTATAGTAAGCAAAGTTGAAAGAATCTCTTAAAACTAAGTGTTTATATCCTGTATAATTTTTTTATTTTGATGTTGAAAAATAAAACAAATCAAGCTTACCTTGCGACCAGTGTTATATAGCAAAAAGCAGTTAGAACCAAATGTGCACTTAGCTTGGCCAGCTGTGAAACATAATTGACCTAGCAGTGCCCCTTGATGATCACCAATGCACTAAAAAAATATATTAATAATATAAATAATAATTTGACAGTGCGCAAAAAGTTTAATTTTTTCAAATTACAAGTAATTTATTTATTACCCCGGATATTGGCGTGTTAATGAATGGTCCACCAGTCATAACCCCATATACCTCGGAACAACTCCTTATATCGGGGAATATCAGAGACTTGGGTATATCAAAAAATCTGAAACAAAATTATAATAAATTTCAATAACAATGTTCAATAAAATTAGATTGATCAAAATACAATTCCTTCATGTTCAAACTTTATATACTAACATGGTTAACAGTAATTTTAACTGAAATATATTAACATTGGAACAGTTATACAATCTTAAAAATATATATAAATAAAACAATTTTTGAATCCCATATTGTATTGGATTAATAATATTGTAACACACTCCCTACTCTCACCACAAGCTATTGCTTATAGGGAGTAAGTATCAACTTTAAATGTAAATATTATTATGAAGTTGAAATAAAAAAATTGAAAATTGAATGATAGCCTCTAGAAAATAAAAACAATGTATATATTGTTGTTAACATGAATGTACAACATTTAATGTAACATAACACTAAAATAGTATTACGAACAAATAAAAATACTAAACCTATGACTACTAAAAAGTATACATACTCAATCAAAGTCTTATCCCATTTTAAGGAGTGAATATTCATCAGCATGGTCCGAGAAGCATTAGTAACATCAGTTATATGAACTCCACCATTATACCACCAGTAAGATTCTATAAAAACAGAAATTAAATACAACTTAGTAGTTACAAGTGAACCTAAGAAAGCAACAGTTAGCACAATTGGTTTTTTTTTCTAAGATTTTGTTTAATATTTAATATTCAATAATGAATCAAATTTTAGTGGAATATATAGATAACTTTTTTAATGCAAAAATGGAAAATCAATAAAACATCATAAAAGTTGATATTTTACAACGAGTAATTAAAACAACAGTTAAAGTCGGGCAATATTAGGTTTGTTATAATAATAATTATTATTATTATTTATTGATTTTATGACTGCTCAAATTATTACAATATGCTATATATTACTTTTGAATTTTTTTGGAATAAGGATCCATTAAATAGAAAAATAATATTACTTATGCACGGGATAATGCTAATAACTACACCCGAGCAATTAAATGCCAACAGTTTTAATTATGATTGCTGAGTATTTGTATGTATCTACACAAATTTCTTTGTTTAACACTATACAGGGTGATTTTTAAGCATGCTTGCCTGATTTTTATGTTTAAATTCTGCATGATATTATATTAAAATTCTTATTTTTGGAATTTTTAAGTATATTAAAAGACTATATTTTTGAATATTTGAGATTTTTTATACCAATTAAGCACGATACGTGACAAGAAAAACTTCTGTTGTTCAAATAGGAATCCCCCTTTCTCACTTGTAGTTTTTCAGCAGGTATTTTTTTTGAGAATTCTATATTTCAAAATTAAAAATTTCACTCTTCTTAAAATATGAAATTGTGAAAAATATTTTTTCTTTTTTAAACATGTTTGTTTATAGATGATTAGAAATATTATATAGATTACATACACAAAACATTGATACGGAATAACTAATCAGTTATCAACCAAAGTTATTCATTTTTGATTAATTTTTTTATCCAAAAATAATTTATTTATGAATATTGTTATAATTTAACAATTTTCAAGGGAGGGGGGTACAACTATTCAACCACCCCTGGATATGCCACTGAATGGTTAAAAATTAAGTTTATAACTATAGAACTGTATAAGTATAAAATTTAACACGGTATATTGGTATTAATGAATTGTATTGTAGTTTATAAATTATATCAGAAAAACTAGAATCTTGGGTGATTAAAAATCGACAATCTTATACAATAAAGTAGGTTGTTGAAAGACCAATGATGTCACAAATCTTTTTTCAATTGCTCACAACTTATTGAATAATGTGAATAGAAACGTAAAACTTAAACCAGTATTCTTAGAACTAAACATTCTTTCAAATTAAAAAAAAATTTTTTTTTGTGTGTTTTGTGCTTCTTTAATATTACTTATATTCTATTAAATTACTATAGTATTGTTAACTTTAAAAAAAGGTATAATTTTTAATTTTTACATAAAAAGTAGGTAACTGATTTTTTAACTAAGTTAAATTAATTTTATTTTCTAGTTAACTTGCAACCCTTGCAACATTTAAAAAAAAGTAACTATTAACTTTAAACTTATTTTTCTATATTAACTAAACAAATTATAAAAATAGTTAACTTGCCTAACATTTTTATTAACAGTACACTTAGGTTATCAGTTATTACCCAAATTAGCCATGAATCCATTGTACCAAACATACACCTTTCTTCTTGAATAGCTTTTGAAACTTGAGGTATGTTTTCCATTAACCAAATCAATTTGACTACACTGAAGTATGGATTTATTGTCGAACCACATTTGTACTGCAAATGTCTATCAGATAATTCACAAATAAACATAAGAAAATTAGTATTAACACATGGCAATAAAACTATGATCAAATTATTGAAAAATTTTATGTACTTTTGTTATGTTGTTACCTATCTTATAATATCTTAAAATGTAAAGTAAAAGTGAAGAATTGTAAATTCAATTAGATGATCATTTGAATATTATAGTATTAAGTATATGAAATAAAGTTATGTAGAAACTAATTTCAATAGAATAGTGTCTAGAAAAAATATTAAATCAATTTAGAAGTTTTAAAATCAATATGATTGGCCTTACTATAGAACAATGTATGCTGTTCCTTTTATATATTATCTCACCTTTTTTGTTCATCCAATGTATCACAGTTAGGAATTCGTTTGTTGATGAATTTATTCACTATTGATTGTGTAGTCATCGTATCCATCCATACTACAGAATTGTAATTATTTAACATTTAGATATTTTTAACTTTAAATTAAAAGTCTTATAACTAATAGAGTTCACTTAGAGGTATAAAAATGGTAATTACTTATAGCGTTGTATAGTGGTGACCCTGTATATTTGTCCCACACTAAAGTAGTATCTCGTTGATTTGTCACGCCTATCGCAGCAATAGCTGAAGGTGATATGTTCATAATTTTGAGTTTTTGGCATGTTACAACTATGGTTCTTTTTACTTCAATTAGTATATTCTCTGGATCTTGTTCCACCCATCCTTCATAACTGCTTATATTGGTTACACTTATTTCATCGCTGGCTACTGGCAGTTGAGTTTTTGATGAAAAAACCTATAAAATATTTAACTTAAAATATAAAATTCTTTTTTTTTTAAGTAATTTAACCTATAGTAGTATAATAATAATATAATATAATCTGTATATTAATAAAATTATAATTCCCAACTATTATTGTAAGTAATGAATATTAAATCAAACAATAAAAAGATTAGTTAATAAGTCTTGAAAAAATAATTGCTAACCCGTCAGTGGTCGTGATGTGCAGCGCTCACCTTGTTAGTATTTTGAGAGCCACTTATTTATTTATTACTTGATTCATCTGATAATCTTTATACCTTCAATTGAAACATATTTAAATATACTTTTGCAAATATAATAATTTTATAGATAATCCTCGATTAGACATGCAATGTTGTTAATATCTATAAATTGAGCATTGCACTCACTCAATAGATCGACCTAATACTATATCGTATACTCAGACAGTTAGACCTATTTTTAAGGAACACAAATTATTCATATGCATACTGTATAATAATTAGCAAAATATTCCAGGCCACTAAGGCCAAGTTGAATGATAATGATATTATGTATAAAAAATAATAAATTAATTTTTAGTGATGAAAAATTTATTTTTAGGAAAAATTGTAAGAACATTTTTTGTAAAAGATTAAAATATAAATAATTTGTTGTTGGTTTCAATATTTTACATTCATTGTATAATAAATAATGATGATAAAACAACGAGGTGGCTCACTCAATACCAATGGCGGGTTAAAAACATTAATCGTATTAATATTTTTATGAAGCATAACAGTATATATATTATTCCTACTATAGTATATAGTATATACCAAGAAACGTGTACTGCTAACGCCTTCATCAATAACACCAATAAATTTTTCTTCAGCAGCAGACATCTTTAATATAAATAAATGAAACATAACAAATTATTAATATGTAAGTTGTATATTAGTGTAATACAAATATTTTAATGTATACTGTACCGATTTTTGTGCATTATTTCTTTTATCACAGATTAAGTTATGTGCTTTGGACATTTTAACAAACTATGGATGTTGATCAATTACTATTACAAATAAAATAACCATGAATTAAAATGCATATTCTGATTTTTATTAAGTGATGAATAATGAATATGATACAAAATTACTTAGTAACATATCTTTTGAAGTCAAAGGCAACAAGAAAGAAATATTAAAATATTTGACTAATATAAAATATATAATATACATATACTAATATGAATATGTCTTTAAGTATTCAATTCCAATAATGTAAAGTTATACTCTATTCAGAATAAGAATTTCCACTTTTGCGCATGCAACTGAGCTGCCGACAGCCGTCAGACTACCCTGGCGAGTGTCCGCCGCGCTGTGATTAGTCGCCAGTTGTCGATGGCTGCCGTCACCTATTACTATATACATCTGCGGAATGTCGGTGGCGGCGGCGGTGCTGCCTACATCAACGCCAGCTGGTGGCAACAAACATGCGCGAACGAGACGAGTTTTCGTCAAGCGAGTGGGAATTCTTATCCTGAATAGAGTATAGGAATAATGATAAATTGTTACAATAATTAATGTATTGTATATGTATAATGCTGTTATCATATAGATAATGATCCTATAATATCATATTAATTAATATTGGTATATGTCAATTTATAATGTTCATATTATTTTTAATTATCATCAATTACTATGATTAGTCTTCATTATACTAGACTATTAATTTGATATGCTATAACATAAATTACTCAAAATTACACAAATTTTTTTTTTCAACAATGACACATGTCTCTTTTACTTCACTGTTCTTAGGATTTTATGTTTTCATAAATGAAATGGATTTGTTTTATTTTGTAGAATTATTTATAGTTATTTTATTATTTTCTATTGGAAATTGAGACATTTTGGAACCAATAAAATAATAATTAATTGTTTATGTAACTATATATTAACTAGGTATTATAAGACTAATCAAGAACAATATCAACAACATTATATATTACTATTTAAATTCATCATTATAAAAGCCTATTAGAACAGAATGGTAATATTACTCAGGTCGCAAAACCATCGCAATACTCACGTGACAAAGATGAAACAACGGTGGTCCAAACGTTATGTGCCGCAATGACGATGGCGTACGTGGAAAACTCACAAAACAAACGTTGAGTCACTCGGAAATAATATATTCATGTAATGATTGCCAGTTACGGGAAAACTAGTCCACTACTCGTGCAGCAAGACAATTGTATGTTGTAGTTTCAGCAAGGCTGGAAGTGGTTAAAGATATTTAAAAATGTGACTCAGTGACTGAATTCATAAATATGACCAAAAAATAACCTATTTAAGCATAAAGCATTCCAGCTGTCATTAAATATTAAGCGATGGCTTAATTAAAGAAGAATTACTTCGGTTTAATTGTAAAACACATTATTGGGCATACGCGCACCCTGGCTGTAGTGACAATCGTGAACAGCGCTTTCCACATGTTTATAAGTACTAAATGCCTTAAGACACACCATGATTAAAACAACAAACCAAATCTCGTAATTTCATAGTCAAACTTAAATCATTTCGGTATAAGTTGATATGCAACCTGTATTTTACATTTATGATTTTAACGCAGCTGTGTCATCTTACCAAAAAGATTGTGGCAGAAGCATCAAAATCTATGCTAGGTCCAGCCACTGTCCGACCTCTTTCAGCTTAAGTAACTTATGCATTATTAATTTTTTTTTAATTTTATGAATCCTTGGGTAAATAGTAGTAAGTTTACATTTAAGTCGGCTGATAAAGAATAATAAGAAAAATATCAAATATTTAATTTAGAAATTATTTTTTGAAAAAAATTCTACATTTCATTAATTTTATAGTAAAAAATCATAACAATCATGATTTTAGTTATTTTATTTTATTATTTTTGTTATCATTCATATGAATATAAAACTTTTAATGTATATTATTATATATTATACCTACTCACAAGGGCATTTTCAAATGAAATATGCCTTTATGTGATCAAAAACGATTCGAATAACTGAATAACCAAAGATATTGGAAATTTTCCCAAAAAAATATTTTTATATTTTATACAAATTATATAATTTTTAAAAAGAAATTGATTCTTTTCGGGCTATCTGAAAATTTTTTTAATTTTTAAGTTTTTTTTTTATTAATGTCTAACACATTCACAAAATGAACAACAGTCTAGTTTCAAACCAATAACAGCAATGTAGCACAATGTTTAGAATACATATTATTACAGTTATACGTGTATGTGTCCTTAATCTATGTTTTTTTAACCAGTGTGCACGAGAAATTGCTTGATCACAGTTATCACATTTATGTGCCTCACTGAAAATATTTAGATGAAGCTTATCTAAATATTTTCTACATACCAATATAATATATATTGAAAAAAAGTAGAAAATCAAATATAAAAATATTATATAGATACAATTATTGTTATTTAACTTCAAAAGTGGTTCTTTATCAACAGTACACTCAAAAAATTGATGGGAAACAATTAGTAACCGAAAGTATTCCATTAAGTCTGGTAAATGTTTATTACAATTTTCTCTATCAAACTTGAACCATTTCATTAGAGATTTATACACCTAATAATTAGAACAATATTTAATTTCGGTCAAGCCGTTTCGGAGGAGTTCAATAACAAACATAAAGGCACGACATTTTTATATATTAGATATACATATCTACTTGATATGCTGTCGCACAATGTCCGTGATCCGACGTAGTCGGATTGCCTATCAAAGTGGCTGAATTGCACTTACTGCTACAAGTTACATCCAAAAGGATTTGAACATCACAATTTTTTAAAGGGTTGTCATTTTTTAAGGGCAACAAACTGCACAGGGTTAGCAAGTAATATATAATATTATATGGTTGTTGTTACTTGTTTGTTTTGAAATAATAACAATTATAGCATAAATAATAACGTTTATATTACAATTTGGTCGTATAAAGGGTGTAACAGGAAGACCTAAGACTTGACAAAAAATAATTAATGAGTTAAACGTTTGACAAAAATTGTGAAAATTACATAGCTAATAAATAATTTAAGAAATGTAATCATGTCAAGAAATTCCCAAAAATAAAATTTTGAAAAAAGTTATGATGGTCTAAATTAATTTACTAAAAAAAATGTTGATATTTAAAAAAATTCTAAAAAATAAACTACTTGACTTAGATCAATGTTTTTACCTTCAAAATTGTTCTTATAGTCAGATTTACAAATCAGTTATTTTGAATTTTTTAGTATTAAAAATTAAAAAATAATTTTATTTGTGTGCAAGTGACTATAAATTATATAGAATAACATAATAGGGTAAATTAATTATTCAGAACGTAAAATTTGGTATGTTATGAGTTTGTAAGACAGAGACAATGCATGTGGTTATGGTGTCCTCTTAACTTATTTGTAATAATTAACCATTGTTATTATAGTCTGTTTATCAAACAAATTCTTAATTAATGAATTTATTACATACTTGATTGTTATAGGTATTAAGTGGTATCGTCAACTTTCTGGAGCTATGTACATCCCTAAAAGAAATTGCAAAAAAAAATATTAATTATAATTAGGTAGGTGTATAAGCAACTAATGTTTAAATTAAATAATAGATATATCAATAATAAAACACCTAGTTTTGAAATAAAAGTTCTTTCAAAATGTAGATTAAAATTACATTTAGTATGATACGCTAATAATGTATTTGCTCACTTGGATTTTACTGGAATCACTAATAATTTTTCTTGCTGTTCCATAATAAATAATGTCCTACTTAGTTTTTATAGATTTCTATAAACAAAAACATTAAAATTAGGTGCGTTTTATACTGGTAATTTGTTAGGAGAGGGTTTGCTTGTTCCACGATCAATCCACTCCACAAACCTCATTTAGATATACCTCGTTAAGAATAAATTCAAAATTATAAAATATTATTTCAAGTATTATTTGGAACCTACCAAAATATAAAACAATGGAAAACTCAAAATACATTTTAAACAAATACACACAAAACTTAATTTTATCTTAAAATGAGATATGAAGGATCTCTTCAAAGATTTGTTGAATAAAATTATGTAATTAAGAAATAACTAATTATCTTCTGGAAGTAGTACATTAAATAGGTGACCCAATAAATACATTTATATCATTTGAATATGTGAAGTTTTTTTTAAAATATTTAACTGTGGTTTAAATAGGACGATGGCTGAATTTAAATTTTGAATTACCCACATTAATAAAATATTTTTATTAAAAAAAACAGTTGACAACCAACACAATGTGTGACAACTAACAAGTACAAATTAAGAGGATGCCACCCACATGTGTTGTCTAAGTTTAATAAGTTATAACCATGCAACATAGCAAATTTGAGTTAGCAGTTCCAATTATTGAATGCAAAATACTTAAACAATAAAAAAATTGACCTATCATCAAACTGAAACATATGAACATTATCCTCTACATCATCTGTGATTTACGTGGGTTTTTTACAATGTTTTAATTTTAATTTAATATGTAATATCGTTTTAAATTTGCAATACCTATTTATTTTTTAATTTATAAGTCAATAATAAAGTCTTATAATAACACAATTTAAAACTGATATGTCAAACTCTCAAAAATAGGTGATCTTATGAATTATATGAATGCTTTTGATCTACCTATATGGTGTTTATACAATACTTTATCTGTGATAATCAATAATAATACATTAGTACTTAATGTAAAATAAAAGAAATACTTAATACATAAGATAAAAATATGTACAAGGGGCTTACAGCAGTAGACTTCAAATTGAATGCATAAAAATGGTAACCTACTTAAAATATATTTATTGCCAAGTTTATAAGTATTGCGCGTAAACCCATGATGCTATAATTAGCAAAAAGCTATTATATTATATTTTAGACGCAAAAAATAAACCCAATTAACCTACCTACATGGATAGTATATTTTTACATAGACGGTATTCTACATTAGGTAGTTTTTCTATTTCCATGTCACTCGTGTCGTGTACATCAGCAATTCTTAAGCTGGGGGAATTGTGGTCCCCTTTATGGTAGCCAGTCATTTTTTTAGGGTCGTCAAAATACATACATTTTTTAATTGCTACCGAATAATAATCGCCAAAAATCATGTTAACTTTATAAGGGTCGGGGCTTCAAAAAAGGTTGAGGACTGCTAGTATACATAATTACCAGTCTTGAAATGGATCAGGGAGGATTATGTCTCCTATTTAGGTTCTATTTAAATGCCCTACATTTCACAAAACAGTGACGATACAATACCTATATTATATATTTTCTGTTTTTATCTAGTGCAGTGGTTTTCAAACTTTTATTGAACGCGGCACACCGTGCCCCTCAAAAAATTTTCACGGCACACTGACCTTTTTTTTTGTACTGAATAATTAGTTGATCAAAATTGCATTGAATTATAATTATATACGTACATTTAATTAGAAATGTGTGGTTGACGAGCTAACAAATTTTTATTAATTTTATTTTTATAATTTTATTCTTGTACGAATTGTTAAACTTTCCTAAAGACCGCGACACACTCAGTGAATGCTTGCGACACACCAGTGTGCCGCGGCACCCAGTTTGAAAACCACTGATCTAGTGTTTTGCCAACACCATAGGTACCTAACTTGGTAGATTAACGGCAAAGATTCTTGTTGTGAATGAGATAAGGTTACACCAATAATATAATAATAAATAAATACTCTACTGATCAATAGCCACTTAAATATATTTAGTTCAAAGTCTTAATTCGACTCAACGTAGGTATAAGTAAACAAAATATAATATAAACAAGACTTAGCACAACCATGAACTATTGATATCAAATGAATACGTAATAATAAAGATTAAGTTTATGTGAGTAAACTATTTACATAAAGGTAGGTACTAGGTATATTATGTATTTAAAAACGGAACCGTGGGTAAAGGAGAAAAGAGTATGACGTCTTACGATGATCGTCACACGGAGGGCTTCAGCTGGAACGTTTTCACGCCATACACGAGCTGAACACGACTCGACAAATGTGAGCCTGCTGAACTACACGCTGCGATCGCCGAACTGTGATTGACGTTGAAAAATAACTAACACTGCTTCAACGAGCATTCGACGATAAGCTCCGTCGGAGTACAAGCACAATCGATCGCGTTGTGCGTAAAAAAAAAAAAAACGCACGAACACGAAAAGAGTAAACGATGACGGACGAGACTGCACCCGAACGGCAGTCGGCAATAATAAATGATATCAAAATAATTATAAACGATCAAAGTTCCAGATGCAACATTAAAACATGTGCGACTATCGCGCGTATAATACGTCGTTGGAGGGAACCGCGCGACGCGCTCACGTAGCGCCCAGGTCTACCTGTTGATCACGGTTGTGTCAACTGTTCGACCGCATCGCTGCGACCGTGATCTCTCGATCGCCGGCAACAATGTTCGCGCCGGCGAACTAGAGTGGTGGTAGAGGTGGACACGAATAACGCAAACTCGCCTGAACAATAGTAACAATAAATCCGAGTTTGAAATTTTTTGTTTTCGCACTACGGAAACTGCGATTACGTCACTTTAAGTGCCATAGAAATATAGAATAAAAATACTCGTGCCGGCGTGTACGGACGTGTTCGTAAACCGCGGACTAGAGACACCTCTCCTCAAAAAGCCACCCGACGGCCGACATAAGGCCACGGAATAACGACAAAATACCATCATCATAATCCGATATCCAACAAAATGTCACCCTACAGTCTACCAACCACATATTATTATATTTTGTGCAAGATAAACATTTTAGGCAGTGGCGTAATCACGGATGTGCACGTATGGTTGTTTGTATGGACGATTTGTAGCAGGTGCAAAGATATGCATTTTGCACCTGCTGAAGCTGAATCTTATTAAAATACTACTGTATCATTGATTTGTTGAATTTTTCTAATATAAGAGACACAAACTACTGAACGAAATAATATTATAACATTAAACAATAATTGTTTTATCACTTATCAATTGTATCGGAGTCATTGTAATGGGCTGCGTACAAAATTTTAACAAAATAACATTTTTTGTTTTGTAAAAATAATAAAAATTGTATTTTACGGTGTTTAAAATGTAATGCCTATACAGATTTTGTCGTGGATACTCGTATGTAATCAAAGTATGCCGGCAAAGCGATTGGCTTCAGATATGATTTAATTTTTCTTAATAATCATAAATGGACTTCTGAAAGATTTTCACCTGCTGACATTTAATATTTTAATGGATTTACGCCAATGATGTTAAGTACTAACATACTCGCTACTAAACGAATATTTTTGAGGGGTGCACAAATTGTCAAGAGTTCCCACTGTTCCCAGACCCTTAATACTGTATATATTATATTAACAATAATTTAAAATGTATATATTTATGTACTATATTTTAATATGATATTTTTGTCCAGTTTATTATATTTATTTAACTTACTGCTAGTTCACACTTCACATTGACACGCCGTGGTCTATCTATCCTCTCTCAATTACCCAAATCAATAATACCATAAGATACAGTTAGTTTTATTCTGCCTTTTTAACTCTTGCTAATTTGAACTAGAAGTAGAACCACAGGTGGAACTAAACGTTTTTATTAGACTGGGCCACTTTACCTGATCAATTAAGATTTGTAGACTTATAAATGATATGTGGGAGAGGGTGGATAATTCATTGATACCTACCATTTTTTTTTAAACTGATTTGTATATAATTTTTTATTTAAAAATTCACGTAATAATTATATAAGTTATCGTAATATAACATAATATAAGGTTGAGTGTGGGTGTAACATATTATTATTTTATTATTAATAAATAATAATTTATACAATTCTGAAGACAATAGTGGAACTAAAATAATACTACAGTGTTTATAATTTTATGTTTTATTTCAATGTTTAAAATACCTAAGTACATAACCACAACCGCGCGCTGGCACAGCATAGTATACATTAGGGAGGGGGCGAGCAGGGCATTGTCATTGTGTATTATATTATCCATTAAATATATTACGTATACTGGAACCAGAATTATAGATAAGGTACTGTAGAGATCTTTAAAAGACCCTAGTATAAGTACCTACAGACTACTGTATAATATATTATTAAGGGGCCCTCCTAGTCTGGGCCGAGGCCCAGTTGATTCAGGCTGTAAGTTCCGCCTATGAGGAGAACAGCTTGAAGAAAACAGTGGTGGCTTTAAGGCGTGGGTTAATGCCCCTGTACCCAAATAATTCAGTGTTTAACCAATTTTCGAACGAGTAACGACCCGTTTCCGATAATCATTAAAATTTACAATATTTACATTTCACGATGATCAATGCTGTTGGAATTGATGGAAATAGTAAAAATACAACTTTATTATGTCAGCCAAAAGAAATCATGTTTTAAGGATGTTATTTGATAAAGAAAAACATTTAATGAGTCTATGTGAAACAAAGTGGATATAGAAAGACATAATAGTGTTTTAATATTTAAGAATTCTCTACAATATATTATTAAATCTCTGAACCTTATAACCGAATGACAAGATAATGATTCATCAGTGAAAGCTTATTCTCTTTTAAATTCATTAACTTCATAACAATTTATAATTTCATTATGCATACTATCAGATTTACCTACTCTACTAAACGTTTCCTGCAAGTAAACTAAATTACCTACATTTTGCTGAAGATTACTTAAGGGATATTATAAACGTTATGGAAGATGGGTGGTCTAACAATGATATATGTTTCAAAACAATATTTGAACAAAGTAAACAACTTTTGGAAAAACTAGGTGTTGAACTAAAGTTACCTTGTATTACTAAGCATTAAATACACAGACCAAATATAAATACTTTATCCGTAGAAGATTATTTTAGAATTTCTGTGTATAATGAACTTTATGATCATGTACTTAATGATTTAAAAGATAGATTTTTAAGTAAACAAAATGTAACCGTTTATAAATTATTACTCCTTACACCAAGTTGCATGATATGTGGAAAATGTGTCTAAAAGATATGTAGTAACATCAAACCATTACAAAAAATAGTGGTTAGCTGAACCTAATATAATAGTTTTATTTTGAGCAACACTTTTGTTTGAATAGTTGATATTAAAACCATTTTTACATTAGAAGAGTAGGTAGAATTTTATAAATATTTGTCACTTATAACAAAACATAATTAGGCTCATCGAGATTTTCATCCTCTATAACTATTACCTATATAACCTTTAAAGCTTATAATAGGTTCAGCAGTGTCTGGATGTCCACTAACAGGCACCTCTCCAATAATATTTAAATGTAAATATTATACAAAATAATTATTTATATATATTTATTAATATTATATGTTGATGTTGTAAATGAGTTATAAGATTGTATAGGTACTTAGATCTTTGTAAATAATAATAATACAAATATTTTGTGTAGTTCAGAAATATTGAGATATCCTTGTAATAATATATTATGCACTCTATCTAAGTTAAAAAATGGCTAAGTTATAGTAATCTTATTTTATGTTATTTGCATGGGTATAACATATTATACGTATTATACGTTAAAATACGTAGTTTAAATAAAATACATATTTTTCAAATCGGTGGAGCAGTTCAGTGGCCACCAAGGTCACCAGATCTTATACCACTAGATTACTTTCTATGGGGTCACTTGAAAACGGTTGTGTATTCCAATCCACCTACGTGTCTTCTTGATTTGAAAAATAAAATAATTGCAGCATGTAATCAAATTATTGAGGAACAAATTATTTCTGCTATTAACCGAGAATGTTGTTTACAGCACCACGGTGCACAGTTTGAACAATTTGTTGGATAAATAAAACTTTTAGAAATAAAAAAAATCAATGTTTATATTTTTATTTTACGTATTTATTATTAACTACTTATTTTACAATATTTCGATTTTATTTAATTATCGGAAAAATAATATTATTTTCTAACAAAATTCTAAATATAGTAATAAATATAATAAGTATTTTCAAATTGAACGGTTTTTGTACAAATCCTTTATAAAACCTGTATAGTTAATAGGAGCGTATAAAACTTAATAGTCTACACTAGATGTTCATAGGAAACGTTCTGCGAAGGTACCTATTTAAAGGAATCAAATTAAATAATAAATTTAATTATCTGTTTTCGTGATTTACGGTAGGTTCAATATTAGACATGTCAAATGTCAAAACAATTGAAAACTGAATTGTGGCGAGTTAAATTAAATATATGTGTATACATATTAGATTGGTAAATATAATAATACCCGCATTATATACATATACATTTTTTTTTCGTTTTTTTCGTTACGTTACTACCAAACACTGCCATAGATCTATGTGTGCAGGTCTTCCTTAGAACCTTAGTAGCACAACTACGGGGGTACTAATGTGCTTAATCATCCCCCCCTTAACTTTAAGCACCCCTATGTTCTATGTCGTTGTAATTTCAATATTTTTAGGTTTTTTGTACTATAAATATCAATACAATTTTATTCATTGGGTCAAAAAGTTTTAAATTGTAATACAAGGCTCCTAATATATTGTTACAATGGCAGTTGGAAATATTAAAAATATATTGTCATAATATTCGATTATAAGCATTTAAAGTTGAAATTTAAATAAAATTCGTAAAATTCACGAAAATGTGTAAATTATTTTGAGTTAGAAATTTATACAAATTTACTTTTTAAATCTATATAAGAATTGAAAATTTAATACAAAATTCCTCAAATGTGTCTCTACGCGTTTATCAAAAAATAAATAAATAATATCTACTTTTCGGAGGTCATGTTAAATGTCTAATTATGAGTGTTTGAAGTTCAAATTATTACGACATCGGATATTCACTCGATTTCTCATGTAGCTATTTTCTTAATTTGTTGTAATAGTTGTAGATACTTGAAATTTATATCGTATGTTTATTTTATCAATTCCTATATATATACTAATATTATAAAGAGGAAAGATTTGATTGTTTGTACTGAATAGACTCCGAAACTACTGAACCGATTTAAATGAAATTTGGTACATATATAGTTTAGACACTGAGAAAAAACATAGACTACTTTTTAATACTAAAAAAGGGCTGTAAGGGGCTATACTGGTTCGAATTGATAAATTATTTTTTTGTTGGATAGTCCATTCATCGAGGAAAGCTATAGGCTATATAACATCACGCTACGATCAGTTAATAGAAGTGCTCAAACAGGGATTTTGAGATACGATGGAAATATTTGTTTATAAATGGTTGCTATTGGTTATAGGAGAAATAATTAATATAAATAGTATTTATTTATTATTTGTTGTTATTGATTAATTGGAAAGATCAGGTACAAACATGCATCAAATCGAATTTTCACACATTGCCTACTTACTGCAGTGTGTTACAATAAAAAAGAGGTTGAACATTCACAATATTTGTTTAAGAGTTGTCATTTTTTACGGGACATAAAGTGCGCAGGATCAGCTATAGCCTATATTATATATGAATTAATGTTTGTGTGCAGATCTCTGGGAAGAAGATAGGTTAATTTAAAAAGGGTTGAATTTGGTTTTTTATTCGTCGGAATTTAGTACGGTTAGGTTAAGTTAGGATTTTGTATTAATTGATTATATTAATCCACCGTATTATATCAAAATAAACTTAGTATAACTTTGATACTTTAGAGTTAAATCATACACTTACAGTCAAATTCTTTTGTAAATTGAACAGTCTTACATTTTACAGTATGGACGATCTAAATTCAGTTTAAAATTTAAATCGTAAAAATCTCGAACGACGATATCGTTACGATAGTGACACTTGTTACTCGGCACCGAATACGTCAATATGAGACCCTGGTATCTTTGGGACGGAAAAAAACTAATAATGATGATACTTATTATACATTTATTTCATTTTGTATTATTTCATTTTATTTTCTAGTATATTTTGCTTTGTATATTATCTACTATTATTCCTCCGCAGGTACGAATTAAAAATTAAAAAGTAATATTGTTTGGTTACCTACAAATGTATCAACTGGATCCAAATTTTTACTCCTAAAGTGTAATATGTTTTTACAGCATTTTTATTACCTTAATAAGTGACTCCAAAGTGATAAAGAAAAAAAATTTTTTACATCACAATATGAAAACAAAAATATAAACGGCAACTGTGATAATTTTTTGTCTGTTTTTATCCCAACCACAACTCGGTTACAACAATTCCTATTGATTTTTGTCATCAATCTATCAAAAGTACGAAAACTTAAAAAATTAAAAATTAAAATAACATTGATTGAATTAGGTAATTATCTTGAAAAACAAAATGTATATAAATTAGGTTCATTAAAATATAGTTTTGCTTTGAAATTTTACAGCATAGTCGATCAAAGTTTAGTATAAAATTTAAATCGTAAAAACACAGAAACTTCACTTTACCTATAAATTGGAAACAACACACTCGAACGACGATAGCGTTACGATATTTCACCGGTTACTAGCCATCGAAAACGGCTGTATGAAACCCTGGTATCTTTGGGACGGGAAAAAAACTAGCGGGAGAAAAGTAGAAGAGTAGAAGAGGTGTTTGTTTTGTACATATTTTATATATTATTTTGAAGTATAATATTTTGCTTTGTACTGCGGGAAAGCGCTCCTGCACATACTAGATAGCGGACCGAGCATATTATAATAACGATTTGATAAAATAGTGTGTGTCCTGTAATCCTACTAGAGGAGTGTTGCACTAGTTTTTTATAAATCGAACAAGGGAAAAATAATATTATTGGTATAAATAATAAACAATATAATCACAATGATATTTTTTAAAATAGGAAATTAGACAATAATGTGTCCCGTTATAGAGAAAAGCGGTATATAGTTAGGCTTTGAAATTTTACGGTATGGACGATCAAAATTCAGTATAAAAATCAAATTGTAAAAATACAGAAACTTCACTTTACCCATGGGCTTATAAACTAATGGACAGCGCTTAGAGAGAGTGGTCAGGGGTACGATATAGAGCCTTTCTTTATTCTTTCTTTTATGTGATTCCCGTGCATTGAGAGCAGGGTGGAGTGGAATGCCCTGTCCATTAGTTTATAGGTCTATGACTTTACCTATAAATTGGAAACAAAACTCGAACGTCGATGGCGTTACGATACGGCAGTATGAGAACCTAGATCTTGGGGACGGAAAAAAGACTTGTTTAGGTGTTTGTACATATTTGTATTATTTCATATATTATTTTGTAGTATATTTTGCTTCGTAAATCTACTATTATTCATTCGTAGTTATGAGTTAAAAATTAAAAATTAATATTGTTTGGTTACCTACAAATGTATCAACTACTGGATTCAAATTTTTATCAGGACCCACTCCCAAAGTTTAATATGTCAGCGTTTTTATAATTTTAAAATGTGACTCCAGACTTCAGATCCGTTGTCGCCAAGTGGTACCTATAGCCAATGAACAGCGTTCCAGTTTTGGGGTCCCAATAGTCATTTCAATTTTGAAGAACGGACATAGAACTGACAAACGCATATCATCATGCCTCAACAAGTTAATAACGCTTATATGAATTTATTTAGAGAGAGTCATTAGCTTATAGCGTACCTACTCACATTGTAATGCGTTTAGTAGGTTTTACCGAGTGTCATTCTATACGAGTGATACCACAGTAAAGTTATTATAAAACAAATTTATAATAATATAATTGGTAGGTTATATTGTTAGTCATATTTACTATATTAACAATATTATACGTACAATATTTTGTTTGTTCAAAGAAGTAAAATGTATATTTAGTATTTCATACAAAAGAATGATTTATCCATCATTAATAAGTGCCTACAATCAGTCTATTTTTACAGTATTACAATATGGGGAGGAACTTTAAATAATCATTTATCTAAAATCTAAATTATAGTTACTATAGATTCATTTAAAAATATATTTATTGAATCTATCTATGCAAACTAATACCCACTGATTTAATTTATAAGATACTTAAAGTAAATGATTTAAAGTTTATTTTTAGTTTATTTAATTGATCTTTATAGGCATAAGCATTTAGTTACCATTTTTTACCATGAACATGATACAAGGCTTAAATATATGTAATATTAATACATATACAATTACCATATTATTGCAATAAAGTTTTTGGTCAAAAAAGTGTTTTAAACAGACGTTTGAAATAATGTCCAGCCTTAAATGAATTAATGTACACAATTATTATAATTTGAAATATTTCAAAAGCCATGTTAGGTGTTTGGATATCATAATATATTATTTATTTTTAATTTAAAAATTGTAATTTCAAACATCTATATAATATATTTAAAATGTATTTTACTTATTATAGTGTAAAACATTTTAAATATATACAAGTACCTACTTTATTTTTATTCTTAATTTACCTGATTATTGTATTACAACATTAGTTTATTTTGCATTTTAAATTAGTACTAACATTATATTATTAAATAAATATTAAAATATATTCATAAGACTTGCTTTCCCAGCTCAAGCTTAGCTTACGGAAGGTGCTGCAATATATTAATGTTAAATTAATCATTTATAAAATGTATTTAATTGTATAATCTGTTATTGTTGCAATAAAGTTATTTTTATTATTATTATTATGTACAAATGATACAGATACCATAATAGACATTTTTGTATTTTATATAAAGTTATAATATACTATAATATCCATCTACGTTTTGAATTATAATCATTATCAGTCTCATGGTCACATATATCTCTTTGATTTTTTCACTAGCTCAGTCTGTAGGTTCCTAGGATTTGAATGGTGTTGAATTTATGTAATATGATTATGTTTTTATGCCAAAATCCATCTAAATTACTTTTTATTTTTACATATCACTTACCTTTATTAATTCTTATTAATCTAACTAGTCATAATTTTTTTTTATTATTATTACTATTGTAAAAAAGATTTTAAATAACAAAACAATATTATTGTAACATTATTATTTCGATGGCGATGGCGTACGAATTATTTATATGACCGTTTCTGAAATTCGTACAACCTCCCGTCCAAGTAAAAATGTCGTTTCTAAAATTTGGGTATTTATTCAGCACCCCCCCCCCCCCCAAAAAAAAAAAAAAGAATCGATGGCTATAGTGTGTTTTTTTTGTCCCATAATTTAGTACGTGAGTCGTACGAATTAATATGCTTGTTTTCAAAAACGATAGTTAAGAAACCATTTATTTGTTTTGAGTTTGCATGATAGGCGAGTATAAAAAAATTATTTGTGACTGAACCAAAGGACCTACGACCCAATATCATAGAGTTAATATCGATCCTAGAGGCCCCGTCCGAGACTTATATGTGTTTTGAAAACGAAAACTGAAAAACCCTTAACCCATGTGTTTTTAGTTAAGACACTTACCTAGGTACTTAAAGATACGATATAAAATAATAAATACATTTGTATCTATTTAGTTGTATTATTAGAAACAATCATATGTTCAAAAAGGAGGCTTTAAGGGCTAAGCTCAAAAAATATATTACATTACCTCATACATTACCTAAAGTTTTTACAATCATATTCAATATTACTTTATAGTAGTGCTTTAGACGATACTGAAGTTAACCCCACCATCTCGTCCAATCGACTCCAAACCGGTGTCAATATTTTGCAAATTAATTACAAATAATTGCAAATTGATTTTTAGAACTATAATTCTTTACCAAATTTAGTCAGCAAATTAATTGCAAATAATTGCAAATTGGATTTCACAATTTGCAAATTGATACAGACGCCGCAAAAAGAAATTTTCGTTTGGTGGGGCTAAATTAACTCAGCCCCACCAACTCTTTCGATAGACTTCAAACTCGTGTCAATATTTTGCAAATTGATTTTTAGAATTTGCAAATCAAAATTGTAATTTTGGCGAATTTTTTGCCAAATTTAGTCAGCCCCACCAACTCGTCCAATCGACTTCAAACTGGTGCCAATATTTTTCAAATTAATTGCAAAAAATTGCAAATTTGGTTTTGGTATGAATAATATTTTTAAATTGATTTAGACCGGTTTGAAACACTACCCATACTCCGGAAAATATGGTTTCCCGATGTACGTGCCAAGGTATCGCCTATATTCAGCAAACTGGTGTCAATATTTTGCAAACTAATTGCAAATTTGGTTTCGGTATCAATATTTATTGATTTACACTAGTTTGCAAAACCACTCTTACGCCAAAAAATATGATTTCCTATGTGTGCGATACTTGCTCACAGCATCAACCTTTTTCAGCTATTGAATTAACCAGTGTCAATATTTTGTAACAAATTGCAATACCACATTATGAAATTTTCTTCTTAACCTCTATCAAGTGAAAACTAATTTTCTCTAATTGTTAATAAATTAATGCTGCCCACATACCTACAAGTCCATGATGTTTGCACTCCGAATTATTTAATCTAATTCAAACTAGTACTAAGTTTTAAAAAAATATTTGCAACTATTTGCAACCCTAAAAAATACATTTTTACTAAATTTTTACTGTTTTATATTATAAAAATTTACTAAGATTATCATGTTTAAATGTTGACAACTTTGAATATTATTTAAACAAAAAATAACAATTATTATTTATAATTCAAAATGTATTATTCTTATGCATAAGTCCATGGCGTCAGAACTTAGTTAGGCCTTCGGGCCAACCCCCGGGCTCAACGTCATATGAAAAAAACTAAAATTACAGGTAGGTTGGAATATTATAAATTATAATACTTAAATACCGCATAACGTATTATGTATTGTTTGACCGAATGTCTCCACAAAGATTCGTTATTCATAAAATATTTATCAGTTGTACCTATAATAATATGTTCAATAATATTTATTAAATTAAAATGTATTATATCCATTACAGTGACTCAATGACGAGATACATACGATACCCACTATGCTGCAGAGCAATTTCTACGGTTTTTAACTTGCCATTTTAGAAGCAATGACAGTGTTTCAATAACCAGTTGTAAAAAATATAGTCAGTGTTTTTTTTACAATATAAATGAATAAAACTATTAAACATAATTATTATTTAAGATAGTGACTATATTGTAATTTCTTATCGCGTTGCGTTGTCACTCGCGTGCTGTATTCTTTTGGGTTTTTCTATTTTTTACGTAGTAGCTAGGGCATCGTCGATTTCCGTAGACACAATAATATAATGTGGAGGACTTTATCGAATGAAAACAATATTAAAAGTTAAAATTACAGTGACTCTGTTCTCTTTTGAAGTCCAGTGCAGTGGCATGTTATATTGTATTTAATTGCTAGTATATTTTACTGATTTGAAATTATTACATCTTGTTAAAAATGGTAAGTTTAGAAATATTTAAAGTTATTAAGAATAGTATGTACTTTTTATTAAAATAATATAATCAATGTATAATAATAGAATATAGTCATACAAGAGATTCTTTTAAAATCAGCGTTTTTATATTTTTGAGATTTTAATTTTTATATGATTTAAAGAAGTTGTAATACTTAATTTGTACCAACCAAGGCATTTAATTTGTTTTTTCTAAACTATATGTTTATTTTTTGAAATATTCGTTTAGAGTTATTTAACAATTGGTACCTAATACAATATATTTCTAAAGGTTTGTACGTGTGAATAGGTAAATATTAAATTTTAGCCTAATAGTAACAGTTCCCACTGTGCAAATTAAGTTACAAAACGTTGTCACTATGCTAAGTTTCGATCGTATAATAATATTACTTAGTAACAATAATGCAATATTGTATAATTATTCCATAAAAATAATATAAAATATATTATCAAGTAATATTATTTGAATATTTTAATGTCATATGTAATGCTACAAATATTATGTTCAATTATTGTTGTATTAAAATTAATTTACAATTGCGATTAAAACAAGTATAATTAATAAAAGTAATATTAATAAAAAAGTTTAAAACATAAATAAAAAAAATTAATTAAAACCACAAATTAAGGTTATGTATAAATTTATATAAGAGTAAAAATCATTAATAAAAAAAAGTATTGTTAATAATTTAAATTTATAAAAACATTTTACAATGTCATATATGAATTAAACTATGTATAATGAATGTATATATAATGAATTAAAAAAAATGTTGAATAACATGTTACAAATTAATTAATAAGACTAATTAACATTATAAATAAAAAACAGTAATTAATAAAACTAATTTATAAAAATCATGTATATTAATAATAAATACAAAAAAAATTTTTAGAAATAATAAATAAAAATGACTCGAAAATGATTAATACAAACTTACCAAAAATATGAATATGTGGGTATATTTATAATTAATAAAAATATAATATTTAATAATAATTTATACAAAATCTCTATATTCATAATTAAATTGTTTAATGTTATTTAAATTATAAGTTTTTATTCATAATTTTTTCAACATTGTGAATAATTGTTTTTTTTTTAAAAAAAACCTATCAATAAAATTAGTAGTTCTTAAATGTTACTAATATAAAATATTTTATTTTTAATTATTAAGATAAATTAAACAAAAAATAAATAAATAACTAACAATGTGTAAAAAATTATGAATAAAAACTAAAAATATATATTAAATATAATAATTGAAATGATTTAAAATGATAAATCGATGTTGCAATTTTAATCACTTATTGTAGATAATTTTATTTATTAATTTTATTTTAATGATTTTTTATATATGATTTTTTTAAATTATTTAAATTATTTAATCAATTTTTACTAATTATTATGTTTTTTATTAGTTTCATATATACCTACATTAATTTTATAAAGTATTTCTGAGCCATTAAAGGCCATTTTTAAAAAAAATATTGTTTGTTAATTATTAATATACAGAATTGTACCTAAAAATTATTTTGAATATTATATATTTATTAGTTATTAATATATATTGATTTTACTTATCATTTTTATGCGTTAATTTTATTAATTAGTTTGAAATAGGTATTATATTTTTTACAAATTATTAATGTAATATAATTTTATTTACTATTTTTATTAATTTCTTTTAGTAATTTAATATTTATAATTAATTCGCTGAATATAGGCGATACTTTGGCACGTACATCGGGAAACCATATTTTCCGGAGTATGGGTGGTGTTGCAAATCGGTGTAAAATATTGACACGAGTTTGAAGTCTATCGGAAGAGTTGGTGGGGCTGAGTGAATTTAGCCCTACCAAACGAAAATTTCTTTTTGCGGCGTCCGTATCAATTTACAATTATTTGAAATTAATTTGCAAAATATTGATACCGGTTTGGAGTCGATTGGACGAGTTGTTGGGGCTAACTTCACTATCGTGTGCTTCAGCTCTATTAAATGCTATTTGTGCTAATGGATATAATAGAAACAATTTATGATTATATAATATTATATGTACTTAATATTATAGAGTAGGTAGTAGGTGCAATAAACTTAATTACATAAATATCAAACAACATTTAAAATATACAAGTACCTACAATAGAAATAATTTATGATTGTACAAAATTGACCTTGTATAGGCCAAATATTTGTAGTTTTAATAAATATATTTGTACAAAATGTATAGGTATGCCATATTTCTTCTAATTATAATATTAATTTAATATGTGACCAATTGCAATTATTTAGAAAAACAAAAAATGCTAATTAGTAATTTCTACTAATAATATTTCTCCTATTAGTATAATATTATAACCCTAAGCTGTAACCAATTCATAGTAACCATTTATACACATACAAAAAGTTCAATTTAAGTCGTAAATCTCAAAATCTTTGTGTGAGCACCTTTCTGGGTTGTACCTGTCGGGTACAATTTAAGCTAAATCCAAACCATTCAGGGACGCACACAAACACACAAACAAGATGTCATCAGTTGAGGAGTTCAGTGACCCAATTTCTCTCAAACCAATCTAACTCATATTAACATTGAGTAAATAATTATCAAGAATTAGCAAGTTAGATTTTAAAATTGCAAATAAGTATTTTCAAGTACGTGACGACAATAATAAAGAAAATATGAGCCAACTTCGAGTAGCCCACCTTTTTACACCCACACTTTCAAAACTGGTATCAAACATTTTTATGCATCTACCTAGGCTTTTTTATTCAATTAAGAATCTTTTTGTTTAGTTTAAATTATTTATTAATTTAGGTCTTTTATTAAATTTGGATTTTTTATTTAACTTTTATGCTTCTAAAATTAAGAATATATTTTTAGTTTTAGATTATTTTAATTTAGGCTTTTTATTAAATTTAGCCTTTATTATTTAATTTTTATTCTCATACAGTTAAGAATATTTTTTATTTATTTTAGAGTTTTGTATTCAACTAGACTTTTATTCAATGAAGAATATTTTTTATTTAACTTTGTTCTTAATCTATTCAGATTTTTTTATTAATATTAGATTTATTTTTATCTAGCCTTTTTTATTCAATTCAGAATATTTTTTATTATATTTGGATTGTTTTATTCGAATTAGATTTTTTTGTCAAACAGATTTTATCTAACTAGAATAAAAAAAATCCAAATTGAATAAAAATATTCTTAATTGAAAAAAGCTTAGTTAAATAAAAATGCCAACCTTAGTAAAAACCTAAATTAACAAAAAACTTAAAAATTAATAAAAAAGTAGTTAATAATTATATTAATGTTATCGCATAATCATAATCATATACTACTGGAATGGAATCTATACTACTATATAAAATGAAGTCGGTTTTTTTTGTTCGGGATAAACTCCGAAACTGAACCGAATTGGCTGATTCTATTTTTGTTATGTTCGTAATTGTCAGGACAAGGTTCTTATGAAAGAACATTTAAGGAAAATCCACCAGAAAAGTAGGAAATAGGGATGTCAAAAATACAACTAACTAAATAATAAAAAATTTAGTTTATTGTTGCAGATAAAAATAATAATAGTGTACTTTATATTGGCTGCTATTGGTTAATCGGGTATGTTTGTTGATTTGTATTATTATTATTTTTTCGTCAATATGTATATATATATATAGGTATGTATAGGTATATAAATTAATATTTGATACGAATCGAGTTAATTTGAATTAATGGATGCATGTAAACATGGTATAGAGATCTCCCATGGTACACGAAAATCGGTAAATAAATGATACCGTCCTCTAGTTTAGGTACGTTGCTTTTTTGTTTGTAAAAAGTGTTAAGTCGAAGACCGTATTGGAATGTATAGCAAATCAGTCACCTGATGTAAAAATTGATTAACTTTCAAATTAGCCACCGTAAAAAAACTAGTTGTCTCGAGATCTTAATTACTAAAATAATTCATGAAAATATTCAAATTTTAAATATTTATAAAAAATATGAGACACAAAAGTTTTTGCCGCAAAGTGTACATATTATTATTACCATACGGCATATGCAATAACATTTTAAAATATTTAAATTAATTTGTGAACCTATTCACACCATACTATACTTCTCACTTCTTAGTACAATAATTAAAGTACAACGGTATTTAGTATTGACCACGGCGCAAGATAATAAAGAATATATCTATTGATTTTTAGATCACCTGAAAAGTTATCTTTTTGTATTTAAGCAAGATATATAGTCAGTTATTTAAATACAATAGTTTAATTTATACCAAAAAAATGTACTAATTTTTATTGTAAAATAATATCTAAATTAAAGACAATTGATTTCAGTTTTAATAATGATTGTATACGGAATTATTACATGAATTATTTTTCATAAAAAGTACATAGAATATTACTGTTTATTAAAAAGTTCTTGAACCCAATTTAATTTAGATTTGAATCAAAGTTAATTTACTATACAATGAATAGCAAGAAATACATTTTCAAATTATAGATTTATATTATTTAAAAAATGAAAAAAAAATGTGAATTATAAATGAAATAAGATTACAATTAAAAATCTACTAAGTGTATGATAACATTTGTGATTAATGATCAGTTATTATTATACATACAGTATAATAAATGATAAAAAATAATAAATGAAAAAAATAATACATGTACATTATAACTAATAATTTAAATTATTATTAAAATCTGCACCTTTAAGTACAAAAAAAAATGTTTCCCGGTCACAAAAAATAGTATTATATCGTAAAAGGTTTCTCATGTAAAGAAACAAATGAATACTATACATTTAATTTAAGGATAATTAACCTGTTCACTCAAATAAACTCTACCAGTTCCAGAGAAGGGAACTTTAATTATTTTAGTCTTAGTATCAGGCATCATAGTATCTAACAATTCCTCTAAAGCAGGAACTGAAAGTATATCAACATTATCTGACTGGTGTTGTTTTTCAGGAGCAGTCTCATTTCCTGGTCGCTGTCGGGGCTTTCTTGTTCTGAGTATAGGTATATTGTTGGTTGTTCCTTTGGTATGAGATAATTCTAAACTATAACCAATAGTATGCTGATTCTGAAGATATTGAGTTATAAATAAGTCTGTTACACGGAGTAACTCATGAGTCAATCCCCAAACCAAATGTGTTAATGTCTTGGAGAGTTTCTTGAGACAGTCAATCAGGTGACAGTTAGTAGTTGCGGACTAAAAAAAAAATTAGATTAAAATTAATAAATAGATGTTACAATATAATATAATACATAAGAAATTTACATACTTGGCTCATATAAGCAGGAATAATCAGTAAAGCTTTAATACCATCACATTTTTCCAATTCATCTTCGACACAATTACTGAATTCTATGTTTACCAATTCCAGAACATTGAGCTTTTTAAGACCTCTAATGACAGTAAAAACATCCTGTGCAGATTGATCCCATCCATTACAGCAATTTTCTAGTCTCAATGTTTTCAAATTGACAAATCTTTTTAGTGACATGGCAAAATCTTTCGTTAAGCAATCGCAGTCACCAATTTCAAAAATCTCAATATTATCAGTAATAGTATTCAAACTCAGATAGATATCTTTTGGAAATACTTTAATAGAGGTTAATGACTAAATAATAATCATAAAAATAATAAGAGTAAATATAATATTTGTCTTTCCTTAAATATTTTAATTATATATATAATTAATTATAACTAAACTTACAAATTTTTTCAAATTTATTAAATTTTCAAATGATGGCAATACCGTCAATTTTATTCCAGTTAAACCTTTTAGTTTTAACTCTGTGAGCTTTGTCATTTGTCCCAAATATTGTAAGTTGAGGTACATTAAATCATTGGGATTTTTTGTCTCTGTCATCAAATTTGGATTTCTAAAAATAAAATTAACTATTGAAACTATTGAAAAAAATTGGATTATATTTTCTTCATTACTTTATTGAAGAAGCATTAAGTACTTCAATTTCAGGTAATGAGTAAATAATATCTTCAACAACAAGAACAGGACATCTATACAATTCAATGAATTTTAAACTTTGTGCTCTTTTCATTGCATTTGCAAATCGCAACCAAAAACTTTTGAAGTCTTCAACTGTAGTGGGTATCAACATACGTCTAGTGTCTAATGTATGAGTTCTTTGTTGATCAATTGAGTCCACAAACTTTTCCCAGTCATAGACAGTAGAATTTTTTAAACGAACATTCTGCCACTAAAAATATTTAATAAATAAGCAAAAATACATTATATGACATTTTAAGGTTATACTTACTAAGTATTTATTCATTGCAACTATATTCCAGGCGGTACATACTTTAGAAGCTGATAATAACTCATGCGTTTTCAAATATTGAAAAACCTGTCTCAATGCTTTAGCCATGAAAATGAATGATTGCATGGACATGGCAGGTGTGTCAATTTCTGTTGAAGAACCATTCATTTCAAAATTCCTGTTAAATTTGATTAAAAAAAAAAAATTAGGTTTATTATTATTTTGTTGTACTTGAAAGCATTATGAATATTTATTTATGTTCTCGATCAGGCACATATAAAGACTAGTTTTAACATGCAAACTAAATTAGGCCTCAGAAAAGGTATGAAACAATTAGTAAATAACAAATAGGGGTTGAAAGGAATATAGAAATGCTGACTTTCTTCTCAAATCTAAAAACAAACACAATCAAATGATTAAAGTAGTAAAAACAAACATTAACATCCACTTATTCATACAAATGATACTAAACATACTGCTCATTAAAACTACCATCAACCATTGTAGTTTTGTATATATTTCCTTGACAAATAACTTTATTAATTATATCAGAGTCCCTATTGTCACTATATTCATAAATTTCATAGAGTGTTTCTTCAGTTTTAGAAATAGGTATTCTATAAATAAAAAAAATTAAACACTTGATGCACCTATCGTTGGATATGTAAGAATTGGTTCAACATGTGGTTGTTCCGGTTCAGTAGCACCAACAACCAGAATATGAGAGAACTGTACACGTCTATTTCTTTGTTTCACAGTAAATCGACAATTTCAAATGAAAAAAGGAAAACATTTTATTGTTTAATAAAAATAAAGAAAACTTTTAATAATTACTTACAATACATGCATAACCAACATTTTTCAAATTAGTATTTAAATTGACACATGCTTGATGATAATAGACCAGACATTGAGCACACATTAAAGTGGCAGGTTCATCGTTATTCGGGCACCGTATCCCACAAGGTGTCTGTATAATGACTTCACCATCTGATGTTGACAACCTATTTTTATCTATTTACATATTTGGTTTGATTGAGGAAGGATTATGAAGGAAACATAAGGATAACAACCCCTTAATTTTGTGTTACATTTGTGAAGCCAAATAATAAACTAATAAGCAAAAACTGTTTAAGCATTAATAATAAAAATAAAACCAATATGTTACCGTCTTTTAATTATTGTGTTATTCATATCAATTTTTTCAAGTTTTGGAGAAGAAACTTTTGGTGATGCACTAGGTTGAATAGCTTGGAAGTCTTCAGATATGTATTCAGGTGTAGATGAAGATGTATTCATTGATTCTGAAATACCTAGGTGATAATGAAAAATGTCAGTTCTGTATTTTCCACAATAAAACAAATGATTATTTCTCAGATTAATAGGCAAATAAATACACAAGGAGTTCCACCAAATATAAAATAATATTGTATGCAATTTTAAAAAATATGAATTGTATTTTAATTAAATATTTCATGGATAGATTGCCTTATGTGTGCATTTTAGAATATTACAATGAGATGCAGTATTATTTGAGATAATGGGAGTATACCAATTCACAACTACAAGAGTCAATACTAATTTTTTGAATTAGGTTTATTCAATAATTTATAAATATATATTAAGTGCCAAAGAAATTTTTTATATGGTATATACTCAATTAAAATTGAATCCCTATTCATAATTCATAAATAATAATAAAATAGTACATAAAATATATTAACTTTTACCTTTTTTAGATCTCAATTCAGAGGAGATCTTAGTATTTTTAAAAACCGTTTTCATTTGACTTGAAGACTTGTTGTTTTCTTCATCATACAATTCAAAATCAAATACTGGCCGCTGTACAGGTGTCTTAGATTTTTTAGGTCTAACAGCAACACCAACAAAAGAATCTTCCTAAAACCATAAAATGTATGAGGGGAAATTGAAAATTACACAAGTAATATTTATAATATTTAAGTTCATATAATAATAATTATAAAAAATTAGGGATGACAAACTTATTTTCTAAACTCAAACTTCATTCTTCAGCACTGACAACTTTTAAAAAATTAATTTTAAGATTTTAAAACATAATTAAAGTAAAATAAACCTTGACAAGGGCCCTTGTAAGGGTTTAAATTTTTAACAAAATAGTTTTGAGTTATTACTTATAAAGTCTAAAAAACAAATTATTATCAAATAACCAGACATTGTTAATGTGATATCAAAATATGCGTGAGGTTGAAAAATAAATCAATCTATTCTTCTTTTTTACTTAAACATTATAAACTATTAAAACCATTTAAGATTAAACATTAATTTTTCTCGGTTCATAGACAAAAATAAATAAAAATTGTTTTCATTACTTTAGATAATTTAGAATTTGCATCTCTGATGAGTTCTTTAGATCGATCATTTATGCCAATCGGTTGTTTTAAAAATGTAAAACTTTCTATGGTTAGACCTTTATCAGGTAAGATGTCCAATTGTTCTTGAATTTCTCGTAATGATCTAAGTTTTTGGTTAGTTGGAGAATAATAGTATACATCACCATTTTTATTTGCACAATTTAAAATAGTAGATTCACCCGATATTCTGTAAACTAATTCTCGTCTCCAACCTGAAAATTATTAAACACAAATAATACACAAAAATAGATTATTTATACAATTTACTTACCATGCTCAAATGGAAGTTTATAAATAGCATTCCTGATATCAACATTAATTTTTTTACCCGTACTACGGCGTGTTCTAGTTTTAGAAGAGGTAAGGTTGAATGTCGGAGTAGCAAGTCCTAAAAATGTTAAAAACAAATAACTATTTGATAAAATTATCTTTTTTAAAACCAATCATTATTCATTTAAACTAAACCCAGTACATATTATGAAACTCATACTGAACCTAAAGTATAATTGGTACTATTAACTTTATAACATAAGATATATAAGTATAGGGTATTCAATTAAACAAATATCATCTTAATGTTCAATTATAGCTACACATCATTCTTATGTTTAGCAATCATGATATAAAATTAAAAAAAAAAATAATTGTAATTTTTTTTTTTTATGTGGTGTCAGGACCATTTGACCAAGTCTTGTGTGTCAAGTTTAACTACTTGATTATTACTTCCCTTAGAGATAATTTATATGGCACTATATTAGTATACAATAATAAAATTGTGGTTTAGCTTATGATTTGATACCGGATATAACTGAATTAAAAATCTGTGAAAAACTGAGAAGTAAAAATCATAATATAATTGCAGTTAAAAATGTAATATGAAATGTATAAAATCAATCTAATAACACGTAAAAATCACAATATAATTATTTATTATTTTAATGAAATGAGAAAACGATAATAGAGCATTATTATATTTTAGATATATAAAAATTAATATATAATATTATAATTTCTCTGATATTTTTATTTTTAAATATTGAAATTTTAAGTTTATAAGTTTAATAAAATGTCAGCACAATATTTGTTTTTTCTCTCAGTCCATTAGCATTGTAGATCAAATACATTCTCATAAAATTGTTTTTTTTTTTTGTTGTGATTTTTGAGTGATTTTAGAATAAAATCACATATTACAAAAACGATAAGAGGATAATTTTTACAACCCGCCATTGATATTGTTATGAGTGCAGGTCTCCTCATTAGTATTTTGAGAACCACTTGTTTATTTATTATTTAAATTCATCTGATACTATTAATACCTACAATCGACACATGTTTAAATAGACTTTTGTAAATATAAAAATTTTATAAATATTTCTTGATTATTTATCAACATGCAATGTTATTAGTATCCATAAAGTGAGTGTTGCACTCACTCAATAATATTGACGTACAGTTGTTGCCAGATAAATTGAGACGGCGGCGGCAGCACTTTTCAGTAAGTGTAGCCCAAACAAGTCGCTGGCAGTGTGGTGCAAAGGTCAAACAGTTGGCTACAACTCGCGCAGTTACCACCCGGCTCAGTGCAAAAAATTTTATTTATTATTATTAATTAATTTATATTATTTTACAATTTCTATTTTTTGTTCTTAAATAAAAGATTATCAGAATATTTGATTTCAAATTAATATCGTAAAATAATTTTTGTGACAATTGTTGGTTTATTGATGTATTTTTGGTAATAATATTCAAATACGGAGAACTACTGGTTTTCTATTATCACGCCACCGCGGCCGTCTCAATTTATCTAGCAACGACTGTAATATTTTTTTTTTTTGCAAACGCAGCCTGATTTTTAAGGAGCTCACAACATTCACATGCGTATTGTGTAATAATCAACAAAATATGTCAGACTACTTGGACTAAGATGAATAAAAATGATTATTCAATATATTATTATGTATAAAAAATTACAGATTAATTTTTATTGATTAACAATTTAAAATTAGGGGGACGGAGTGGCTGAGCGGACTAAGGCATTTGTTGCGAAGCGCACTGTCGCCGGTTCAATGTCCAGCCACAGGCTACATTTCACTTTGGGCAGTCTGGAGATAAAGGCCGCCATTTCCCATCCGGGCATGGTAGATACCTATGGGTGCCCACTTGAAAATTCTACCAAACTAAGACACACGTGTTTAAAACCTACTGTAACCTCCCCACAGTGAAAACCACCCAATGGCATAAGTTTCTGCGGGTTAATTAATGAAAAAAAAATTAAGAAAAATTATAGGAACATTTTTTAAAAGATTAAAATATAAATAATTTGGTTTTGATTTTAATATTTATGTTCATTATATAGTAAATAATGATGAATAAACAATGAGGTGACGAGGCCCAGAATTTACGCTCATTCAACGCCAATGGCAAGTTAATAGTTAATTAATTATAATGAAATTGATATTTTAGTCAGTCAAATAAAGTTTAATTAAAACTTCTAAGACAACATTTGTTGTATACACAAAAATTGAATGACACAACAATGAACATAAGATCATTAAGACTTACAGCTAGCATCACAAGAAATTAATGTTTAGTGTGTATTTATATTGAGTGCAAATGAATTGGAAGATTTTTTCTTGTTTTCCATAAAAATACAGGGAAATTTTGTCCATTTTGCGATATATGTAATATACATAGAGGGTCACTCACCTAAAGTAGGGGGAAATTGTAATTCCAAAGATTTTAAGGCATCACTGTGTGCATTGTTTTTCTTATGCCCCTTGTTACTTCGCTTGTTCTTAACATCATTAGGTTTTGGTGATAATACTATAAATCAATCATAAAAATAATACATTATTATTACACATTCATAATAAACATGATATAAAATATAAGAATATAAGGTTTACAGATAGTCTTTATAACTCACTATTTGATTTAGACTGTTTTGTTTTATTAACAAGATTGTTATTAAGAAAGGATGATTCTTCTACTTCCATAGGTTCACCTGTTTCTTTACTTAGTTCCATTTTTACCACTAAACGTAGTCATAGACAAAAAAAAATGGTATATATTTAATTTTAAGTTATATACAAAAGCTATAAACATATAATAGACAAAAAACTTACATTTTTTATTATGGTCAATAATCGTCAATACATCATCATCAATATCAAATCCAATAAAATCTTGTTCTGGTTTATTGGTTTCCTAAAAATAAACAAATTAAAATTATATCTTTTATTTCTAATTTATCATATTATACAATCTTGTTGTATTATTATATGATTAATACTACAAAAAATGTTGTATGTTATTTATAATATAAGCTAATCAAGACTAAATGTTTAGTATGTAATGAAGTGGTTTTTATAAAAAGAATAATACAGAAATTAAGCACATTTTCTTGGGATGAGTATTAAGTGGGTAAGCTGTATTATATTCACATTATTTAGTAAGATTAGTAAATGTTAAATTAAGAAAAATTATTTTTAACATTGTTTTTATTAATCTGCACTGAGACATTACATTGCATGTAAATTATAACTTTTACACTGAAATAAGTGCCTCACAAAAAATAAAATACATATTAAACTCACTATTAAGGTATTCATTTTGTAAAACCATACTAATGAAAAAGGCAAATAACTTAAAAATGTTGAAAACTATAAGAGATGAGAAAAATTGTTTGATGTACAGTTGCCAGTACCATAGACATATATAATAACTAGATAGCCGATTTTCTATGGTCCCACGTTTTAATAAGTGAGGCGACAGCCATGTGTCAATGTTAACATTCAAAAACATAACCTCAAAATATAATATTATAAATATTATTATTATTATTACTATTATAAATAAATATAATTTCTATTAACTTTTTTTATAGGTTAGGTTTATATGTCTATGGTCAGTACCATGAAAAGATAGTAAAGATACTATCTATAGCCGTGGTCAGTACTCAGTTAATGAGATAAGTGGTCAGTGATACCAACATAGAAATAATCATCCATATATTCTTAAAAAGGTGGGTAAGTGGATGTCGCTCTGCTGTACAGTAGGTTACAAGTGGGTCACTGTAATGGATGGTGTTAAATTTGAATTCAATGATATAATATCATTGTATAAGAAAAACGATTCTGAGCGAAAACGGTCAGTCAGCCTATGATATTACTAAGTATATTTGATGATATTATTGTGAATAAAGTAATTTATTTATAATCTAATTACGTGGAGCCTTGTTTTAGATTTTGAATCCTTAGCTATAAAAGTTGAACATTTTATAAATTTTTAACTACAAAATAATTATTAAATTATAAATTTTATAAATTTTGTCAAAATTTTAACTTAAATGCCTTAAAAAAAAATTATCCCTATGTATTTTTAATATTTTTCAACTGCTATTGTGACAATATATCAGGAGCCTTGCATAAAATGTTCATGCTTTCTACACCTAAAATACAATTTTATTGATATTTATAGAAAAAAAAAAACTAACAATGTCCGTAAACAGCTCAAAATAAGTCAAAATATTTGGAAAATATTATAGTGAATAGAAAATAAAAATATAAACAACCAGTGAAAATTCCATGTATCTACAGTCATTCGTTTTTTAATTACAATAAAATAAGAAAATCGTTACATGAGAAATCGAGTGAATATCAAATGTTGTAAAAATTTAATTTGATATGCTTGTAGACATTTTATTTTTTGATAAAGGTAGACAAACTTATGGGTAATCTTGAATAACATTTTCAAATCTTAGATTTAAAAACAAAATTTTTATGAATTCTCAACTGAAAATAATTTGCTAATTTTCGTGATTTTTCCGTATTTTGTTAAGATTTGAACTTTAAATGCTTATAAATAAAAACTGTGACCAAGGATTTTTAATTTTTTTCATCTGCCTTTGAAACAACAACCTAGGAGCCTTCTGTTAAATTTTCAAGCTTTTTTACTCTACAAATACAATTTTATTGATATTTATAGAAAAAAAAAACTAAAAAAAATGGAAACTGACAATATCCGTAAACAGCTCAAAATAAGTCAAAATATTTGGAAAATGTTAAGGTGCATAGAAAATGAAAATATAAACAAACAGTGAAAATGTCATGTATCTACGGTAATTTGTTTTAAAGTTACAACAAAAACCAAATTCAATATATAAATACACACATCATTGTAAAATCAATACATTCATCGTTCCACTCAGAATCTAAAATGTATTAAAACAAATATTGAAATTTATAAAACATACAAAATGTATAACTGTATAGAAATTAACTAGTGTTTTATTATATTTAACACTTAACTACACACGCTGGTATATTTCATACATTAATATTTTTGTTTATCTTGTTCTATTTTGGATTTTTTTTTTCAGTTATTCTCTTGATCTAACCTTTTCTTATCTAATTATTAGATATTAATCCATTTCAGTCGTCATTCGATTTTTTTTTTAAAATATTTTTGTATCGGTGAACGAAATACACCGCGCGTGTATTACTTTTATCAACTACAATATAGAAATAACAAAATTTTTTTATTAAATTTTTTATTATGATTAAATTTAAAACAATATTAAGTAGTAATTTGTTTTTGATTAGTAAATAAAGTCAAATATATATACAATACGACATTGATTTCTGTGTAAAACAAATTGGTGTATGTAATAATTGGAAAAAAAATGGTGCGTGTAGTTAAGGGTTAAAAATAAAAACAAAATGTTTTATAATATTGTTTGGATATACATGAAATGTTGAAACAAAATCTAAGGCAAAAATAAAATGTTTATAATTAAACATATAGTCACCAATTATAACAGCAGTCAAGTTATTACTATATTACAAACTGATTAAATTAAGCTGTTAGAACCAGAAGTTTTTTATTAAAATGTTTCTGCAAAATTCTGATTTCATCATCGTTTTCAGCATACATTAATTGTTTGCTAAAATATCGCTTGATAAAGTAGTTATTTACCAAAGTATCATATTATTTTAAAATCATATTGTTAAAAGATCAATGTGACATAGAATTAATAAGCATAATTTTTATTTAATATATAAAAATCTAATAATTACTTTTAAACCAGCAGATTTCTTCCCCTCAGATTTATCCATTGTTGATACCTAGAATAACATAAAATTACCAAAATATTATTTATATATATTTTAAGTTATAAAAGATACAAATAAATATATATTTGACAAAGAATTTGTTGGTGCTAGAAACTATAACCTATAATAAAATTAATTAAGGCATACAAGCCAACAATTATTATAAAAATTCATATTACTCCATACTAGGGGTTTGGAAGTTAAAAACTAAAATTGATAAAATATAGATACGCATGAAAAATATAGAACATTAAAACAAACATGTTAAAAAAGTAAAAATTACAATAACTAATTCAAAATCAAATGGAAAAAAAATGTAGCTAAAACATTATTATTAGTTACATAATAGCACAGATTATATAAAACTTATATTAAATAAAAATTATATAAAATATAATCTGTGATAGAAGTAAGGATGAGTTCTCGAACTTTATTCCAACTTTGAGAAATTCAAACAATTTTGAAGTTTACTGGAAATTAATACTCAAAATTGAATAGATACATCAAACTTAACATTTTGAACAGTTTAAGAAAAATCAAGTTGAAATACTAATTTAAATATAAATAACCACGCCCCAGAATACTATTTTTATTTCCAATATTTCCCATATATCTTTTATCAGTTTTACAAATTGACTCATTTGAGTTTAAATGTTAAAGTAAAAAATGGATTTGAGTTTGAGAAATGAAGAAGGTTGAATTTCGAGTTCATGAAAATCGTAGTTTGTCTCACCACAAACTACATAGTATATAGGTATTTCCACAACTTTGTGATAGCCAGCGTGTTTGCCAACCACTTCACATTCTATCGATAAGCTTAGTTTTACTCTTTTCGTTGGTAGAATATAATAATATGATAGTATAAAGGTATATAGGTGAGATAATGTGAGGTTGTCTTTTGGTGTTTGCCAGATAATTTTACAAATTAAATGAGGCAAACATTAATAAGAGCTGCGGACAGCAAGATGTGTCAGGCTATCAGCTGGAGCAAAAGTAAGTCCTATTGTTGCTAACAAACTAAATTATTATTATTTATATTGTCTTGGTTCGACCTATCCATACATAATAGATACAGATTATTTGTTATAAAAAATTGGTGGTGGAAAACTTATATGAAAAAAATGTGATATGGTGTAATTATACCATCTAAATATGCACTTGCCATAATAAAACATAGAATTATTATAAGTTGAATTGTATTGGAAAAATTGACAAATTAACTAAATTTAAAAAATCTTTTAATAATTTAATACAAATTACATAAATAATAATAATATATATATATATTTTATAAATATATTTAGAGGACGCTACATTCGCATGTGTTGTTTCAGTATTACAAATTAAAAACATAGAAAAAACGGTTTTGCGCGAGTAAGAACCACTCAAGATGTAGTCCGAGTTAAGCAACCAAATGTCCACACTAGAAAGAGGAGAGCATTGTAAGTACAACATTGTTTTTAATTTTTCGATATCACAAATGGGTAAGAAAAAAGTTCTTATTGTTTAAAAATTCATTATTTTTGAGTTTTTCAAACTTGAATAACTTTTTTTTACTTACGATATCGGAAAAATAAAAATACGTTGGTTGCACAGCAAACACTCATTATAGTATGAAAATTTGGTTGCTTATAGTGGTGGGTCGTTACTGTTGTATTCGGTACAATGTAACGATTACATTGGTGGAGCGAGTAGAAACGAGTACATTTATCGTTCCACATTGGTTCCATCGGTACATTCAGTACAAAGTTACCAACTACAAAATGGTCCCCATCAGGGTATACCGACATCGAGTCTGTACCGAATACCGATTACCGATGGTGGTCGAATTGTAACGAGTTGTCATGATTATAGACGTATAATATAATATATTGTATGATAAATATAATATAATGTTGATATTTTTGAATAGTAATTATTAAATACTATTATTTAATTTTAATTTTTTGCACACATAAATATTTTAGGCTTAGGCAAGTACCTAAATTAATTTTGGGAGTTCCAGTTTATTTATTTTATTATTATTTTTTTTTCGAGGTTAAAGTGAAGTGATTTTTTTATATTTGTATTTTATAATTATTTCTGCTGAAAATAAATATGTTTTTTTTTAATCGATAGTTTATTGTAATTGTACCAATTAGAATAATATTAAAATGGTGGTAATTTTTGATTTATCATTTTAAATGTAAATATATAATATATACAGTAAAATATTGTTGTATAATAGGCCTACGAAGCAAATTCGTTCATAAATATTCATTACAAAACGAGCACCCATTTAAATATATGTATTTTGATCGTTCCGCGCGGAACAATACGAATGTGAGTATAATTGTAACTATATAAACTAAGTAACTAAATAAAGAATGTGCCGATTGTACCGATGTAACGAGTATTTTGGAATCGGTACTTTATTGTAACTGTACCGATTGGAACGATTCCACAAAAGGAACGATAATTTCCACCACTAGTTGCTTAGCTTAGATTACAGGCCTGTGTGGTTGTTACCCGCACAAAACAGTTTGTAAGACATGGACAACACATACAGTTGTAGCGTCCTCTTAAACATACATATATTCAGATATATAATAATTAAAAATGCTCACTTGTTTTTTCTTAAATCGCTGTGTAGTATTTGTGTTGGAGGACATACTAATTGAGTTAGGGTGTTTTGATCATAGAACGACTGTCAGCAGATAAAGGAATTCACGTGACAGTCGAGTAAGAAATGCGCATTAATTTTACAAAATTCTATCCAAACGGCAAACACTCAAACTCATGACAGTAAAATGGTGATAAGAGTATGGCTTAGATAACTTTTGTCGCGAAATGGCGGGTGATCATAACCACTTCTTAACGGTCATCGGTTACCATGGTATTGATATCACGATATTATCGGCGGTAAAATATCGATAACACGATATTATCGAAAGAAAAATCGATATATCGTTGCCATCCATAATTATTAATGTAACATGATTACTGTGTAACTCCAGAACAGTTCACCTGTGTAGTAGTAATTATAATAATATTATAGTCTAGTAGGGTCATATATAATAAAGATATGGATAGGACCACGGACCAAGATAAAGAGGACTGGAATGATGGGCGGGTGACGGGGAGCCGGACCGCAATTGCCTCACTCCCGCTACTCTTCCCCGGGCAAATTTGTACACAGCTAACATACACGTTATCTGCTTGGTAAAATATCAACTATTTGTATAATATAATTTTAATGCTTGCCATCATTACATTTTTCCACCCAGCCAGTAAGTAGCGTTAGGACCAGCTGTGTACGACGGAAATCAGCAGATGCACTTCGGACTATAGTATAGACCTATAAACTAATGGACGGCGTTTAGAGAGAGAGGTCTGGGGTACGATATAGAGTAAAAGAGAAAAGAGAACGTGGGGGAAATATAGTATTAGTTTCATACGTCAATGGTTGCCCCCTTTATGTTCTTTCTCTCTTTTATCTTTTCGTTCTTTCTTCTTTATTTCTCTTATACGATTCCCGTGCATTGATGATGGCAGGGCGGAGTGGAATGCGCTGTCCATTAGTTTATAGGTCTATGCTTCGGACCCGTTAAAAATGTGCTCGTTTCCAGTCCTCTCTATCAAAGTCCGTGGATAGGACATAATAGCCTCATCAGCGGTCTTCGAGGGGAACAATTGAGGCCAAATAAAGTATACCTAGATCGAGTATCGACTGTCAACGGCTATGGGAACGCGGCCTCAAATAATATATTTAACATAGCCGTGGCCTATCCATATCTTTATTATCTATGAGTAGGTACGACACAATTAATATTTTAAAAATAGATTCAAGCACTAAATAGCCAATCTCAATATAGGTGGTATAGATGGAACCTAAATACTAGAACACCAAAAAGAAGACTGTCCCTCAGACAAAGATGAATTAAGTTTGTTGTTCAATTTATCTTAAATTATTTTAACACGAAAAATATTGTTTTAAATTTCATAATATCTTAGGTCGTAGTACATGCACATTACTTTATACCATAGCTACCACATATTCAGATGAACCGTCACAAGACGACCAATCTGTGTTATGTATTTGTTATGGATGTGTTACGTACCCTACACAATATATATAATATAACACACATTCGGAAATCGTAAAAGCCACAGTTTGATTGTTCCAAAGTAAATGAATGATATATTGGCATGATAGACATAGTGATTTATACTTTAGTAAACCAAATTAGATAAATAATACAGTATTATATCTTAATATAAAATATTTTTAATTTATTATGAATATAATATTGTAATTTTTTTTTTTTTTTTATTGACGTGTAAGTAGTGTTACATTCTATTTACACAAAACATAAATTAGCACATCCTAATTAACAAAGGTGATGTTGGGCAAACTAATGTAAAAAAATAAAGTTAAGTTAAGTTGAGATAACACAAGATCAACAAATTAGAAGTAAACAGTTAAAAATTCATTAATTTAACTTGATAAATTAAAAGTTAATATGGAAAAAAATTAGGGTTGGTAATATACAGGTATGAAACGTTTTATAAATTACACATATAATATCACACGTTTGAAACTTTACAACAACTAAGATAAAAGGAATATTAGGAATACATTTTTTTCCTTGTAAATAAATAATTTAATATAATAGTGATAAAATATACTGTAGGTACAATTTAAATTGTATTAAGTATAAACTTGTAAATTAATATTACAAATTAACAAATCATATCAATTTGATGAATTATACCTGTTACTTTCAGTTTAGTGTAGGCATAAAAAAAACTTATATACAGTATAAAATGAACAAAACTAAGTAGTTATAGTGTACGTTTTAAATGTGTCTTATACTTTACTGTATTGTAAGTACCAATTGCTCAAATATTTCTAAAATGACACAATTTGTCATATTATTATAGATCGTATACCTATAATATATTATACACCACTACTCCTGGAATATAATGTTGTTGCAACTTAATTTCTTTTTTATGTTTACTTATACATATTTTGGATTCTAGTTCTGACCAATTGTGTACAAGAAGTCAAAAAGAATTACACTGAAGAACTTATATGGCTAGTTACTATTTTTCTTTTTTCATACTAGATTTTAAATTTTAAGTTAAATTACTAATTTTTTATTGCCATGTACAAACAATAAATACATTTAATAATGTATTTGTTCCATTGAAGAACATGGAAAAGTAATGAGAAGTAGGGAAACCAAAATGTGTAGAGTATTATATTATTATGTGTTAAAGATTATTCTTAGTGTCTATATCACTCGTACATAGATACAAAAAAAAAACTCATTGTAAAATCAATACATTCATTGCTCTGCTCAAAATTTAAAAATGTGACTGTGAGACTGGTCATATTATCCTCAGTTTTGTAAAATTGTATTGTGACATTGAAACCAAATGCTGAATTGGAGTGACATAAGACCACCAGGATTTTTCCGAGCGATTCATAAATATTTTAGACATTGTTTTATACTTACAATCACAGTACCACACTACCACGAAACATTGACAACAATCCGTGCCTCCGTTTCTCGATAAAATGTGTGTAATTTTACTATTATAATAATATACAAACTTATGGCTGAGTAACGTATAGCAATATGTACAACGCAAATTTGCCAACACAATAATAATCATCATATCATCTCTTTTCTTTTTTTTGTTAGTTCATATAACTTTAGATTATATTCCCAACCCCACAATTAAGGGGGCTGAAGCATACTATGTTTTAAGGATTAGTGTTTAGGCATTTAATATTACATGTACATTTCGGCTGTGTCAATGTGTGAGAAGTAAATGAACATTAATGTGTGTAATTCGTTATCGCACTTTTCGCGACAAAATTTGAACTCCCAGATTTATTTTGTATTGTCGTAACTAGGGTTTAAAAATTTCATAAAATTTATTTTCTTGAAATATTTCATTTCCATGAAAAATAAAAATAAAATGTTTATTATATCAAAAAGTTTATAGTTGTCAAATTCCAAATGAATATTTTTAAAAGTTTGTAGGTTATATGAAACAAAGAAAACATGTAACATATTTACATATAATTTATAAGTTGTTTAACAAATTTAAGCATTGCGTTTTAATTCTTAAGTTACAAGCTCATAAACCAAATTAACATCATAACGTATTATTGAGAGCCATGACTCTGTGAATGCATATTATACTATTTTATAATTATATTATATTATATTCACAATGTATATAGACATAAACCACTCTTATAACAGTCGTGAATCGTAACCTTTTACAGTATACAAAATATGATCTAATTATTAAATAAAAGAGTCCAGAGCAGCTTTTGTACACCTAATAATTACTGAAAATATTCACTATTATTTCATTTACTTTTTGAAATTGACTTCAACTTTACTTCAAACCATTATCTTTTGGATCACTGACTGTCCGCATACAACAATATTTTAGAATTCATTAAAAAAATGTTTTTACTCTCAAAATAATGCTAGAAATAATTTTCAGCACTAAATATAGAATATACAAATATGAAATAATAAATCAACGAAAATAATATGTTTCTCTTTATTTTTAAGTGTGTAATCAATATATTATTTTCAATCATCTATAATCAAACATGTTAAAAAGGAGAGAAAATTTTTTTCATAATTTCATTGAAATATTTCAAGAAGAGTGAAATTTTCAATTTTGAAATATTTCAAATTCAGAACCCTAGTTGTAACAATTATAGTCTTATTTCATTTCCGTAGTCATTAGCTCTAATTGATTTATAATTGTTCAGAATACAGGTAATATTTAATATTTACTAACATTTTTAGAAATGTTCAAACACCCATACACGCATGCACAAGTCAATGAACACAAAGAAAATATCTTTGCTCCGGCTGTAGGCAGATATTTGATGTAAAAAGTACCAAATTGTCCAAAAGAGGAATGAAAATTCACTTTTTTACGATCAAATTATATTAATTTTGAAAAGATGAGTATATTTGTTAGTCTATTGTTTAGGTTTGCTCGGAAATAGATTTACGACTTTATATTTAGTTAATATAATGGTAAGTTTATATTTTTATCAAAATAAACTTATCCTTGACTTAGTTGTAGATAGCGACAAAATGAAAATTATAAGAATTCACTTCTAAGCAATCTTAGGAAAGAATAATACAAACTAAATTTACTTTTCAAAAATGAAATCGAGCTACCGGAAGTATGTTTAATTTTCTTTTGCTTATTGAGCTAAATGTATGAGAAAAAAAATGGTTGCTCCAGCTCCCTTAACAGCCATTATTATAGCCAAGCCATTGAGACGACTGTAGATTAGTTTAGATTCTAAACTTTAGAATAACAAAAATATATTATAATTTATGATTTCATAGGACCATTCAACAGGGTGAACTTGTAATAAGTTTGTCAACCAAAAAATATTGTAACACCAGCTTAGTGTAAATTTTAATGTAGATAAATGAAAATTTTCAAAAATTGTATGAAATTATTGTGAATAGGTTCATGGTATAAGAAGGCAATAGCGTAGAATTAATCGAAATATTTTTATAATATCATAAAAAATAATAATATACGTAAAAGTTTCAAGACCCCATGAAAAAGCAAAAAAAAAAATCCAAGTTTCAAATGTCTATATATTTGATGTTTTTTCTAATTTATTCTTACTAAATCAATTTTTCTATCAGAAGCTATACTGAAAGTTGCATTAATTTACATAATATAGGATAAGTAGGGCTCGGATTTAAATGACCTTACCCGCATAAAAAAATTTATATATGAGCTAAAAACTCAAAAAAATTCTCCGAAATCGAACACGGATTTTTTCAGAAAATTTCAAGATAAATTGATTTTGTTGTGAACCGTTTTATTTAAAAATCAAATTATCTTGTGTTATTTTAGACAACTTTTAATACAATATGTTTATTTATAAATAACAATTTAATTTTTTTCAAAATATAACTAGCAGAAAATGTAGTTTAAAAATGGCCTATAAAATAAATAATGACCTAAAACCGTTCAAAAATACACTTCAACGTCAAAAACCAAAAATAATTTTTAAAATGCCCCAAAAAAGTTTGTTGTTAGCATAGTGTGTACCTACTTACTAGAAACAAATTTGTATCTTGGAAAGCATTGTTTCGAGCATTCCAAAACAGAATTAAAATGTATCGAAATCTGAGCACTAGTATTAACTAATAAGTAATAGCTTTTAACTAATTTAATAAGTAATAACTAATAACTAAAAAAAATGTTTAAAAATGCGCTGAAAATCAAAAATATGTTGGGTGAGACGAGTAGTTGGTTAGTGATTTGAACTTTAAATGCATTTATAACATAATCGCACCTATGTCAATTTGTATATTATCTTTCAAAAATATATTTTGCAGTTTTTCTAGTCTTAGATGATCTTTCTGCATGATAGAATTAAGTGTAATAATTAGATAATAATAAAATAAATATTAAACTGTTATATACATCTACACAACATTTACACAATAAATAAACACAGACTAAACCACAAAACATGCACTATGGGCACTGTGGTCGTATGCCGTATGTTGACTATTCAGATATTAGAAATAAAAATTAATATATACTTTGATACTTTGTATCTGGTATTTCAGCTAATAAAATGTTATGTCTAAATATGTGATAAAAAAACAAATTATTGTAGAATATGTAAAAACAGTTACCTATTTATGAAAAAATATGTAGTAATAAGTACAATAAAATAAATGTTGTTTAATTGAAAATCATATGAAACAAAAAGGTTAGGTAGTTATTGAAGGCATGGAAATTGGTCATTGTACACTAATGCTGTTTTAGACTTTACCTTACAGCTTTTCTCGTACTTCAAATCACATAGAAAATTATGAAAATAGTATTCAATAATGAGTAGGTAAGGAGGTACGTCATAAAATATTGGTTTTTATTTACATAAAAAATGAAATATATCTAAACATTGTTAAATTTTCAGAACCTTAGTACCTTACGAGCACAGATCTATACTATAATACTAGATGCCTGACTCGGAGACCATACTTGAAACCAATCATCCTATACCCTAACTTATATGGTTGGGCAATGTTTACAAATCGATGTTATCAATCTCCTATCTATTATGTACTATAATATTGTTAACAGATTGTAAACATTGCCCAACCTCTTCAAAAACCAATACATAGTAGAATATAAAGTCGGGAATCTAGTATAGTAGTATATATTTGTGCTTACGAGTTAGATTTTTTATCCAAAACCTACTGAAAATGGTCACCATAGTCAAAAACCCTTGGCTTTGGGTTTTAAGAAATGTATGGGCAGCCATGTAGTACCCAAGTATGTCGGTAATGCTTGATTGCCCTCTTCTCAATGTTCTGGTGTCGAAATGGTAGTTATTGAGTATCAGAAGTGGCCACATACCAATCTTTATAGCTGACAACAATATTGCATTCCTGTTACATGTAAATAAAATAGCTAAATGCACCTTCAAACAAAAATATACATCGATAGTAAGAAACAATAAAAATTTGGTCAGTAGTATTACTAATTATCTGGGCTCGTTACTTTAAGCGCTAAAAAATAATAAAATATGTACATATGTATGCAATAAAAAAAGGTATATAGTATAATATGCACTTTATTTTTATATAAAATAAGTATTTATATGAAAACAATGTTTGAAAAAATTTTTTTTTGAAACTTAAATACTTAAAGCCGAAGTCTAACATATTTACAATATCACAATTTAAAATAATAAAGTACCTTAAGAATTAATCCATTATCTAGGTACCCCAAACAGGCTATTATTTAATATAGATGTAAAGGAAAAAAGGATATCCAGTGCGTAATTTTTGAAAATGTGTAAAAAGTGATGATGTGTGTTATTTTATTTTTATTTTTTTTGTGTCCATCATAACCTTTTGGTTAAAAATGCTATACTCTGTATAGTATTAACAATTTGTTTGTTGTTGATTTATATTAAATTATAAACATAATATGCATTAATTTTATTAAAAATAAATCTTTAAATATGCAAAAATATGTAACATGAAAATAAGTTTATTTCTTACATTTTGTTCCCAATCATTGAGTCACACTAAAGTGTCTTCAAATACTGTAAATGATTTACAGTACTTGGTGTCTTTCAGTAGGTGCCTTAAATTAACAAAATATAATATAATGATAGTTTTAATTAATATTATTTTAATTTTAATGTTAAAGTACTTTAGTTTTTTGTGAACATTTAATATTACACAGTTACAATTTTACATACAAGCAAACACTTAACAGACACCACACAGAATATAATAAACCTCTAAATCACAACTATTTTTTCGAATTCCTTCTCCTGGAAATTTTCTGTTCAATGCATCAAAAATGTTATTAAATATATCAATAAATTCATAAGTTTCTTCACAATCTGTAAATCCTTCATAGATTTCTGAAGCTCGCCTTTCTATATCTAAACCTTCAACAAAATCTTCCAATCCATGGTAGTTCAATGATTTAGTATTTACACTGATACTCTCTCTAAGAAATATTTCATCCAACACAAGAATTCCTTATATTTGGTTTCAAATTTATTTTTAGAAGATTAAAATATTAAACCTAATCTATGATATAATATAAGTTGGTTTTCACAAACATTTTATTTTAACTAATGCATTATTTTTAAATTACATATGTAATGTATAATATATAATTTATATTTTAATAGTACAAGACAGTATGACTCATCTAAGGGCTGATGACAGTAGACAATCAGTATGATATCTCACGAGTTATCTTAAAACTATAAGTACATACTATTAACAACTTAATTTTATATTTCTTCTTCCCCATATTTCTGACCATGCTGATCGACACCTAAACAGAAATATTAGACTATAACTATTGTAATAAAAAGTACAGTAAATATAAAATTTTTGTTTTTTTTTTTACACTGAAACCCACATTAATATTGTTGAACACGAAAGTTGTGGGGTTGGCCCAATTCAATCTAATGTAAATAATAATTTTCTTCTCCTGAATCTGTGATGTACATAACAATTTATTTTTTTATAGTGGTGACTCTAGGTTAGGTCTCCTTTTTTTTATTGTAAATTAATTTGCGAATAATTTTCTTGAACATTTTTATTTCAAAATTCTAATAAGTAGTTTCTAAGTTATAAAAAATGTTTATACTAACTGTCCTTAAATATGGTTTAAAAAAAACACATAAACTATATGTAATATTAAATGTGACATTCATTATACTTGGACCAGTTTCTGACACAATGATGTGTTTTTTTATTTTTTGTCTGTCTTGGTAAACAAAGTAAATTACAATTGTATATCCATTTCCTTATACTAGGTCGTTATTACCAAGGTTTATAGATAAGATAATAAATGTTGCCTCATGTAGAAAGTATCAAAACATAAGAGTGGGAGAAATTGCACGGTCACATCATTTGTAGAAGACATTATTAATTGTTTACAATAGTGAATAGAGTAAAATATTATATAATTTTCACATTTTTTTTTTGCAAGGTTTATGCTTAGTGTTAATTTAATTCACATTTAATATCATGTTAACAAATTTAAAAAAAAACACCGAGGAGTTTATCTTGTGCATATAAAACAAAGAATGTGGAAATTTGTGGTATATATGTTGTGGAATATTTTGAAAAACAAAAAAATTAAAATTAACATGTATCTATTTCTTTTTCTTAATCTTTCTACTTTTTGAAGTTCGCCTTAAAACAAAACAAAAATGTTAGTTATAAATGCATATTGTGTTTATGATTTATAACTAATAATTACCTATTACATTGTTGCTTAAATTAATAATACATTGTGTGACTTACTTATATATTTTGAATATTTTCAAATGTAGATGAGCGATAATTGTTAATACCAATACATTTTGTGATAAACTAATGATTATCAAGTAATATATTATAATCATTTTACTTAATTTTTTTCAATTCTCATTTTTTATATTTATTATATTTATGAGTAGTTTGCAATTTATATACCTTCTAAACACTACACATTATCATGAATGACTCTTCGGCTAAACTTATTTTATTCATGAGTTCTATTCGTATTTTACTAATGTTACACTTTTCCAGTACAATAGATTCTTAAATATACACATAAAAATGTGGCTGTCCGAACTAAAATTATTAAAACAGACCTCACATGTATTTCGAGTTAGAATATGAATCATTTAACGGCTCTAATGTCATCTGATTTTTAAAGTTATATTCTCGTTTTTCATTATCTGATTGTGATTTTACTTATTAATCAACTTTTTATTCACTAGTAAATGAATACTAACTTAATATTCTCTTTAAATTTACCTTTTGTTTGAATCTCAGATTCTGTTATGCTCATACAATCCTCTCCACCTGTATTCAGCACCACCATCATCATCAGTATCATCATCTGATAAATTGTTCCGTCTTTGATCTTCTTTGTCGCTTCTGCCATCATTGATTTCATCCTTGAGTAAATAAATCAAATATAATAAAATACTATTGCTAAGTTGCATAAATAATCACTATACATTTAATGAACCAATACTGATCTATGGTTTCTTAAGCAATTAATAATGTCTCGCGATTAGTCCATTAAATTTATTGTATTTTATTTTACTTATTGAATTTATTAATATAATTTTTATTGAACCCCCAGCATATGCATACGTGATTTATTATTTAATAGCAAATATAGTATAGCTATTACTTAATTTTAAGTCTGATATTGTTATCGAACCATCTCTCTCTATATATTTGTTTATGTTACGGGAAAAGTATACAATTTGGGCAACATAGATAACGGATGATATATGTGCAATATGTTATAATGAATATGATATTTAATCGTAAAGCTTAGTCAAAATAAAGTCAAATTATTATCTGTAGCTAGTTTGTTTGTTCTTATCGGCTTTCTTACAATGGGGCAGTCCACATATTATAAGTTATATTATATGTAATTGTAGTGCCTATCGTGCAATGTCACAATCGCCACAAAGATCATGAATTTGCAAACAAGGCTGTAACTGAAATATATGCAATGTGGCTAGAACTTAAAATAGTTCATGGTAAACCTCATCACCCACAGAGCTAAGGTTTAGTCGACCAACCTAACCAGGAAATTGAAATTGTCCTTGCTCAGTGGTATAGCCAGGGTGGAGACTGAGGATCTACAGCCCCCCCCCCCCAAAAAAAAAAAAACAATATATTAAGATAATTTAAAAATGATGTATTATTAAATCAATACATGATAAGGGTTATAGGAACCAAAATCTAAAATAAAACTTCGGCATCTGCATGTTATAGTTATGGAAGAACATAGGTAAACCACCGCTGTGTAAAAATTGATCAGCCCTCTGAAGAAAAATCCTGGCTACACTATTAAACCTTGCTACTTGGTTGCAAGACAACCATACTAAAAATTGGAGTGAGGGGATAAAATTTATTCAGTTTATGAAAAACCATTCATTGCATTCAGGAATAGAATCTTCATTTTACAAAGCTATGTTTGGTACAAAAACTGAAATTGGATTGAAAAGTACACTTCTGCTAATATAATAAGTAATTTAAGAACTGAAGAAGACTTCAAAGCAGCTCTGAATTATATTTCCACTACGTCGAACCGAAACGCCGACATCAAAAACCCAATAATGTAGCTATCTACCTATAAAATGATAATAATACTGTTTAATTAGAATTTTGGTTTCAATTTTTAAATAATATTTATGTAAATAAAATTAATTAATGTATTTGTTTTATTTTAGCTATACCTTTAAGAATAAAAGCTTATCGTGTAAATAGAATCGAATCACTTAAAAAGTTCAAGCCATAAAAATGAAACAAGCTTCTGGGAATCGTTTTCATTCCTGCGAAGTTGGTCAGTCAATAACGGTTAAAATTCCAGACGTCGATAGGGTACGTAATGATTTTAGAAACATTATTGGATATATTCTTTCGAGTATTTACAAATATTTTATTAATATTCCAGATAAAATTATAAAAATGTATTTACTCTGTCTTAACAGTTAACAATAAAATGTACGGAATCGGGACTAAGGACTGAGGCCGCCTTTCAACTTAAAACAATAGAAATCAAGTTGTAAATTTCACTCCTTTGGGTGGTCAGAGCTATGACCGATGTACGTGTGTACAAAAGTGTAAAACGCAGAAGTGCAAGTGCAAAGCAGCTGAGTGACTATGTACATCAAAATGCCACGGAAGCAGTACATGCGACAATATGTGATGATAAAATTGAAAAAAAAACTATTATATTTTCTAATAATATAAATATATGTCATTATTCAGTACATCACATTGTATGTATATCATCCATTTTCTATATAGCCCAATTTGTATACTTTACTCTTAACACATTCAACGAAAAGTTCATGACTACCCTAGTACAATATCTATATATAATTACTATGTATAGTTGATTTTAAACTATATAGTATAGGTTTAAGTTACCGAACTTTTATTCTTTGACATTATTCTCTACCTATGAGGTAGAATACCATATAAGTACAAGAGTTTAATTAAATATGGTTTCTTATAAAATTAGACTACTATCACAACTTTTAAATTTATTTTCAATAAATATATATAGTTAAAAAAAGAAAGACTTCTTCTTGGTGTTGTAGAAATTTAGCCAAATAGCTGTCTAAAGCCCAATACTAAATTGTTAATACATTTTACATTTATATACCTAATAATTAAAACTAATTCAACCTCATAGGGGTGCGCACGGGTAGGGCTGATTGGGCTTTAGACCCACCTGAGATTTTTTTATATGTGCGTGGGTTGGTAACTTATGAAGATATGACTAAAAGTAGGTATGGCCCTTTAAGTTTTTAACGTGTATGTTTATCCGAGAGACTATACAGGGTGATTCATTTAAAATTGAACACTCATTATTTTAAAAACTTTAATTGTTTAAGAAAATATTTTTTTATATAACTTCAAGTCATTTACAAAACAACTTTGTTATTAAAAAATTATATTTTAAAATATTTTTTAATTTTTAAATTATTTTAATGACAACATAGTTTTAATTTCATATTCCAAAGCAGAATATTTTTCTAAGTATTTCAATACATAAAAATCGAATTTAGTGCGAGTAGTTTATGCGTTATAAGTATTTAAAGTTTAGTTGAGCGGAGTTGAGTGGTACAGGGTTACCCCGCATAATTTATGTCCACTACTCCGCACAATGTTAATTGATAATTTTTAATCTTATATAATAGATTTTGAAAAAATTGTTTTATTATATTATATTTGGTTAAAATTTAAATCAATATTGATAAATTTTGTAAGTGTGAAATAATGAAAACTGATTGTTTACATTTTCCAGTCACCAATAAAAGGGTCACTTAAAAGTTTGTGGTGGAAATGTCTATAATTTTTTTCTTGTGTAATTATGACAAGCTGGTAGGTGATCAGATTTTAGCCATACCTGACTCAGAGGTCTGCGCACGCCTATGTTTAACCTATAACTGCCTTTTAATTATACATACATTGATTAATTGATATTTAATAAAATGGGATAACTATAAAATAATCTACTATGATGAAATAATTTGTTTTTATGATATTTTAGTGGATTCAATATATTTGCTTAAAAGGTCACCACACATTGCAGCGGTGGCGGTAAAATGAGTCTGGACACAATTTACCGTCACCATCAAAACAAAGAAATTTTGCTGCCATTGCTGTAGTATGTGGGTGGACCTTAAGTAAAATATATTACACAGAGTAGTCAAATTAATTTTGAATAAACTTACAGATTTAGGCAAAGTAATGTCTTTGTTATTTTCTGATTGTACTTGTTTTTTTGATATAAATGAATATGGCATTTCAAACTCATCTTCGTCATCAGATTTTTTATTAATATGTTTATCCTCAACTACCTAAAAAGCAATAATAAGGACTAAATAAAATGTTGGTAGTTTCATTAAATAAAAAAATAAATATTAAACCAGATTGAAATATTTATGTAAAATAAAAAATTTTGTAAAATAAAAAGTTATTGAAAACCTAATTAACACATTGACTGCGTATGTATTTTTGCGATTTTCACCCAGTGAGTATGATAAAATTAAAAACAAAATAAATTTTAAAAAATAAAGAAACTGCTCATAACAACATATGTATACATATTTAAAAGTATGTGTTTAATCCACGCTAAATAATAATAAAATAACATTCAGCTACGCGTAGGGAATATTAAACCATTTATTTTAAATGTATATTAGACGCCAAATGGCGTCAATGCGCATTCAACGTGTTAATGTAAATAACATTATAGTAGGTATTGTGATATTGTCACTGTGATCGGTTTGAATGCTCTGAACACTATTGTTATCAGCAAGCACTACATCCATACTGACCGTTTCTCCCTCTTCATAATATTGTTCATCATATTCATCTTCATAATCTGGACACTCAGATTTTATATTAATATCATTTGTACATGGCATAGATTCATATTCAGAATCAGGTTCATATTCATCCTCTTCTATAATTTCAGGCTTAATTACTCTCGATGCATTAATTGAATCAGGTTCATATTCATCAATATTTTTCTAAAAAATGGTATAAATTATTGTAAAAATTAAACAATAATAACTAACCCAACAATTATGAAATAAAGTAATATTTACTTCTATAGGTTCTCTCTTGATTTTTTTTTGTAAACTTTGTATGTCAAATTCATTCTTCTCATTTGGCTAAAAAAATTAGATTTTGCAATTTTAATATTAGACATTTTTAATCCAAAAAATAAAAACTTACCAATTTATCAATCTGTCCAGGTGGATTTACATTTATTTTACGTCTAAATCTTAACACAACCGATCGACTATCAATAACCAAATTATATTTTTCTTTATACGTTTGTATCGCATCTTCCGCATTAGAAAATTTAATAAATGCATATCTAAAAGAAAATTGAACTTTTGAATAATTTATTACTAAGACTAGTGGCGTATATATGGTGTAAGCAAGGATATGGAGGTATAATCCTTTTTCACTAGACAATTTAGTATATTTTTTGAACTTGAATAAGAAAAAAATAATAATTAAAACATTAATGGTAAATTTTATTGTATTTTTTAAGTATTTCATGAAAATGTAAATGTGATACACAGTAAAATGTATCAGAATTTGTTATTTTTGAAAGTTTTTTAATGTCTTTGGTACTTAAGCTTTTTGGTTACATATCATTAATTTTTTTTTTTAATATTTGATAGAGGTTTATGAAATTCTTTCATATAATTATGTCCCCAAATAACAAAAAAAGTAAATATGCCACTAGCTTATATATACAAAATATATTTTGTTTAAATAGTATTAATAGAGTTTAGAAATTACCTGGTATTCTTCATTTTTTTAGCATATCCAATGTCAACTCGAATGGCTTTTGGAAATTCGTCTTTAACAGCATTAGATGTGATATTTGCTGGCAAATTTCCAAGATATAATCTGAAGTAATTAATAATTTTATGATTCATAGTAAAATAATAATTATATTTAATATCAATACTAATTTGTGTACATGACTTTTAGAAGTTGTATAAAAAGAACTATTTAAATATACATGTTCATACTACTTACAAAAACAGTTAAAATAAAGTACTATATAACATACTTACAATGTATATTTTCTTTTAAAGTATAAAAACATGATTATTTTACAAAGGTATTGTTGTAATATTAATCAATTACCTATACAAGAAATCTGTAATTTACTTAAACTAAATACATTTTCAAATTTAATAAAAATTATATAGTTTTTAGTTTTTATATGGATTTAGAACCTAAGACACTTACGTATATGGATCAATGCACTCCGGTAATGCTTCTTCTTCAGGCTGACTTTCTTTGATTTCTACCTTCAATTTTTCATGTTGGAAAAAAGTTTCATTTAGCGCATTTGCAACATTTTCAATATTTGCACTTGGTTGTACTTGCACAAAACAATACCTAAAATGAAATTTAAAAAAAAATAGTTATTATTTTAAGTTTTTACCAAATAAATTTATTTTTTTTGAAATTAAAATGGAAAAATTTAATTTAATTGATGTTTGCTATTCAAGTTACTTACCTCGGATTTGTAGGTGCATGGAAATGTACAGATTTAATGTCAGTATGAAAGTTCTGAACAGTTTGCCGCGTAATTTCATGATCTGGAAATTTGATCATGATTTGTTGAGTGGCTTTAGGCGTACGAAATTCCATCTCAGCAGCGATTGCTTTTACAGCATCTTCGCGATTCCATGGTTTTTGAGCACGCTGTGGTTCTCCAGATTGTTGTGATTTTAATTTGCGCTTCCGTTTTTTGCATTCAGTTACGGCATTTGTTTCCTAAATTATACAATGAATTAAGTAATACTTTGGTAAAACTTAAATAATTATAAATATTCTATTAAAGTAGGTAATTTATTTATAGAACAATTTTTCAAATAGATAATAAAGTTGAAGTTAAAAGCTATTTAAAACACAATTTAAATATAAATAATGATCTCAAACCTGATTGGTTCCATTTGATTGATTTTGAACGGAACTTTGAGGCCTGTTCATACGCATATGTTGTCTTGGTATAAACCAAGGTCTTTGATTAAATTGAGGCCAATTTTGTGTTGACGAAGATGATGGTGTTTGTTGGTTTTGTGGAGAATTAGCAAAGAAATTCCCATTCTGTAAAAGAAAATAAGAAGGTAACAGTAATAAAATATGAAATACATATTTTAATAAATTTCCCAGTAACATACAGCATTTTGAGAGAACTGTCTTGGATAATTGTTGCTTGGAGTATTCCCATACTGATAAGGTGTTCGTTGACGTGGACTGTTGTTGAATGACCTCCAGCGTGCCAAAGGTGATCTATAAGTACTATAAGTAGTACTGTTACTAGATGAACTGAACGCGGGAGGATTGTCATTACATGTTGAAGTGTTTGTAACGGTAGTGTTGGCCTGTGGCGCAGGATTGGCCATACCGAGTTGTGTTTGCCATGAATTGGAAAAAGTTGGTATCCAGATCCCATAGGAATGTGTCGGTGGCGGAGTCGAGAAATCCGTCTGTAAATGTATTTGGTTATTGTGTGGTGGAGGCTGTTGTGCCACATAACCAGGCAGAACTTGTATCGGTGGACTTACAATAGCCGCTTCATCAATCGACTGGTTTTCCACTAAAAAAAACAAAAGAAATGCATATTAAATTTCTGTACATATGAGTTTTTCACCGTGTTTCAGGTGCAGTATGTATGATGCTCACTCGTTGTAGCTCGTCAAACGTTTATCGCAGATATTACAATGATTCGTACAAGACCCGCAAAACATCGAAATAGGTCGGTTTTAAACGTACTGCGTTAGTGTGTTTCAAAAACTGAAAAAGTAAGAAATAAAATTATAGGAACATAAATCAATAAATTGGTACCGAGTAGTAGTAGTACCTACAGAGATCAACACGTACGTACAATATACGTCATATAACCTACTATTCTTTAATCTATGACACGAACACGTACAACTATAGATACTAGGTATGCTACGCCGCAATTTTATGACTAATAATGTTATGTGAATATGAATTTTTCCCACTTTATTTTGTCGATGATAAATGAGTGGCATAGCGTACCTATTATAATGTGTAGAGCCTTAGTACGACGCACCAGGATAGGGGAACTTGTCCCGAAAATCCATGGAGGAAAAAAAAATAAAATCATGAGATCTACCCATCACTGTGGCGTGGCATCATCGTACTTTAGGCGGTGAGCTCTTGTCTTGAAATTTCATGGATGAATATATAAGTGGTTATACGGCGGTTACCCTGTGACCTACCTGAGGTGGTGTTGCATAACAAGTCGAGAGATATTTTAATTTTTTTTTGTCTGAGCGAGTGGCAATGTCGGCATCATAGGCGTGCATCACTGTAAATAATTTACAATGTTTTTTCACATTACTGCCACTGCTGGATCTCTGGCGTAATTTCATTTTTTTCCTCCACGAATTTTCGAAAAATGAACTGAAAGAGTTGAATCAGTGTGTCAAGAAAATTCAAATACACAATTTTTTTTCAATTGTGGCACAATTGCGAGATGCCCTGATTCAGTTTTACCAACCAAAGTTGGGCCATTTTCAGCTGGACCGTGGGCCACCAGGGCACAATCTAGACCGTAGCGCGAGTGGGCCGTCGTTGTGGGCTCTAGTTGTTGGTAGTTGTTGGTCGCGATTATTCCCATAGACCTATAAACTGATAAACAGTGCTTCCCCCACCGCCTTGCCATTGGTGAATTCAGACGATATAATTGAGAGAGAAAAAAAAAACAAATGAGCATATGAGAGAGAAAAAACATGTTTTGGGCTATATGTTTTGGCGCACTTTAACGGCCAAAACCTCTCTTTCTCTCTCAACAATCCCGTCTGGTGATTTCTCTCTCTATGCGCTGTCCATTAGTTTATAAGTCTATGTCGCGCCTGCGATGACAGTACCCCTATAGTCGGCGGCCGAAAACAATATTATATAGTAAAGCGCGAACATCGGACGTTCGCTGACAGAAAGCGCCCTCAGTTCCAGATTTGACCATGGACATAATGAAAATAAATTATATTATGTATTTATGTCAATGGATTGGACTAAATAAATTGTATACAATAAAAACCATTAGCCGAAGTCACACGTTCTCTTGATTTCAAACAAAATACTCTTGTCTATATAATATACAGGGTATTACAGGAAGTGCCGACAAATGAAACAACTTTTATTCTAAACAATATTTTTCAATTTTCTGTTTTTTTTTTATATAATTTACAGACACTTGCGCTATACGTGTATACGTGTATACAATACTTTTCTATCTACATATATAAAAATTGATATTTGTCTATCTATAATTGATAGACTCAAAAACTACTGAACCGTTTTCAATAAAAGTTATAAATCAATACATTTCTCAAGACTTTGAGGATGTTTATAGCTAATTTTTTCGACCTCTATATATTTTATCAGCTCGCGAACATTTTTTTGTTTTTTGTTTTTTATTTTATAATTTATATATTTTATTTTTTTGTTTTTTTTTTTTAATGATTGCTAAGGCTACCAAGTACCATTGGAAATATGGCATACCTGGGATAATATATGTGTAAGATTGTTTTCGGCCGCTGACTATAGGATGTGCTACCTGAAGGTTCTGTTAGCGCAGGCTCGACCCAGAACAACAAAACGCGTAACGACGGCACACTCGCTTTACGGTCCAGGTTATGCACTGGTGGCCCCCATGGCCAAGCTGAAAATGTCCCAACTTTGATTGGTAAAATTGAACCAGGGCATTGTAACTTGAATTTAAAAAAAAATTGAGTATCTGAATTTCTCAGCACACAGATTCAACTTTTTCAATTCATCTGGATTTTATATAGAATAGCCGTCTAACCTATATATTTTTTTTAAGTATGAAAAAAAATCTTTAGCATGGGCAACGTCGGGTTCCCACCAGAAGATACGGGACAGCTATCGCAATATAGAAATCTGAAGATAGTGTTAATAGAATAAATTATAAATCAAAAAATCCAAACAATTTCCTACTAAGTCATTGTAACAATGTAGTAGGAGCCTTGTATTAAATTTTCAAGCTTTTACCCAACAAATAATGTTTTATTGGCATTCATAGAAAAAAGACTAATACAATGGAAACTGAAAATGTTCCTAAACAGTTCAAAATATTCTGAAAATTTTACTGTATATAGAAAATGCAAATATAAACAACCATTGAAAATTTCATATAGGTAATTTGTTTTAGAGTAACACTAAAAACCAATATCGATTTTTCGTAAAAATTCCCGTTTTCCTTAATTTTTATGTTGTTTTTCCTGGGGCTTTATAAAAATATTTGGAATTTAAAATTTTGACCTCCTCATCAATGCACCAATTGGATTCACTTTCCCATCGAACAATGTACTATCAATGAAAATCGAAGCAGTGTTACTGCCGCAAATGGCGGTGACAGACACAAAAAAAAAATTTAAAAAAAAATACATTATTTTAAAGTCAATACATTTATTGCTCATCCGCTCAGAATCTAAAAATCTTTTTATAGTCATTATTGTAAAATATTGTCGCTCCCTAACATAAGAGCACCCCCCCCCCTCTCCCGTACCCACTCATAAATAATACAGCTTTGGTAACGAATGATTTGCCTTGCATTAAGCATCGTACTCATATATAGTTAATGCAGGTAATTGTTCTTGGTATGTGACCATTGGCAAAGTTAGAACGCTAATGTTAGAAGACCTGTAATTCACTTAAAAATCAATTTTTTCATTTCAAATTTTGATCACACAATTTATAGATTATGGTAATTGATAATACATTTTTTATCAAAATTTGATTTTTTTATGTAAGCTTATAAAGATGTAAAAAAAGTACAGTTTATTTAATATATTTTAAATAATTTTATAAACACAACAAATTATTTGAAAACACGTTAATATACTTAAATGTATAGCTTTAACTTAAAAGAAATAAAATTATAAATTGTAACTTTTTAAATTTTATAAAAATATTTGGGTTGTTTCCAGATTGCCCCAGACAGGTATAAACCACTTTGCCCAAATAATTAAATTACCTAGAGCCATTGATTTTATTTTATTTAAATATGTACCTAAACATAAATAAATCGGGGCTTGAAACCGTTTTCTAAACAAATTTCAGAAACCAGTATAAACCGTTTTAAAACAGAAACCGAAAAAAAATGGATAACGGTATTAAATTCAAAACCAAAACCGAAAAAATTGGAAACCGGTATTAAATTCAAAACCGAAATCTGAAAAAATTGGAAATCGTTATTTTTTTTGAATTGACGTGTTTTTAAATACATAAATTCCATTAATACGCACAATTAATACTCATAATAAAATTGAGATCATGATTAAAATGTTGATAACCATTTCATTATTTATAAAAGAAAATTGGAAACCGGTAAACAAAACCGAAACCGATTCCGAAATTTCCTAATACCGGTATTCAAAAATTGAAACCGAAATCGAAAAAATTAAAAATCGAAACCAAAATTATTTCAGAGCTTATTTATTTTTTTATTTATTTATTTATTTATTTCAGAACAAATAATATAGATTTTTAAATAAAAAAAAATTATTAATAACAATGCACAAAATAATTGAATACATAAATAACAAATTATGCAATTGTATTATCAAGTAAATTATAATAGGCATATGTCCAGTTTTTTATTGATTAATTGAAAAATGTGTTATTTATATATTCAATAAATTGCCACCCAACAAGACATGTTCAATCATACCCTATAAAGTATAAACGGAGAGATTAATTTATTAACGTGAGATAGTCATTATTTAAAAAAACACTGGCATTTTTAAATTATTTCTTTTACTCTGAATTGTATTTCTTATATTTAAACACTAAACTAGAACTCGAAATAATATTATCATAACGTAAAATAATGGCAGGTTAAATTTTGTATAGAATAATTTTGTCTTCATGTAAAATACTTATTATTGTCAGTAAAAATGTTTTCTCCCAAGCCGCTGTCTAGCCATCCCTGAACCAGTTGTATGGCTTTGTGTTCGAAAAGAGAGTAAACACATAAACGTACATTCCTATAATATATTGTTGAAATGGACAATAAATATAATATATGGCACTATGGCAGGCGCGGCGAGGGAAAGATGGGTCGCGAGCCGCGAAGTATAGTGAAAAAAATGTACAAGACAGCCAAGACGAGGAAAAAAAATTTCTCTCATTATTATCGTAAATATGATAGAAGGGTATACAAGGATCGAGCATGTTATGTCCATATTATTATTTCTATTAAATCGACAATATTTACACCTACAATATTTCTACATTTTGTGGCGTTGCAATTTCAATATATTGCTCGATGATTTCGTAAAAAAAATACGAATTCATAAACAGACATTTAGCAGAACATCTTTTCGCTATATGTTAACATGATAGCTGTGTACACAGAGATTTGCATAATGTCATCAACAAATATTATTTTCTATAGAGGTTAGAATAGATGATATTAATGTGGAGCAGCGGCGGATTCTTTTATGAAGGGTGCCAAGATGCTACTACTCATTTGCCTTTTTTTAACAAAACATTTGAGCACAATTTACAAACAATAGACAGTTAGACAAATAAAAAAATTGAAAACTGAAAATGTTCGTAAACCACTCAAAAAAATCGAAAGATTTTGATAATTTTATCGTATATAGAAAATGCTAATATAAGTGAAAATGTCATGTATCTACGGTCATTTTTTAGAGTTACACCAAAAACCAAAATTGATTTTGTCGGCGTTTTTAAAAACAATTGGGAATTTTAAATTTTGAACAAATGCACCAACTAAATTCACTTTCCCATCGAACAAGATACTGAAATCGAAATTATTTCGAATACTTTTCGTGTACAGACACAAAAAAAAAGTTAAAAATACATATCATTGTAAAATCAACAAAATCATCTCTCCGGACAGAATCTAAAATAAAAATTGATGATATTACATTTAGTACAATTACAATTTTCCGTACATACTGCATAGGTTGGCTTATTAAATACTCAGATTCTTGGCACAATAGTTATAATATATAATTCTTAGCACAGATAAAATTATTAAAAGGTGGACAAGTGGATGTCACTGCTGTACAGTAGGTTACAAGTGGGTCACTGTAATGGACGGTGTTAAATTTGAATTCAATGATATAATGTAATTTTGTATAAGAAAAACGATTTTGAGCGAAAACGGTCAGTCAGCCTATGATATTACCAAGTATATTTGATAATATTATTGTGAATAAAGTAATTATTTATGTATAATTTATTGACGTGGAGCCTTGTGTAAAATTTTCAATCCTTAGCTAAAAAAGTTGAAAATTTTATAAATTTTTAACTACAAAATAATTATTAAATTTAAAATTTGATACATTTTTTCAAAATTTTAGCTTTAAAAGCTTATAAATAAATTCTACCTATGTATTTTTAATATTTTTCAAATGCTATTGTAACAATATATCAGGAGCCTTGCATTAAATTTTCACGCTTTTTTTCCCAACAAATAAAATTTTATTAATATTTATAGAAAAAAAATTAAAAATATTGAAAACTGACAATGTTCGTAAACAGCTCAAAAAGAGTCAAATTATTTTCAAAATTTTATCGTGTATAGAAAATGCTAATATAAACATTCATTGAAATTTTCAAGTATCTACAGTCATACGCTTATTACAACAAAATAAGAAAATCGTAACATGAGAAATAGAGTGAATATCAAATGTTGTGAAAATATGAATTTCAAACGCTCATAAAAATTTAATTTGACTTTCTTATAGACATTTTTTTTTGATAAAGGTAGACAAACTTATGAGCAATTTTGTATTACATTTTCAAATCTTAGAACTAAAAAGAAAATTTTTCATGAATTTCTAACTCATAATAAATTGCAAATTTTCGTCATTTTTACGTATTTTGTCAAGAATTGATCTTGAATGCTTATAAATAAAAACTGTGACCAAGGATTTTTAATATTTTTCAAATATCATTGTAACAATTTAGCAGGGGTTGAAACCGATTGAAATAATTTAAGTTTCGGTTTTATATATTGGTTTTAATTTTTTCGATTTCGGTTTCAATTTTTTAATACCGGGATTAGGAAATTTCGGTTTCGGTTTCGATTTTGCATACCAGTTTTGAAATTTTACGATTTCTGTTTCTACTTAGCAATACCGGTATTAAGAAATTTTGGTTTCGGTTTCGGTTTTGAATACCGGTTTCTAAATTTTTCGGTTTCAACTTCGCAATACTGGTATTAAGAAATTTCGGTTTCGGTTTTGGTTTTGTTTACCGGTTTCCAATTTTCTTTTGTGAACAATGAAATGGTTATTAACATTTTAATCATAATCTCAATTTTATTATGAGTATTAATCATGCGTATTAATAGAATTTACGTATTTAAAAACACGTAAATTAAAAAAAATAAAAACCATTTACAATTTTTTCAGATTTTGGTTTTGAATATAATACCGGTATCCAATTTTTCCGTTTCGGTTTTGTTTACGGTTTCGGTTTAGGTTTTAAAATGGTTTATACTGGTTTCTGAAATCGGTTTTGAAAACGGTTTTAAGCCTTGCAATTTAGTAGGAGCTTTGTATTAAATATTTAACCTTTTTTACCCAACAAATTAAGTCTTATTGACGTTCATGAAAAAAAAATACTATTACAATTGGAAACTGAAAATGTTCCTAAACAGTTCAAAACAAATCAAAATATTTTGAAAATTTTATCGTGTATAGAAAATTCAAATATAAACAACCACTGAAAATTTCATGTTTACACGTTCATTTGTTCTAGAGTTAATAATAATTAATAATACAATGGAGGTAGCTAATTTCACAGGTCTGGGCATACCCGTAAACACACCTTTGGGTATATCCTCACGGCCGGACGCCGGCCTGTATTGTACGGAGTTGAAATACCCGTGGCTCGGATACGTCGAACGCGGTCTGTCGCAGCGGGCAGCGGTCTGGTTGTAATAAAGTCGCTGCGATAATCATATATATATACACGATATCACAGCCCGCCGCGACAGACTGTGTTCCGTGTGCTCGGGCCTTAAACGAATAGAGTTCGTTCATTCGTTATAAATTAGGTTCAATTTGATTTTCGGACATTTGACGTTTCGACGAGTTCATGTCGTATCGTCGTTCGTTCAGCAACCATCACGATTGTAGATCTATAACCGTGGTAACCGTTGAATTTCGTTCGGGAACGCCGAGTGTTTGTTGAAAAACGCGGAAAATTCGCTCTCTAATTATCGCGTTTTCGTTCCGTGTGGACTGGTTCCGCTCGCCTTTACAGTCGGGTCTTCAAATTCGCCATCCTACCGGGAACCGTTTTTACCACGTCGTTCGCGGCGAGCCGCCGAGTCTTCCCATCTGTGTGGCCGTGGACGATTTGTACACGATTCGCCGCGGTCGTGCGGTTTTCGGTTTCTTACTGTAATATTGGCAATCGTCGTTGGATTGCGTTACGTAATTTACGCTTAGCGGTCGCCGCCGGTCCCCGTCAATTATTTGTACCAGCATGGCGGCTTTGACAGACACAGAAAGTTGGTGCAGTTCATAATTATTATCATTATTGTATATTTCAATATATTTTGTATTTTGTATTTATAATGTAGTCAATTATTATTGCATCGTACGTACAACTGCTTGTCACTATCGGTTTCGTTAATATTATTAATTGTTTATACTGGGCGCTCAGTAGTCATCATGTATAATTAGTGATGGATTTATCAAATCAATCTGATTATCTATTTTAATAATCATTCGAATAGCAAAACAATCGAATTATAGATTCTCAATTCAGTAATTTATAATTTATTTTTAAAGACAAAAACAATGTTAGGTAAATAATAATAAATTCACTTCAACTGAATGATACCTAAAAGTAATTATTCGTATACACTAGGTATACACTATACCAATTACTATACTTATAAGACCAATGACTAAGGGTAGTGAAATAAAAAAAATCAATCAATTATGAAATATATCGATTATTAATCATTTGATTATTCCCATCACTATATATTATATAGTTAGGGATGGAGAACGTTGTCCCATATCACCCGGTGTTTCCCAGGGATATATGAAAACAATATATTTTAAGTTTAATAACAACAATTAATCTTTAAACTGTTTACTCTGTGTTATTTTATTGGATAGTTTGAATTATTCAAAAAAATTATTTTGTGTTGAAAAAATGTATAGTCACTACATTAAATTGTTATGATTAAACTTGCAATCTATAAACGTTTCATAATATGTTTCTAATGATTTTATGTGTTTATCAGACATAAACTACATTTATATTTTAAGTAATGTTTATTAATTTTAGTGATATACATGATTTTGAATACAATATTTACCCAATTTAATTCAAATTAATTAATTCTTTTTTTTTTTAGATGGAATATTCTCTTGCACAATTTGCCATGAACTTGGAGGAACTTATTCTGTATCTACACTATGTGGGCACGTATTCCACGATGCTTGTATTAAGCGATGGTTGAATGGGTGAAACATATTTTAATATTACTAAATATTTTAATATAGACTTGTTTGAAAAAAATTAAATTTTTTATATTTTATATGTACAGTTCGGACTCCCTAGATGTATGTCCAAATTGTAGAGCCCCCGCATATGAACACGAATTGGTTAGACTTCATCCATCGGTAAATGAGAGGCTTACAGCTAAAACTAAAGAAGAACTGGACTCGTTAAAGTAAATATTTTTATACTTACAAAGAATATTGTATAAAAAATAAGTTATATATAATTTAAAAATGATTAGAACATTAGTTATTTACTACTTGTCTATTATTCCATATCTTATACAATTATTGATTTTGGCTATCAAGCATATTTATATAATAGAGCTATGGATGCTTGTGGTCTAAGTCAAAATTTGTTCCCGTTAGCTAATTTGAACAAAACGATATATACAATTTTTTTTATTATTTGATCTTGGCTATCAATTTTCAGTACTAATCCAAATCATAATAATATTGACTAAAAATAAAACCTATTTAAAAGAAATAAAAAAAAAAATAATAGATTTGTTTCAATTTTTAGTAAAAACACTGTCAATATACATAATTTAAAAGCTTTTCAATTATTAAACTAATTTAAAATTTGGTTTTCTACGTCTAAATGTTAGCGTTAATGTATGGAATTCTGTAATTCTATAAAATAGTTGGTTATTCTATTGAATTACTGGTAATTTCAGTTAATGTATTGAATGAATCCTTAAATACATACTTCAATTAGTTATTCTACATACTAACTAGATATTTTATAAGCTAACAATAAGGGTTTAGTTAATGCATTTAAAACAATTATTTTATTTACATTTTTAGTACAAATTACAAAAAAATCAAATATTAGCATTAAAATACTGTTTAATTCAGAATAAACCATACAATTTGTCACGATACTTTTTTTTCACTTTTTATTTTTTTTACACATGATTCACACTAATAACTAACAAGTCTAGTCCATGCCAAATTGTGTGGTTCAATATTATCTTATATTATTATTTTTATTAATAAAACGACAACAGCAACAAATCTTGTATGTTATTTAATCCAGTCTCATATCTACCTAACGATATAAATTTCATACATTAGCGAAAACCCAATAGGTATACTATATAATAACTAGTAAAACCGTGTAATTTCTATATTAACGAGCATATTTAGGAGTTTTATAGAATAACTAGTTATTTAATAAAATAATGTATTACATACATTACCGCTAACATATATATGGAAGTCGGGCATGTTTATTGATCCTACAAAGTGAAATATATATAATAAAGTATATAAATATATAATGCTTCATAAGAAATTAAACTTTACTGAAAAGTAATTAAAATTTCAATTCTTAATTTGGTTTTCTAATGAAATCATTAAGTAAAGAATATTAAAAAAAATTATTAAAAACATAATAATTTATTACAGCAACAAATTATCCGGATAAATTAACAACATATGTAGAACAGAAACTCTAAAATTACTTACCAATAATTTATTTTTATAATTAATATAGAATACTTGTTTTAGGAAGAATTCAAAACTTGGTTTGATACTCGATCAAATGTACAAGATCAAAGTGGAAGAACTCACATCTAAACTGAATACCTCGGAGGATAGTTTAAAAAAAAGCTGTATTGCTGTTGATAATGTAGTTAATGACTTATTTTCATATCAGCTTAATAGAAAGAAAGAGTAAGTAATCTTGATAGTCTTAAAATATTGCAATTTTTAAACTTCAATATTATACTATGTAATTTTATTATTTCTATTTTTATACAAAACAGATTACTAGATCTTTATAAAAAATCTACAAATTACAAGATTATCGAAGAGCAAAATAAGAGGATTTTGTTGCAAAAAGAGGTATACATGTACCAGGCAAGGCATTTGGCTGAGCTCAAGTAAATTAATATTTTTTAGTTAATTTAAATATGTTAGGTTTGGTTCAAATTGAGTATTGAACATTTTTACTAATTTCATTTTATTAATTAATTAGCCAATTAAAATCGGAAATAGAAAAGTTAAAATCAGAAAAAACGGATATTCTAAGTAGAAAAAATGATTATAAACAGCAAAGTACATCATCAAAGGTAATTTAATGTTTTTTTTTTATATTATGTATTATGTTTTTTTATAATGAACAATTATAATGTTATGCATATTTTTTTTTTTGGTAGGGGGTCAATTTTTATTTTCCAAGTTTTGCGATATAAATATTTAAAAACAGCCCAATTTATGAACCTATATGCTAGGCCAATGGAGGAATGGGCCCATCTAGCTCCTCCCCTTTAATCCGCATGTTATGTTATGTCATGTATAATATATATGTTTAGCCATCAATTTGCATTGAGTTTTTTATAAGGCAAAAAGAAACGATTTATTTACAGTCAAGTGTTAAAACTTATAAATATTTAAGTAATACCTCCAACATAGGTACCCATGTATAAATTATATGTTTATGTACCTATGTATATAAAATTGAAGGTCATTTAGTAAAAAGATTAAATATTATTTAATTTATATGTTTATTTGAATTAATTTATGAATGTATTTCAGAATGCTGAAAGCAAAATTGTACTTACACGTCAAATACAGTCTCCTAAGTTACAGCGTAAGATATATAAAATAAATCCTTTTCTGAATAAATTAAAAATAATATTCTACAGTAAAAACAATAAGATTAGTATACGCTTAATTAAATAAATATAAATTATATTACCTTTATTATCATTTCACGTAATATTAAAATGTTAAGTGGGTTTGTTTTGATTAAGTAAATATATTTTTAGTAAATGTTATAATAAAAAAGAATCCGCTTGTTACGTTGCCGTATACAAGGAGATTCTTTTATCTTGAAACACTCATTATTTCAAAAAGTATCAATGTTTTTGAAAATATTTTTTTACATAGTTTCAAGTTTTTAAAAAAACAACATTTTTAAATATTTTTTATCCTTATATTTTTACTTTTTTGAATGACAACATAGAGTTTTAATTTCATATTCCAAAGCAGAATATTTTTCTAAGTATTTTTATTCTATATTGTCATTCAAAAAAGTAAAATACTTAAAAAATTATAAGGATAAATAATATTTTTAAATATAATTTTTAATAAAAACATTATAATAAAGTTTTTCAGCCTATATAATTATGTGTATTTTATGATATTATTGCTATTAAAGTTTCTATTATAAGTAGGTTGAATTAATATTTTCCGAAAACGTGACATTAGAAAATGTTGTTGTGTAATGTAATACTTATGTAGAAAAAAGTTTCAATTTTTTTGATCAAGCAAAAAATTATTTATCGATTTGAAAATTTGTCATGGATATAAACAACTCAAAAAGATACAAAATATTTTTAAAACTATATATCAACATTTGATGAACATTTTTAGTAACTACTTAAAGTTATTAGTTCTGAGTTAAGCCAAAAACTCAATCAATTTTGTTGAAAGTCGGTTTTGCGTAAATATCTCTGTCTTATCTTAATATATTTATTTTGGTGGGCTATGAAAAATGTATAGCTGTAAAGCTATTATACTAACTTTCAACTTTTAATACATTCTAAGTTCTAATTGCGTGTAAAATATATATCTTAATAGTTAATAAAATATAGTTCAATATAAAGATTGAAATTAATACAATTAACTATTTATTTAATTTTCAGCTTCCCCTAATGGTTTCCTATCGAATTGTCATTTTTGGATTGTTGATGAACTTATAAAAGTATCAAGAGCAAGCAATCACATATATTTTAATGAATATCGTGTTTTTGAGCATGGTGGAACCGTTGCATATCATTATACAAATATGGTTACACATGTTATATGTATCTCCCAAAACAATTTAGAAGTTATTAAAGTAAAAATAATTTATTGATTTCTTATGTAAATATATAATAATTTTTGACAATATATTATAATACATTTTTTCAGGGTTTAAAGGATGGTAAAAAATGCGTTACTGATTATTGGCTCAGTGACGTAATTGGTGAAGCAAAATTGTTGAAACCTTGGTTAGCTCACCATTTTCCAATACCATACAGGTAAAATATTTTTTGTTTTATTTATATATGTGCAGTCGAACCTCTATTTATCAAAACTCTATATAACAAAATATTTATTTTTATTAATAATCTTACATTTAAATTTTTTAAAAAGTCTATAATTCACTCTAAGAAATTTCAAATTGACATATTTATTTCAACGAACCATAATGTTTGTTAAATAGAGGTTTGACTGTATATATACAGATGTATTACAGTAAATACTTAAATCAGATCAATCGGGGCGGGTCTAGGAATTTTTTATGGAGGGTGTTAGCTTGCATATAATGGTCCTAAGATACTTATTAGTTATTATGGAAAAAAAATTAATAATTTGAAGCTTAAACCGCTAGAAAAATCAGTCTTGCAATGTGTATTTGTTTAGGATATTAGATAAGGAGATCGCCATATAATTATTAATTAAGATACATAATTCAATAATTGTATCAAAACATTAAATAATCATTTTATTTTTTTTTTAAACATGTAGATACATAATATAATGTATGAATTTTAAAATTTGATACGAGTGATCCGAGTCACCACATTCATATTCATTATTTCTAGTTTTTTTACTAAAATAAGATGTTATACTGGTATTTGTTTGACTGGAATTTTTCTTAATATTCTTGTTAATTTTATTCATAGTAAATTAGTAATGATAAAATTTTTGATGTAAAAAAACAAATATTTTTACTTTTGAAGACCGTGACCAATTACCGAAAAAATTAAATTGCTAATGGTAAACAAACTGACCCCGCTAGCACACCCCACCTATGTGGCTGTAAACGTTTAAATTAATGTCTGATTAGGGTAAACAAGGGTATAACTTCATGTTGGAGATATCTGTGCACGAACATGCTGCTGACAAAATCGCAGTAAGCCCTAAGAACAAGTATACCTCAAAAATGCTACGCCACCGCCTCCGGGAAGGTTGTACCAACAATTATACTTACCTAATTTTCAATAATTAATAATACGCGAGACAATGGGTGCTTCAGCACCCTAAGCACCCAACCCCCCTTAATTTACCCCTGCGGTCAATCTATATTTTCCTTAATAATTTAACCAAAGTTCACTCACAAAAATACAATTTTGGTTGTTTTACTATCTAGTTTTTATTAACAACTGCAATAAATACAAATTTAGTCTAATACCTATTTCATTGTTATAACTGATAAATTTTTATTTAAGAATAAAAATATAAATAGTTTCCTGTAAGTTATCGATTATTTTTTCTTATCATAAAAAATGAATGTAAGTAGATAACTTAGTATAATTACTACTTTACACTATAGCACTTTAAATTATGTTTAATATTAATATTGATATATAATTTTATACAAAAAACGATTCTGAGGGGATACCGTCTAAGATATATTTTCATATTATATTTATACTTATTGCCATTAGTAATTTATTTTACTCTTAGTATTATAGCAGGTTGATTTAATTTTTGCTAAAGACATTGCATTTATGAGATTATATTATTAATATTTAATTAATATTTATTATAATACTATACTGTGTTCAAATTAAGACACGTAGTTGGCAGAAAATATATTTGTGTTGGGGCGTGGCAATACTACACAGCAGGTCTACAAATATTTGGCACGGAGGGGACTAACGGGTGTTGCCTGACAACTATGTATCTTAACTTGAACAGAGTAAAGAGTATAGATAGTGGTTAATAGCTATTAGATAAATAAAGAGTGACCTCTTTAAAGTACCATCTGAATTCAATTTTTAAGATCACATGTGATAAAATTATTTCCAAGAAAAAAAATATGAGATATTGGGTATTGTATAATGTTAAACCTTTTTTTGCTTTGTGCAGGATGAAAAAAAAGAACTAATTATTTATATATTATTATGTTTCAGTGAAGATAAATTACCATATGAACATAAACAAATAGCTATCGTCAATTTTCAATTAAATGAATATCATAAAATTAAAGCTATGGTTGAAGTTACTGGGGCTACAGTAATCAATAAAATTTCCCGCAGTACTTTTATTGTAATTAGTCTAAAGTAAGAATTTATAATTAATACACTTTATAATCATAATATTTAGGTATTAAAAATAATATCAAATAATTATTTTATTTTATTAGTTATATGGGCTTAGCCTTTTTTGACATTAACAATACATATTTGTGATAACAGAATTCGTTACAAAAAAAAGAGAAAAAAAATTATATCTATGCAACTATACATTAATACAGAATACTTATCAGAATGTTTATCTGATGACAATAACTTATGTTGTAAATATATACATTAATAATTTGGCAAATCTGCAATTATAATAAAAACGGTACATATTAATTAAGGATTTGAAAAACACAATACAATAATACCTAATGAAAACTCTCAAAATAAAGAAGTGATACATTGTAATATAAATATTTATTTATTGTTGCCAAATTTACAAATTGTAAGAATTAACTTATCATAAATTATCAAATGGCAAAAATTAAGAAATATGCTCTTAAAATTAAAACATCACTAAATATGCACTAAGAGTTTAATATTGTTTTTCGTAGTGTCGTAAAAATAATTTCAAACTTACTCAGCAACAAATATAATAGCCCAAAACATACAAATACAACAACTAACGTCTTTTCTATGTTTCAATTCAGCTGCTCCCTCTCTCCACCTATTTCATTAACGGAGCCTTAAAAAGGTTGAAAACCACTGTTTTAAATGGTTTTTACCATTAAGTAAAAATACTATAAATTGCGTCTTACTTTATTATTTAATTAAAATTGTATAATTTTCTACCAAATAATTAAATGTACTTACATTTGTTATTATAGATTAGAAGGTGAAATGATAAAAAAAGCTGTATCTTTAAAAATACCAGTGGTTAATGTTCGATGGATTACTGATATACTTCTTGGTGAAAAAATTGGTTCACAACACTTTAAGCGCAAAAAATACCAAAAATTTGATTTGGCCAATCCATATCAAATCAACTACACCAAAGTATCACATCTAATGGGTATGCTATAAGTTTATAATTTTTTTTTTAATATATATTTACAAATTGTATGTTATGTTATTAGTTTTATAATGATGTTGGAAGACCAGCAAAAATTTGAATGATCAATAACTAGAATAGACAATATTTTAATCGGCAATATATGAAAAGGTGTTTGTTAAAATTTTGTTTCATTTGAAATTTCATTTTGGTAATCGACTTGATACACAACACATAAAAGTTTGAATATTCATTTTTTTTAAATCACAATTGTTTTATTTTCCATTTATACGAATTATCATTTTCATAAAACTCGTTTGATTTGAATCTTCATTTTTGTATTCGACTTGATATACAAAACACAAAAGTTTGAATCTTTATTGTGCCTATGTGATGGCAATTATATTCAATGTATATTTGGACAAATACGATTTCAAACTTTGTCGATTCACGACCATGTTAATTAAAACGTATATCGTTTATCATCAATGTTATTTCAACCTAGTGTAATTTTAAAAGCATGACAATTATATTCAATGTATATTTTAACAAATAGCCATTTAAAACTCTGTTGATTCAAGACCATGTAAACTAAAACTTGTATTGTTTACTACCAATGTTATTTACACCTAGTGTAATTTTTAAAGCATAACAATTATATTCAATACATATTTAAACAAATAACATTTCAAACTTTGTCGATTACAATGTTCAATAACCATAATTCATAACTATTTTGTATAAGATAGCTAGATAAATATCAAAAATATTAATACATTCTGAACATTAATATCAATTTTTTTTTCAGAGGCTTGGAAAAAGCGTCCCGGTCCTCAAATAAAATCACCATCTAAAATAATTAATAGGTCTACTATGACAAATATAAAAATGAAAAAATGTGTTATACAAGAATTTCTACCATCAGGTGTTAATAACGGTGATGGTCATAATATCAATAGTATCACTTCTATTTTAGCTATACCGATGGCAACTGAACCAAGTATGTCTTCTGGGTAGGCAACAAGACAAAGTAGTAAAAGCAAAAAAGGTATAATATTTCTCATTTTTTTTATATACATTTAGTTTGTGGTTAACATGTAAGAATGTAAAGTTATCAAAATATATTTTTTCAGGTGAATAAACTCAAATAACAGTCATTGCTAAAGAACAGCAATCAATTTTCCATGTGACTTTACGAATGATTACCTACTTGAAAGTAAAATCAAGACTGCATACTCTCAGTAAACATATGTAATAAAACCTTATATATCAAGACTTTAGTTATAATTATCCTGACTATCAAATTATCATATATTTAATAAATACCTATATAATTAGTACTATACTCTATTCCACCTAAGAGTGAACCACTCGGCCGACCAAAACTCGTTTTGTTCGCGCATCCCCACCACAAGACGGGCGCCGCCGCGAACGTTGGTGAGGGCCGTCACGAAACTGCAGCTGCCTACGTAGTGTGCGTATTCTTAAAAAAATTGTATTTGTATTATACCTATTATATTAAATTATTGTTTAAGCAATAAAACAATTTAATTTATAATATTTTATGATTATGTGTTTGTATATAATACAGTTTGATTTATGATGAAAATTCAAAATACGTGTTGTACAGTAATGAATCGCGAAAACAGCTATGTTTTTATGATTCTCTGTATGCACGGCGGTCGATCACTAACGACGACCGGCGATGACTGTCTACCAATGACAGAACGCCTAGCCGTCACCAGGGGGGTCAGACAATGATCGGCGGCTCAGTCTGCGTGCGCGAAAGCGGTTCACTCTTAGGTGGAATAGGGTATAAGAGTGTTAGTTATTTATGACTTTATGATAGTGTATATAATATAATAAATACAAATCAAATAATTTGTGTCATAATTTTTAACATGAAATAAAAAACAATAAAATACATTTTTTAAATTAAAAAAATGAATAAATGTTTTAAATATTTGGAGGAGAATTGAAAATAGGTACCTTATTTTAGGTACTATGTACCTTTTATACAATATATAGGTCAATTAATATATTATTTTAAAGTATTAAAGATGACCACTCACACACCTACCGGCTACGGTCAGAAAACTCGAGAATGTATGGACCTCTCGGATAAGGGCTCACCTAGATGGTGAGAAAGTTGGGTATAAAACAAGTTGTAGGTAACTCCTTACGACTACCGATTTAAGTCGATTTTTTGGCCTTCAGATCGAAATACGACTTTTTTGAGAGTCGAAACTTGTTGATCTTGAGGCGTGACTGCGTTGAACCTCGAAGATACGGCCAATATTGAAACGTCGCCTAGGTAAACGTCTGGAGTTATTAGACTGGACAAAATAATAGTACAATAATATTATTTTAACTACTAGTTATTATCATTTAGTAGTTTCGCGGTAAAAGACGCCGTTATCACATTGCTATCAGTGTCAAAAATGTTGTTATCACTCATCACCAACATTACGATAACAGCATTTTAAAAAATGATTATAATAACAAGTGATAAATAATAATAGTGATTATTAGGTCTTATAATTGCTATTCAAATAATAACACAATATTATAAAGCCGTACCATAGCCGCCGTTGCCCCGTGTTGACTAATGTAAAATACGTACAATTATAAAAAATAATAATAGGTAAACATATTTTACACGTCCGACGGTAGTGCCACATCAGACTTGCGTAGCGTTACTGTACAACAGGGTTCACCGCAGCCGCCGCCTACGGGTTTGCTTCACGGAATTCCTCGCAATCGTAGCTATGGCCGTAAACTTGGACATACAACTGAAACGGTCGAACAAGGTGTATCGCGAAGGCGTAAGTACGCCGCTAACTCTCGTCCGCGATGGTCGTCAATGATATCGTAGGTAATCGGTACGAATGTTCGCAGGACACGATCGCCGGGGTGGTGGTCATCGACACGCCGACGGACGTCAAACACGAAGGCGTCTTCATGACCATCGAAGGCACGGTCGACCTACAGATCAGCACGCAGAACGTAGGCGCTTTTGACGCTTTCTACAATTCTGTCAAAGTATGTACGCGCGACCATGTCACGTCGCCACCACTATATTTACCTACGGTTGTCGATGAATTTTCAGCCGGTGCAGTTGATGATGTGCTCGTTAGAGATAGCCCGCGCCGGCCGCTTTCCGAGTGGTATCACCGAAATACCGTTTGAAGCGCCAGTCACGCCACTCCTGAACAAAGTGCTGTACGAGTCTTATCATGGTGTGTTCATTAATATCCAGTACCTGCTAAAGGCCGTCATTAAGAGGAATTTTCTGAACAAGGACATTCACAAAACGCTAGAGTTTGTTGTCGAAAATAATGTATGTAAATGTTGGCGGACGACCATAACCGTTCCTCATAAAATGTTAAAGAGTGTTTTTATTTTTTACGGTTTCTTTTAGCCATGCTTAAATATGCTGTCGTCTAAAGTGGACAAATTTGTGATAAATCAAAATACTTTGGCAAATGTAAATGATAGTTCCAACATACCAAAGTTTCACATTGTTGGTTCGATCGATTCGGTTATCTGTTCAATTATGCAGCCATTTACTGGAGAAGTGAGATAATATGAGATGTATATTGCATTCAATTATTCATACTTTAAAGTTATTTTAAATATTTGTTTATACATTTCTAGATGAAAATTGAACATTCTGATATCCCCATTAAATCAATAGATGTACAATTGGTGCGCGTTGAGACCTGTGGTTGTGCCGAAGGTTTTTCAAAAGATGGTAAACCTTCTCATCTCACTTAAAAGAGCATATAACACAAAAATAAGTTTTTAAAAAATGTTCAACTGTAGGAAAAATGGTATACTTATGTTTAATGTTTCTACTCACATTATTCAATGAGTTCAGCTATGAGAAATTGAATAAAGATGCGTGACATCATTGAGCGGGGCTCGCCATAACTCCCTATTTAATAGATGTAAAAGTCTCTTGCTTCACACAATAATTTACTTACCCTTAAATTATATTTTTGAATATTCGATGTGCGTTTATGCCCTGAAGATGTTTGTGGGTCTAGAATTTGTCTAAAGTGTTTACTTTTAAATAGTCAAATATTTAAAATAATAATTTTTGTTATTTACGCCTTAGTAACCACAGCAGCTACTTATTGCAACACAATATGGTCCACTGGCCATTATCTCTTAGTATTTATAATATTTCAAAAAAATTAAACGTTTGATTGAAATTCTTTTACTAATTTTCCAAAGTTACCAATGTATACGTAAAATCAACATCAAAAATCAAATCATTGTATAAATCATTGAAGCAATTTTTACACATATAAGATAGGCAGTTATATCTAGCCTGACCCAATAACGTCATATAGCCATTCTAAATACCCCAATATCTTCTTAAATAATAATTTTTATTTTTACATCGAATTTTGACCAAACTGTTTTTAATAGTTCTAATATTACAATAATTTAATATTAAATAATAGTTTGATCAAAAAATTTATTTGTGTTGTGTGCTTTTTTAAATTAAAGTCAAAATTGTATTAATTGCATTACTCAAACAATTTTATAGCCACTGAAATTCAAAACATTCAAGTTGCTGAAGGAAATGTATCAACGGGTATCTCAATTCCAATTTACATGATATTTCCAAGGTTATTTTCTTGTTCCACCACGAAAACAACAAATTTTAAAATAGGTAATTTTACAACATATAACAATTTTCACATGGATTTAAACTAATTATTTATTTATTGTAGCTATTGTATTTATAGACATATTTAGGCCTCACTCCCATGTCGACCAAAAAAAACATGTCATTTTTATATTCAAGTGTTTCTAAAACAAATTATGAAATGGCCAACATATTTTTATTAGATCTTTGATTGTATATTTTTTATATACCTTTTTTAAAATACCAATGAAAAACCCAGTTATTTTTACATTTGTACAAAGATTTCTATATACTATATAACTAGATAAATATATTATGAGGTAATATATTTAATAATATATTTATCATATAAATCGGTGAGCACATATTTCATGGTAAATATAATAAATCGCTGTGCTTCAGTCTTCATTAGAAGCTATTATTTATGTTAAGTGTATTATTGGTTTTATTTTGTGAAAACAAACTATTTGTGGGCTGTAATTAAAACTGTAATGCAAAATTGCGTGAACAATCGATACAAATTTAATGAATTAGTAGCGAACTAATGGTCACTTAACATGGTTTATTGGCCCATGGATTGGTACATTCCATTTTTAGTGAATCATTTAATGAATCAATGTTGTATATAACCTGTAATAATATTATTATATTTTTAATATGTCATTAAGATGACACCATACTGGCATGTGTTGTCTCTGTCTTACAAGTGCTTAACACTTTCAATACCGCTGATGCATATACGCGTTAACAGAGTTTATTCCAATAGGCCAGTGACGTGTTAACACGTCAAAAACATATATGTTTATATACGCTTTAATTAAATCAGATTTTTTTTAATCAATTCTGAAACTAAGATAGGCCAGAAATCTAAATTTAAAAGTATGAGTGGTTTTAGTTTTTGTTTTTTTCTGTCGTTTCTGAAATTTTGTGCGGCGTTGAACGTGTTAACATAGCAAATTTACGTTCAGCCGATCACTTTTAGATCCGTTAGTTTAAAAACTAGAATGAATCGACCTATTATGATACTTAATGGTAAGAACATTATCTGTATTTGTATGTTGTTTTTTTTACAATAGTTTAACATTTTAGCAAGTCATATGTATATAATATAGCATAAATTAAAAATGCTCATTACTCACTTAAAAACTAAATAATTGATAAAAATCAACATACAAACACAGATAATGTTGAGGCTTGAGATATGAAAGATGACGGCTGACCATAAATTTGCTATGTTAAGCACTTGTAAGATGGAGACAACACATGCGGGTGTGGCGTCATCTTAATGACATATTAAAAATCAAATCAAAAGGAACATTTAGTTTAAATTAAAATTATAATTTTAGGACAAAAAAAGTATAATATATAAAATTGTATATTACTCAAGTTTAAAAATTCCTCCATGAAATCATTTGCTAGATATGCCTATATCCAAACATAATATTATCAATATTGAATTTCATATTTGGATGATGGTTCAGTGAGTTCCGCATAGAGCGATCATCAGATAAAAAATTAATAATATGTAATTACTAGAGAATGGATTTGTATGCATTTGCATATTATTTATTCTGATTGATTGTTTGCTAAGTGAGCACAGAATTTGTTTTACAAAACACAGGCATTTTCAAGAAAAGTATTCTTAGTAGCATTCCATAATTTTAATTAAATATTCAGAAAATAAATGTCCAAACAATTAATAATTTAAGTCTCGTTGACTAAACAAGGGACTGGATGATGATTTCTGCGCTTGCCGACCACTTATAGCCGACTTTTACTAAAAACAGAATCATATTTTATACTATTTTATTAAAATATAATTTATCATCTTCCTTCGATCTTCACAAGCGGAGGAATTCCCCCCACTTCATTTACTTATTATAAAAATGCTAACTTTAAGGTCTAGTTACACCTATGGGTAACATATTAACATGTATGTTGTATTTTATGATCATACATTTTGCTAACGTGTTTTGTATTGATGATTTAAACAAATTATTATAATTTAAGGCAACATGGTAGGTTTAGAAGGTTACATCCTCCTCCTCAAGAAAATTGTATACACTCTTCTGTTAAGTGCATGATTTTGGTTTAGGTTCATAATTTTTTATTCCAATTAATTAATCGTTTTATTAACTATAAATCAACAAAAAAGTATAACTATATATAATATGACCTGCTTATATGAATATTAATTAATTTTTTTTTTTTTCAGAGTTTGAAGTCAATGTTTCTGTTATTTTTGTAGACGATCACTTAGTGACTGAAAATTTTCCAATCACTCTCTTTCGATGAACTATAAATTGTTACTTGTTAATACAGTTTTTTGAAAATAAAATTTTAACTGTATGTTTACAAATACATTTTTATATAAATACAAACAATAGCTTGCGGATATAGATTGTATAACCCATTCACTTGAGTAACATTACAGAGAATGGGTTCATAAATTCACTATAACCATTCTTGCAATACTATATGAAAATAATAAACTTATAGTCATCAAATTGAAATAATATTAAGTTATAAGTACAGATTTTTATGGCAATTTTATCAGTTAAAAACTAACTTTATTAGTTATAAATGTGATTCATATAATAGAATAAATATACACAATTTTAATTTGTTTTTTTTGTGTTCATTTTGGGTTTTATGCAAATTCATTTTTGTTTTAGAGCTTGAACCAATTTTAGTCTACTTATTATTTAAAAAAATTCTTATGGTATTAATGTTTTTCAATTTTTAAATATAATTGAAATTTAACTTGGTCAGTTGATATAGAATGTAGTTTTTTAAAATATGAATATATCATATTATGTGATTGTTGACAAAGATTTTGTTTGGAAATTAAAACAACTTTAATTGTTCAATGCAACTCAGAGGATATATGGAAACAATTTTATTTATTTTTATAAATTGTTTAAAACAATTAATTAAATTTTAGATTATCCATCAAAAGAAAAATTCAGCAACATTAAACAGTGTAAACATTGTATAAATTATATTTATTTTAAAACCTGTTGTTTTTAAACTTTTTTAAATAATTTTTAATGCTTCAAAATCCGTATTTTAGGTATTATAAGTGTTATTATGTGTACTAAGTAAATATGTTCTTATAATTTTCTTAATTTCATAAATATCCGATCGTTTAAGTTGGTATTGCATTATGAATTATTATGTTATATTTTTTGATATAATTTAGATTTTGTTCACCAGTTTTAAATTAGTAATGGTTGCTGAGTGCAAAGATGACCTGGACAGGTTATAAAATTACCCCTAAAACTTAATCCTATAAGCCAGAGGCATTCAAACATTTTCATTTCATAGCTCATTTATCTCTTCACAATATTTTGTAGAGGCCTTCAAATTATTGTTGACACAGATAGAATATATTATCAGAAAACTATAGTCAAATATTTTATGCTTAGAATAAAACAATATAAAATTAACTGTCATCATTATTTTTTTTTCTCTTCTTACAATGGCACCCCTTGGAGTCACAACCCACAATTTGAATACCTCTGCTATAAGCCATTTCACCATCAGAATATTAATTTAACCATATCTTTTTATTGATGTGATGGACATAATATTTAACACGTTTTGGGTAGTCGACATCGGTACCATAGCCCGGGTCGCCTTTGTCGATAAAAATAACGTTCACTTTGATGGTTTATAATTTTTACTGGCTACAGTATAACGTTTTGAAATTTACTAAAGGCGATCAGATTACTTCTTAAGAACCTAAAGATATAATTGGTTTTTAATTTTGTTTATTTTTAGTTTGGATATTTATTTTTCCCCGAAATACGACGATGTTTATCGCTGATGAGAATAGTATACCACATTATTATAATTCTGTTACAACTCGACATAATAAATGGTATAAATAACATTCCCAAGACTAACATTTTCATACAAGTTCCTCAGAATACAGGGTGATTCGAAAAAAACATAAGTATGTTGCAGGACCGCGTATCGCCGGTGTCGACGCATAGCAATCGTACATAGTTTAGGCGCCATAAACACTAGCGGAGCTCAACGTGTTAAAATACTAATTATGTATGATGTTATAATTAAGTTACAGAATGTACATTTTTATGTTATAAAATTTATATTTTTTCTTTTATTGCTTGACCATGGCATTTTTTTAGTAACAACTTAACACAGTGGCTAGTAACATAACGCATATTACCTACTACAAAGAAATTACTTTGCGGTTACGCTGTAGTCATTTCATTATAATATATTTAAAATAATGCAATTGTAGCAAATTATTTTCCATGTTATTAAAATAAGTTATGAATGTAGAATTGTAGAATGTATGTCAAAACCTAGGAGCTTGGCGGCTTGTGTATTTGAGAAAAATTAAAAATCAATTAAATTAATTTATGACTCCAAAAGTTTAAGATAATAATCAACAACATTGTCAAAGATACCGGAAATTAATATTTGTACATTTTGTTTATGTGTAAAATGAAGTCATTAACCTACATCATCAATGTTATACTTATATGCTAAACCAAATATTTGTATAATACTTATTAGTCGTTATGCACTGTTTTTGTAGGTAATACATTTAAAAAAAAAAGTAATGTTCTTAGTAATGCCCTACTTTTGGAATGAATAAGTAACGTAATGTGATAAAAATAATATTGGACAAAACGAATGTAATTTAAATAAAAATATTTAGTGTAACATAATCGTATTACTTTTCAAAAGTAATTTACCCAACACTGCATATACGTACGTGAACAAGATAAATAGTATATACATATTACGTAATGATACTATATGAATTATTTAATATTATAATATAACTATTTGCTTAAAATTGTATTGCTGTGTATTAGCTTATTATATTCTGTAGTTTTATATTTATTATGCATTTTATGCACTATGTACACTATAGCAATACATTAATTAATAGCAAAGACTTTTATGCATGTAATTTGCATATATATTATTATTTTCTAGTTAATTTTATTATATGCTTACTAAGTACACAATACAATTTACAATGTTTGTTATCAAATAATAATTTTACACTTTTCAAATTTTTTAGGTTTAGAAAAGCTGCAGTCAATGAAAAAAAATGATTTGAAGTACACTGAACAAAATTTAACACTGGGAGTTAAATCTGTGAAATTAAATAAAAATTTCTTTACAAAAATTATTTAATAACTATTTTAATATTTATAAATTTAGCTTATTGCATATAATATTATGAATAAACAAGGAAAAATAATTTATGCTCAAAATGTGGTTTAACAATTCAAAAAAATTGCAATTTAGTGGTCCACTCAAAAACTAGAATTTATCCAAGTAGTTTTTAATGAATATCAAAACCATGAAAAGCTGTATTTATGCTTATAGATTATATATTTTAAGTTTCAATCTTTTTGATCTAACAGATTATTTGGAATCTTAAAAAGTATACATAAAAGTTCCCACTTCGCCCCGTTCTATTGTATTCAAATTGTTTTAAACACATTCACTCACACTAATGATCACTTAGTGATACTTACTATGCACCAAGATGTAAAGATATCTTCTCTACATCGTACTGCTACGCGCACATTTATTTACACGAAATACATAAACACACATCAAAATTTCCTATATTGCACTCTCTATATTATTGACCATCTCATGTTATCTCTACCTATGTATCTTTGTTGCTAAATATATTATTATTTTTGATTTTATTTATTTATTTATATAAACTAACTGAATGTAGAAAACTTATACAAGTTAGCACTTGGAACCTTAAAATTGACCTTAGCTAATAGATCAGGACCATCTAAAAATTCAGATTACAATAAATGCAACACAAAGTTTATCAAATTATTTATTAAATCCATTTTTGTTTAATATTACTGATAAAATAAGTTACCATTTAATAGTTTTAAAAAAGCACTGGGAAAAGACAGTAAATTAAATAAACACAACAATTCTGTACATATACGCAGTATAGAGCAAGAGAGACTGACATTGGTATTCTCGAAAAATCCTGTTTATTGCCAAATTCTAAATCAAAGTTCCGAAGAATGTAAAATCAATAGAAAACATTTTTCTCTTTTATGATGCTAAATTTATTTTTGGCGAAAGTAGAAATAGCACACACAACCAAATATGAACCTTTAGTTAAGCGTTTAATTATGAAAAGTAGTGAATCATTTGAAAATAGGACCGTCACAAAAAGTGAAAGATCTACATATATTAGCAATGCTACAGCTAGAGAGCTTTTATGTTGTGCATCAGAAATATAATATAAGAAATTAAATAATGAAGTTATTGGAAAAAAATTATCTTTAATGGCCGATGAAAGCACAAATGTTAACAATATATCTGAATTATCTATATGTATTCGTTTTGTTAAAAATAATCAACCAGTTGAACAATTTCTTGGTAGAGATTTATCTGATACTGAAGCCCATACAATCGCAAACGAAATAAATTCTGAATGAACATAACACAATCTATCTTACCAAAATATTATTGTATGTGGTTTTGATGGGGCTGCAAACATGTCGGGAAATAAAAGTGGAGTTTGTAGAAATTGAAAAAGTTTAAAACAAAATGTCTATAATAGAATTATTATTAAAAATGTTAACGAAATATCAAAGAGACTTAATTCATTAAAAAAAGATTATGGCATTAAAAATACATTAGGGTATATTTTATTATTTTTAGAACAAATAATAAAAGAAATGGATGAGACTGGTTACTGTATATATATAGAAATAGAGAGACGTTAATTTTTGTTTTTAGGCTGTATTATCACATTGAGTTCATAAATTATTTTGTGTAGATAATGATAAAAAAAAGGTTGATTATCTCAAATATCGTGCAGCCACGAAGAATTAATGTAAAATTAATTTTCCTGTCTGAAGTTGAACGCATGTTCCAAGTTGTACCATTTGACAGTATCAAAAATATTAGGCTGGATTGTGAGTCTTCAAATCATGTCATCAACTGAAAATAATAACAATATTATTTAAATGTTGACATTATGTTATGTAAATGTTTGTAACCATTACAAATACAAAATTCAGTTAAAAATAGACATGTACAAAATCATAAGTACTTATTAAGAGGACGCTCCACATCCATATTTTGTAGTCTCTGTCTTAAAAGTGCATAACATAGTATATTTTTCGCTCACGTTTAACTCTATTAGTTTAAAAATTAGAGTGAAGTTATCTCTTATAAAATTTTAAGAGAAGATTATTATCTAGGGCATCTCATAGGCTTTTTATCATGTTTTAAGAAGATTCCACACCCGCATGTGTTGTCTTCGTCTTACAAGTGTGTAACATAGCAAATTTACGCTCAGCAGATCACGTTTAGCTCAGTTAGTTTAAAAATTAGAGTGAATCGACCAACTATAAAACTTGATGGTAAGAATGTTATCTGTGTTTGTCTATTTGTTTTTTTACAATTATTCAGTTTTTAAGCAAATTAAGAGCATTTTTAATTTACGCTATATTATATACGCATGAGTTACTAAATAATTTAACTTTCATAAAAAAACAACGTATGAAAACACAAGGTTCTTACCATCGAGTTTTCTAATAGGTCAATTAACTCTAATTTTTAAACTGACAGAGCTAAAAGGGATCTGCTGAGCATAGAATTTGCTATGATGCGCACTTGGGAGACGGAGATGACAAATGTCCGAGTAGCGTCCTCTTATATGTATGTCGTAGGTATCTAAAGCACAATTATTGTCAATCAATTACACAAAAAACAAACAATTGTTACTCACTATTCATAGGCATTTCATCAATCTGTGTTAAATAATAATGTTCAATATCACGTAAAATTTTAATATCATCGAGCTTAACAAAAATAATTGCCATACCAATACGACCAAATCTTCCAGAACAGCCAATTCTTAAAAAAGAAATAAACAAAAAATGTAAATAGTATATACAATATGAATAAATAAGTACACTTAAAAGTTAGTAGAAAAAGAAATGTTGAGCTTATCACTACTAATTGTAGTACATACATTTTGTGACAAATTTATTTTGCTGTTTTTATCTATCAATGATCTGTTTTCTTATCTGACGACAACAGTAGAAACATTTCATATGCCTATTGTAGTATCAGACTTAAGGGTAGATACAGTTACTTGGCCAAATTATGAAACCATGTCTTTGAATATGAGAAAAATAGCTGTTATCCAGGGAGGTGTGGTATAGTTACCACGAGCTAATAAGATAATGATATAAATATATATTATAAATACTACCTAAGGGTAAAATATTATTTGATGTTCATTTTGAAACATACAATTAAGTACTTGTAAGTTGTAAATAATCACTTTAATTAAGAGGACGTTACACCGACATTTGTTGTCTCCGTCTTACAAGTGCGTAACATAGCAAATTTTAAGCTCAGCAGATCACGTTTAACTCTATTAGTTTAAAAATTAGAGAGAATTTACCTCTTCTAAAATTTAAAGATAGTATAATCTGGGGTATCTCATAGGCTTTTTGTTATATTTTAATTTTGAAGTGAGTTATGAGTATTTTATGATATACAAACAATTTACAATTTTAAAATACTCATAAATCGCTTTAAAATTAAGAAGAATTTATGATAGTAATCGCCTGGAAAAACAAAAAAAAAAATTAAGGAAAACTTGGAATTTTTACCAAAATTTATTTTAGATTTTTTGCGTAATTCTAACGAAAATTACTGCAGATAAATGAAATTTTCACTGAACATTTTTATTAGTATTTTCTATGCATCATAAAATATTAAAAATATTTTGGACTTGTTTTGAGCTGTTTACAGACATTTTCGGTTTCCAATTTTTTTAGTTTTTTTTCTATGAATGTCAATAAAATTTGATTTGTTGGGTCAATAAGCGTGAACAATTAATACAAGGCAACTGATATATTGTTATTATAGTAGTTGAAAAATATTAAAAATACATAGGCACAATTTTTTTTATAAGTATTTTAAGTTCGAATTTTGGCATAATTTATCAAATTTAAAATTTAAAAATGTATAAAATGTTTATTTTTAATAGCTTTTGAAAATTTAAAACAAGGTTCCACGTAAATTGGTTATTCTTACTTAAATAACTTTATCCACAATAATATCATAAAATATACTAAGTAATATCATAAGCTGTCTTCGCTCAGAGTTGTTTTACTTATACAACGATATTACAATGATCAATGGCGGAAATCCATTCAAATTTCAGGGGGGGGCTAATATTAATAAGAGCGGGGAGCTTCGATCATACAAAACTAAAAAAATTGGGGGCTTGAAGGTCTTTTGTGAGGGCTAAGCCCCCTCAAGACTCCACCCCTCGAATTCCACTAATGATACAATGATATTACAATAATATCATTGAATTTAAATTTAACACAATCCATTACAGTGCCCACTTGTATTCTACTGTACAGCAGAGCGACACCCACTTTTAATATTTTTAAGTCTACATAGCTGTTTACTATTTACTATTTACTTTTTATTTTTTGTTGTCTCTTATTTATATAAACCTATTACTATTAAGATTACTGTTAGATTATTTGTATACATTATGTCATTATATATCACTGACATTATATTTTATTTGATGTAATTGTAAATTTTTTTTCGTGAATGAAAAATTATTTATATTACTATTATTATTAATAATTAATATTTTTTAATTTTTCAAGTACAAAATAATTTGAAAATTTTTGAGGTTTTGATAGATTTTGTTAACATTTTAACTTAAAATGCATTTGTGTTTTTAATACTTTTTAACTGCTTATTTATTACTTATGAGGAACTTTGTGTTAAATTTCGAAGTTGACCCCATGAATATAATCTTGTCGACGTTTACAGAATAAAAAACTAAAATTGAAAATGTCTATAAAAATATTCAAAACGAGTTAAAATATTTTTAAATAATTATAAAAATAACTAACATGTATAGAAAAAGAAAGCACGAGCATTTAAGAGGACTCTACACCTGCTGTATCGTCTCCGTCTTACAAGTGCGTAACATAGAAAATTTTACGGTCAGCAGCACAATTATTTATTATGAATCAACAGCTCAAAATAAATGGCAAATTTTTGTGATTTTGACGAATTTTGTCAAAAAGAAATATATTTTTAATTTATGTTAATTTTTTTTTTTAATTTCCCCTAAGGTCAACTTAGACAGAGACAACAGAAACCCGCGTGGTGTCCTCTTAAGACACAAAATAGCAGTTGGATAAAAAGTTTAAATACCTCTGATAATATAGTCCTTAAAGTTGATATAGCCTAATAACTGCTTATAGCTAGGAAACACTTACGTTTGTCCAGAATGAAATTCTTTCATTATTGCATCCCTCTTTTTTTGTGGCATGTCTCCATGCATAAACTGACGGTGAAATTAGATGCTCTCATCATGTCATAGAGCGAATCCACTTAAATAGACAATAATAATAAAGTATACGTTAGTAATAATTTTAATTTGTTTTACATCAAATCACTAACCTTCCTTTTTTAACAAAAAATTACTGTTTGATTTACTGTTAGAGTATCATAAATATCACAAAATGTGTCAAATTTTTATTCCTCGCATTCAACTGCTACAAAGAACTGTTTTATACCTTCAAGAGTCAGTTCATCACTACAAATATAATTAATAGTTATGTTATGTTTGACTTTTTGTCTCTTAAAAATATAAGTATACAAACCGTTTGATTAATATCCTAATAGGATTGGTCATGAATTTATTAGTAATTTATAATATTTCATGTGGCATTGGAACAGACACTATAATCGGAAATGAATAAAACCAGAAAACATTAATATGTAATGTATTGTTACATCCAATAGCCTTAGATGCGGAGGACAATGTAATAATAAAAAAAAAACCATAAAACATTTTGAACTGAATCAAAAATAATGTTGAGTTTAATCATACCCGAGTATTTGGTGGTAAAAACCGATATATATGATATATTTGTTTCTTGAATTTTTTTTCAACATTTCATCTGCTTCATCTAACACAAGCATTTTTATGTTACTTGTACGCAATGTTTTAGGTCTCATCATATCTGTAAAAACAATAAATTTTAGTTAAATAACATGTTTTTTTTAATAACACTGCTATATTATACATACCAATCACACGTCCTGGAGTTCCAGAAACAATGTGCTGACCAAAATCCAGTTTTCACAAGTCTTCACCAAGGTTGGTAACACCAATACAAGCATGACAATGAACATTCAAATAATCTCCTAATGCTAAGACTACCTAAATAATAGTTTAATTGGATTAATAAATTATTTAAGTTCTAAACTAAGCTATCATTACAAGAAACTAAAATAAAAAAAATTGATTAGGAATGTTTTAATTTAATGATAAATGGCATTTAAATTGTTTTAATTATTTAAAATCAAAGAAGGTAGGTACCTATAAAGTATTTAATGTTATTAATAATAATATTTTAACAATATCAGAAAACATTTCATCTAGTGGAGATTTCACCATCAACTTTCATTTGGTATTTGAGTTGAAGATAATAATTTATCTAAATAGTAAAATAAACAATATTATGTCCAACAGCTTTTAACATTTACATTTATTACATTAAATGTTGACATAAATATTTAAAAATAATTTAAGCTTTAAGCAATAATGCTTAACATACCTCCCTTCCTTTTGAAATTACTAAAGTAACTAAATACAATTTAAATTGAGGTTCAAACCGGTATCATTATTAAATTCAATAACTATTCTCATAAATATATATTTACTATACGAGGAACAAAAAAATGATTGAGAATATTATAATTAAGGGGACAAAATCGTACATTTTTATGAACTGCATGCATGTAACATAGTTAAAACTATTTCCGTTTTTCATTCATTGTGAAAATTACATTGATGAAATTAAGGTATTATAAATAATAATATTATCTGTTATGTCAGAAGCTTTTTTTTAATATTTTAATTTTTAAGAAAGTAACTAATAATTATAAATAACTAAAAAATTAAAAACTAACAAACATATCTTAAAAATCAACATATTAAAAACAAATCTTTTGACAAAACCCAGATAATATTATTCTTTATCGTGCTATGGGCTCTGTGTGTGTGTTCCTACGTTAAAACTGTTATAATAGATATTATAATGATAAATTTTAATTTCAATAATAAACCTAATCATAATGAGTTAAATAAGGAAATAAGTTATTACCTACTAGGTATATTCTACACATGTAAGACACAATTCTTACTGGTACATGACCCATCATAAAAAGGGCCTCAAGACAGAATATTTTTAAATGTATATATATTTTAATTACATTATAATAGACATTTTATTGTTTGACGGTTTGATATGAATTTAAGATAAAATCAAGAACTCGGCTGGGTCACTTAGACTTGTTATACTTATAATTTTTGTTGCACTCAGTATTACACAACATGGTCACGACAAATAGGGTGAAAAACACTCGGCATTCGACACAAACCATTTGAATTTGTACGGCCAGCTCTCGGGTCGGCAAAAGACACAACGCTTGTGTGTCTCTAAGCTGCATGTCGACGGACTGTAACATAATGGCGAAGGAAATCGTGGCCGTCTTGTCAGTGCCCGACTGGGCTTGAGTTATGACATCGTGTCCATTGACAATCGGCTTTGTGGCGCGTTGTTGGATGGCCGAGGGCCGTTCAAAACCTAAACAGCAAAAGGTTAGTACACATGTATATTGTACGTGTGGCGTGTCCCAATCGGGCAGAGGCAGCGGGGTTACACCAGACTTACCGTACGCGTATATGCCTCGGATGAGGTCTTCCCAGAGGTTCATCTGGTCGAAGCCAGACAGCACTTCAACACCTTCGCTGGACTCTTACTGGATGCGCAAGAAGTGGTCAGGCAACCTCTCTCGCGTCGTACGACCCATTGTGCGGGCGAGTAAGTACGACGACGTACCCGGGTGTCTATTCTATTTTTGATAGATGAACCACGACGACCCGCGACAGCGGATGATGTCTACCGCGAGATTCTGAATAAAATTCAAATTTCGAAATTTTGAACCGGTCATTTGACGCGGGCCTGGCAGTGAACAATCGTGATGTCGAGCAGGGACCATCGATATTGTAAACACGGTATACCCGGTTAATGGTTACTCGCATAGATGTCCCCCGTAACCACAGAATAATATTATTTTGCGCGTCGCTTGTGGCCGGTCATGGAGTGGAAAACGAATGGCGCGTGACGAACGAGAATGCAATACGTAGGATATTGATTATTGTCTAATGGCCATTGGACGCGGACGCCGAAGAATTCCACGCTCGGCCGCCGGCGTCTGCCACCAGGGACCGTTGATCGGAGGTCGGAGGGTAAGGGGTGAGGACCGATGGCGGCAACGCGTCACCGACGCACTGTTGTACTCTTTATTTCGCAAACGCACTGCTGACTGGCTGCCATTGTTGTCTGTGGTCATTTTTTTATGAAACAAGTTTTCTCAACCGTTTTTTTTTTTAATTATCTAAATTAGAAACGTTTTTATTATTTTTACAAACGATTGCCAGTGACCGGCGAGTTTAGAAGACGACACGTATACATACGCTGTACCAGACAACCGAAGAGGTAAACACCACGTTTTTTGTTAAATTACAATAGACACTTGTGCCGGAGGTAGGATGAAAAATCAATTCATTTAATAGCGACTCAGCGAAATTTAATGGGCCATCTAATCGAGGGACCGTCGTCTCATTCAGTAAAATAAAATTTGTTTAGTGATTTTTCATGCGACCCGGCATTAAGAGGACGCCGCCGCCGCAACCACACGTGTTGTTGTGTCCGTCTTGCACACGTACCAAATTTTCGTTCGCTATAGGTAGTTGTTACAAAAGGGATGCTGTCAGTTTTGATATTTGAGTGAATTTACCTAATATGAAACTTGAGCGTTATGAGTAAGTACCTATGCGAAACATTAATATTTCAAAATGCTCATAATTCGCTCAAAAATTAAAATATCGTAAACAACCGACGAGAGAACACAAATAATGTTGTTACCTAAAAGTTTGATGATTGGTCAATTCACTCTCAATATCAAAACACAGTATTATACACTTGAAACTATCCAACGAAAATTTGCGATGCCGTCCGTGTGTAAGACGGATACAACACATCCGGGTGCGACGTGCTCTTAATATTTTATTAATGTATATTGGTACTTCTAGTTACGTAAAGCTTTTAAAAATTCTTCAAGTCCTAGGTACTCATTTTCTCTTCTCCGAAATGAGGGCTTAAGGCGTTTATTTTAATTGTGTTCTTCTTTGTATCGCTTGCTAGCTCGGTTTGTCGCACGCTAATTTTGAGCGGCCTGCATTATTTCATACCTTTTTTCAGTTTGAAGTTTTCAAATGGTTGGATGATTTTGTCAGAATCATATTATGTATTATGTGTGTATTATGTATTATGTAGGGTGAGTGTAATTTATCATCAATGTATGTACCTGCTATGTTTGATCAAAATATTAAAGTAAATTTTCAATTCATACTGGCACATCCTAAATCGCTTTACCATCATTAACAAATTCTCTTGGGAGAAATGCTTGTCCATTGTTCATACTTATTATCTAAAAAAGGGGTTGGTGAGTAGAATGAGCCCCCTGAAAATACTCATAGTAATATTATAATATTATAGATGTAGAACCTATTCTGTAGTTTAATTGTTTCCAAATTAATTTATCCCTGTGCGTTCCCATGCCTTTGATATACAATTAGGATTCTTCTAATTTAGACTTTGCTGTTATTATATGTACCTAGTTATGAATGATAGAATCTCAATATAGGACTTAAAAATCATGAGAATTCAGCTTGAATTCACCATCAGTGATTGAAAAAGTTAATTAATATCCAATAGGTAGTAGCACTCTGTAGGCAGCAGTACCTTATAATAATTGTTCGAATTTTGTACTACAGTAATAAATATTGTATTTATTAATTTATACGGAAAAGATTCTATTTGTGTGTAATTAAAACTAAAATTATAGGAGTTTTCTAGTAACATTTGGCAATCTTTTTTATTATTTAAAAGTTTAAATATAAAATTAAATCAACATAATTTCTGTGATTTTGTGATTTTCTGTGATTCACATAATTTAAAATATTAAAATCACTGTAATTGGATATTCACTCAAAAAAAAAAAATAATTTCTAATCACTTGATTTTAGATTTTTTGTCATAATTCAAAAATTATTAATCATAGAAACTTGAAATAATTTTGTAGTTGACACTTTTCGTAATATTTTATTTAGCGAAGGCTTGGTAATTTAATACAAGGTACCTAAATATTTTATTTTTTATAGACATTTTAAGTTTGAATTAGAACAAAATTAGGTATTTAAACACACAATAATAAGAATTTTAGTTATTTTGTTGTTCAAAAATATTTTTTGTGGAGATTTGAATTAGTAAAGAGTACACCACACCTGCATGTGATGTCTTCTATCTTATAAATGCGTAACATGCCAAATTTATGGTCCGCAGATCACGTTTAGCTATGTTGGTTTAAAAATAAGAGTAAAATCAACGTATTATAAAACTTGATGGTAAGAACATTTATGTATTTGTATGTTGGTTTTTTACAAAAGTTTAATTTTTTTTAGCAGGTTATGCATAAATTATATAGTGCAAATTAAATATGCTCATAAAACTGATCGTAAAAACCAACATACAAACACAGATAATGTTCTTACCATCGAATTTCATTATAGGTCAATTAACTCTAATTTTTAAGCCAACGGAGCTAAACGTGATCTGCTGAACGTAAATTAGCTATGTTACGCACTTGTAATACAAAGACAACATATGTGGGTGAGGTGTTCTCTTAACTGATTCAACACCTGCAGCTGTACAGCAGAGCGATTACCCACTATCACCTCTTTTTTCATAGATATTGCTTTTCATCAATTCTTTCCTCGTATATTACTCTTTAAAAAACAATTTTGTACCTTTAATTAAATGTATCTATGTAATAATTAAACATAATTAAATTTTTTTTTAAACACAATAACAGACATAGAAAACTAGTCAAGCAAAATTTTCTGTTAAAAAAAAAAAAAAATTTTATATTTTCTTAATATTTTTTTTTCAGATTTTAAATTCAACCATGTCGGAAGAAGCAATAATGACAATTAATTCTGAAGAAAAAAAAGAAAAAGAGGGTTATAATGAAGAAAATAAATTGAATGGGGACCTTGAAAATAATACAGCAGAGAACAACCAAAAAGAGATGGATTATAAGAATAAACAACCTATGGAGGTAGATGATGAAAACAATGACAAAGTAAACAAGAATACAGCGGAGACCAACAAAGAGGAGAAGACAATGGAGCCATTAATAAACTTAAGGAGATTGACAATGTTTCTAATATTGAGAGCCATGTGGATAATGAAATTCCTTTGATAATGTTCGATGATGAAGAAGATGATAATACGTTCACGATCAAGGTTGTAAAAAAAGAGAACACTAACCTAATAGAGATTGATGGTGAGAAAAATACTACTTTTACTGTCACAAAACCTCTAGAGATAAATGATATTGTTGAAAAAAAAATAGAGAACAACGCAGTTGATGAACAGCTTAAAGATATTGATACTGTAGCAAAAAGTATTGAGAAAAACCCAGAGAATAATATTTTTGAGACTATGAATAACACTGAGAACAAAATTACAGTCACTGTGGAAAACAAGAAAAGGAGAAGGACAATGGAGCCATTAATAAACTTAAAGAGATTGACAATGTTTCTAATATTGAGAGCCATGTGGAGATAAAATTCCTTTGGTAATACTCGATGATGAAGACGATAATACGTTGACAATCAAGGTTGTTAAGAAAGACTATACAAACCTAATAGAGATTGATGGTGAGAAAAATACTACTTTTACTGTCACAAAATCTCTAGAGATAAATGATATTGTAGAAAAAAAAATAGAGAACAACGCAGTTGATGAACAGCTTAAAGAGATTGATACTGTAGCAAAAAGTATTGAGAAAAACGCAGAGAATAATATTTTTGATACTATGAATAACACTGAGAACAAAATTACAGTCACTGTGGAAAACAAAAAGGGGAGAAGGACAATGGAGCCATTAATAAACTTAAAGAGATTGACAATGTTTCTAATATTGAGAACCATGTGGAGGATAAAATTCCTTTGGTAATACTCGATGATGAAGAAGATGATAATACGTTGACAATCAAGGTTGTTAAGAAAGACTATACTAACCTAATAGAGATTGACGGTGACAATGACACAACTTTTACTGATAACAATTCTGAAGATCTAGAATTAGGAGAAAATATGATTCAAGAGGCTCTGTTGCTGAAAGACAATGAACAAAAAAGTGAAAATAACGCAGATAAAAATTCTGATGAACGAGAAATAAAGTTAGTTGAATGTAATGGCAATCCGGAGGAAGAAATTCCTAAGAAAAGAAAAAATGACCAGAAAAAGGACCACAAAAAAGGACAAAATCTCACTGAAGATCAAGAAGTTGATTTAAAGTGCCAATCCAGGGAAATATAATAATAGAAATATTAATTAACTACCTATATAATTGAATATTTTTACATTTTAAATATAAAAATGATTAAATCGTTAGTTCATTATTTATAATATATTATTTTTATATAACCAGAATTACATTTTATACTTGTACAGATAGAATATAATATGGTCTTAATTTATTTGATTATAATATTAATTACTAATACTACATAAAATGTTTAATAATTTTTATAAGTTATAACCATTGTCTTATAACCTATATCTTGAAATATTAATAAATATGACATATCTTGACAATATAATTTTTCTGTTTTAAATTAAATCTTAACCCTATTCTATTTTTTTTTTTAATAATGAATATTAAATTAGTAATACATAAAACAGTATATTCTTCCACTGGTGAACAAAAAAAATAAATAATCATTAATAATTAATGGGGCTCGGAATTCAATTACAACAATTTTTTAACTAGTACCAATATTAATAATATTTTTTTCCATTACTATTAATGCATTACATTTAATAAATCAATTAATGTTTATAAGAAATAATTAATTAGTAGTATAGTTTTATATTGATGAAAGTTAATTAACATAAATATTTTTTTTGTTTGCAATGTACAAATCTTTTGTCAATAGTTTTAAAATAATTAAAAATAAATTTTTTATTCTGAATTTGACAAACGTGGTGATTTTTCTTTTAGATACTAAAAATTAGTTTAAAATTAATTAAAATAAAAAAAAAATGTCATAAAATACTTAATATAGGTAAACAAGTTGATTAGATTTTCAAATCTAGATTGAAACAAACTTTTATTTTGAAAGCATCGTCTAATGAAAAAAAATCAGACTTCTGAGCCCTTATAATTCATAACAGTGAGTATAAAGTAGAATATTCACCATAATTTATAGTGAAATTTGCACTGTTTTAAACAGGTAAATGGTTACACCAGTATCATTATTAGATGATTTTGCAAAATTGTACTTATAAAATTAGTTTTTCTTTAGTTGTGAGGCTCAAAACTTACTATTAATATGTATACACAATTAAAAATCAAGAACATAATTACATTTAAATATAAATGGAATTTCAAGTGCATGTGGGAGTAGTGGCTTCGTGCATATACTCTATTCATAGCAAGAATGGTAGTCATTAGCGACAAGTTTTTGTCCACAGTGGTACGACATACTGCCAGACATTTCCTCCACCTATTCAACGACTAGGCCAGTACTTTGGAACAAAGCTACATCCCTACACACAAGTTGGCTGCCAATTACCGATCTTATTTTGAATAGAGTATACACATTACAGTAATAAATAAAATGTATTGGTGAAAATTATTTCTTAAATAGACCCTTATTATAATGCCAGTAGTGTTTGATTAAAATAAAATATTATAACCAAATTAAATTTGTGTTTAAATATTATCAAAATGCATGTATTTTTTATGAAATACCAAAACCACATTGTATATAATATGTATAAAAAAAAGATTGTTATTTTAACCCGTCATCAGTGACACTAATATTTTCACATCATTAGTGATGATTTAGCGTTTCGCTCACATATTAAATTATTGTTGGAAGGATGAAATTGGGAAAAGTGCGGACTGACCAATCTTAAGTAGACATAAAAACGAATCCAAATCAGTTTTAAAAACCATTATTGCATTACTAAGTTGATCAGTATGATGGAAGAAAGATTGATATATTTTGGCTAAAATAACTGTCTGAAGATACCCGTGCAAATGCAACGCTAACAAATACGGTACTTTTGACATTGCACAGTAATACCATAGACAGTTAATTTATAGATAAGATATTTTCTACACATTTATTTTTATTAATAACTTGTATGAGCATACTAAAAATATCTATATAAACAAAATAGTTACAAGCCAATAGTTCCCAAAATAACAAAAATGTCACCAATGACAAGTTAAGTATAATATTATACATTGGTGTGCGTATGTATTCTTTTAAGCAATCACTAAGCCATATTAATATTATTTTAAATAAAAAAATCAAGTAAGCTGTACTCAGAAAAAAAAAAGTAAAACAGCTCTGTGTGTAAACTAACTAGATAAATAAAGCTTAAGACCAAAATTGTTTAACTATAATTAATTAAACTGCAGTAAACAATTTAACTAACTACCTATACTATTTAGTAATGTATCAATTTAGTTTGTAAATTATTATGTAGAATTACCTAACTCATGACTGTCGCAAAAGACATTGACATGTTAAAAACCTTCAAATGAATGTAATACTTGTAACAGATCACCCTGTATATAAAATACAATGGACTTAATAATAAATTAACCTTATATCAAAGAAACAATAATCAAAAACTTAAAAATAACTTATTATTAAGACTTATGAATAACTAAATTATGAGAATGCTATACGCTGGTAAAAATGTTGACTCAGTTTTTTCATTTTTAATATTAAAGTATCAAATATGCCTAATTGTTAAATTTATTTAGAATATCATTGGATCACTCTTTACGTTATTTATTTTATCTTAAACAATTGATTTGCATTATTTAAATTAAACAACAAAAAAGCACTTTTTTAAATTGACTAGGTATATAAAATAAAATTACATAATAATTATGTATAAAAATAAAAAATAAAAACAAGAAATAACTAATCAACAGATAGCATCCTCTTGATAAATAACCACATGAGTTAACTCCATCTTACAGATGAATAACAATATAGCACATTTTGAAGTAAATGTTTAATATTAGAATGACAGAAACAACACGTCATGCGGGCATAGCATCCCCATAATATAATATATTGTAAATAAATTAAATATAAGTTATTAAAACTTTAGTTACTTAAAATAAATAAAATTCACTCTAATAAAAATGAAATTTAAATTATGAAAAATACAGTATAATTTGTCTACCTTAATCTTATAGTAAATCATCGGAGAAATGTAATTAAATTTGTCACATGCGTGTGACTCATGGATAAATTGAAGGTTCGATGCAATATTAATCTACAGATTCAGGAGCTGGCACATCCAATTTAGGTTTCTTACAGTCAGTAACGAGATCAGATTCTTCTTCTACATCATCCGTAAGTGGACGTTTCTGGTGATGTTTGAACTTCACAATGATACAAGTCATGTTATCACAGCCAACTCCAGCATTTGGTGTATCGGGGGCCAAACATACTTCAAATAACTATACCAAAAAGTTAATGATATAAATTAATAATATATTCTAGATAATTAAGCGCTTAGGCGCAAATCACTCAAAAATATTAGTGAGGGGGGGCCTTAGCACACAAGAATTTTTTTAGGAAGCAAAGCACTCCTTATATCCATTACATTTGATACGTCCATTAATAAAATCAATTTAAGATTGAATTAATTGTAGAGGAAAAATGCTTTATTTTTATTTTATTGTAAAACATATAAAACATTTTTAAAGGTTTTTTACTGAAATCAATATTCACAACCATAGTTATAACAATTTATGCAAAACAAATTAAGTTTTTTTTTAAAGTTATACAATATGTATAATGATACTTCCATATTACACATTGTCTTCGTCTTACAAATGTACAACATAGCAAAAAACTGTTATGCGTGGGAAAGAACTGAGAAGGCTACAGTCATAACCAAGAAACGAGATTTGATACACATAAAAAGGAGAACTTTGGCTGTGCAACATAGTAATTATTTTTTTGATATCACTTATATGAAAAAAGTTCTTATTATTTCAAAAACCATTATTTTTTTGTGTTTTTCAAATTTGAAAAACTTTTTTCATATAAATCACAACAAAAAAATAAAAACAATGTTGCACAGTCAAAGTTCTCCTTGTAATGTGGTGAAAATCTTGTTTCATAGTTATGACTGTAATCTTTTCGGTTCTTTCCCACGCATAACAGTTTTTTGGTATGTTGTACATTTGTAAGACGGAGACAACGCATGCGGGTATAGCGTTCTCTTAAGAATATCACAAGATTCGGGGAACTGGCATTTAAATTCAAGCACTCTTAGCACTCCTGTAATTTGCGCCAATGATTAATTAATATTATGATTACTTCTTCACAAATTAATGATAATTTGACGTCGGGACAGTGAATACGATTTGATATAAAATCAACTGCTTTCTGACTGCACAACGAGTTCCAAATACCATCACACGCTAAAACTATAAAATCCCCATTTTCTGGTGTCAAGTCAATGGCTTGTACATCAGGTAAAGCAGTAATCATTTGCTTGGTATTTGGAAATAAACTATTTGTCTTGTACATATGATCACCTAAAAATAATTGAACATTGTTTACACTTTGAATTAACTTTAAAATACACACAAATTTTCACCTAAAGCTCGAGACATATTAAGACCATGGTTGATTCGTCCATCACTTGAAACTCTTCCACCGGCTGCAAGAATTCTCTTCAACTCGGATTTATCCCTAGGCTTATGATCTTTTGACATCGCATGGGCTTTGCCGGCAATAGACACCACACATCTAGAGTCCCCCGCATTAGCCACATAAAGCTTATTTTTTACCAATAAAGCTATAACTGCTGTACAACCACTGTCTTTTCCAGCCTGAAAATATGAATTTGTTTTAAGTATTACAATGTTATAAGGTTATTACTAGAGTGCGGATTTTTTAGTAATTGCATATTTTTCCTTTTTTAAATTTGTTAGTAATCCTTACGAATTCCAATAGTCTGAAGATAATACAACTTTTTTTAAAATATTTTTGCATATTTCTACATATTTTGACAAAATTCAAAATGTATTACATATTGAAACAAAAATTGAAAATTTATTACATATTTAAGTGAAAACTTAAAAAAAAATTTATAAAACAATGGGTTTCAAGCTGCTTGAACCTTGAATCAGTCATAAATGTAATATTACATTTTTTTAGGCACTAAGTGGTTATTCATTTTAGTAAAATAAAATTATATATTATACAATTTTTCGTTTATTAATTAGATACCCATAATTATAGTTATAAGTTACCTATTTAATTAGTTTTAAATTATTGTTGAGTCATAGATTTAAAAACTACTCAATTGTGACATTTTTACCATACCACACAACTTAAAATTTTTTTCTTATTTGTTTGTTGCATATTTACATGATTTTGACTGCATATTTTACCACTTTTTAGTGCATAAAAATCCGCACTCTACTCATTACCATAGAATATACTTTTTCAGGGCCATTCTTACCAATATCAACGACCAAAACTATTAGGTAAAAGATTTCTGTGGTAACAATGAAGTTTACACAATACCTAAAACGCTTATTCACCATACGAGATTACTGCATATTAAATTGAATTAAACTGTAAATATTGTGATATTCTATACTCTGTCTCAAAAGAAAATAATCAGTCAGCCGACATGAATCATTCACAATGCAAAAAAATTATTGTTTTCTTTTGAGACAGGGTAAACTTGATATTATTGCCTGATTAGGAGTTGAATAATAAAAACTGTGCTATGTACCTACCTACATACTGAAACCAATGATTTTTAAATCTTAAACAAAATTTAAATTTAATGGTTTGGCTTGTGAAATCCTGTGTGTGCTTAGTTAAATCTGACATTTAGATAAAAAATAATGTTGCTTGTATTAACACAAAATTTTTTAAATATTATAATATATTACCAATTCTGTTTCAACAAGTTTTTTTTCATCTACATCGCCATTATCTAAAAAAAATAAAAATAATAAATATTATTTATAAAAGTTGAATTTACCAAATTATAATCACCTATTAAGCAAATAATAATTATTTAAAATGCATACTATGTATGATCAATATTTATATATATATATATATAAATGACAAATTGTTAACTTTGTTAAATGATTCATCAACCCTCATATTAAATACATTTTTGAAAATGTAGATTTTACTTTGATATAGTATCAAATGATTGATCTACTATTCTTTTTTGTATTAAAGTACCTATTGTTAATAAATTAAAACTATTTAACTATAGATTAAAATGACATAGTCAATTCAACTATGTAATTACTTAATGTTTTTGTATTTGAATTCAATACAAAACAAAAAGTTAAATTGTTAAAATTCAATATTAAGTAATCACTATAGACATGCGCAGACCTCATTGGCAGAGCATGCAAAATTAAAAATAGGGCCCATCTCCTCTAAAACAAAAAAAAAGTGCAGTAATAAAATTACAAATTATTGTCATTAAAATATAAAACGTTAGTAACTTTTTATATAAAAAAAAAAAATATTTACAGCATTTTTAAATTGTCAATTATTTCTATAATAAGTATCTATTTTTGTGGCTATTGTTTAAACGAAATTATAAATTTAAAAATATTAAGTTCCTTAAGAAAAAAATGACTGCAAGTTGATAAATGGGTTCTTTCTTGGAGTCTGCAGTGGCATACCATACATACTTTGGACGCACACCTGTGATTAACCATTAGCTACTGCGCTACCTGTATAGCTATTAGATGAATAAAACTAATGTTCTATTAAAACATGACCAGAGCCCATATGAGCCAAAAACCTATAAACAAATTATAATGAGTTGATTTTTGAGAAATCTAATGACGATTTTTCACAATAATAGGTAAACCTAATAAATATTTAAAAAGTGTAATTCATCCAAATAGTAGCAGTTTCATGGTTTATAAAATATTCTCTAAAAGTGTCTATTGGTATGTACTTATTGTTTAATGGTTAGGTATAATTCATAAGTGCGTTGTGATCAAAATGAACATACCAAAAAAATTTAGAATCCATGTTAACATTTTCTCCCCTGAATTAAAAAAAATATATATAATATATTGTATGGTTAAATATTTAATGTTTTATTTCATATCAGAATAATATGCAATTTAATTATTAAACTGTTTTATTTTAAATGATGAATGGTGATAAATATCAATGATAGTTTGTATTCTTCAGTCATAACAAATAAAGAATAATAATTACAGTGTTTAGGTACTTACCACTCTCTTCTGTTTTGCCATTTTTCAATCGAAGAGTTCTCAGCCTCCTTAATACTGGCGGTTCAATTAGACTGTCGTCGAAATCCATGTAAGCCTTGATCAGTGCTTTTTCGTATTCACCTTGTTCAAACAGTTCGTTTTTAATCAGTGAAGGCAGCATCTCAACGGCATACTGCGCCACTTCAGCGCCGCCGTGTCCGTCAAAGACGCCAAAGAGCGACATGTCATCGTCAAAGTCCACCAAACAGACGTGGGCGTCCTGCAGAGACAACACAACAGTTAGACCACCGATGGTAAAAGGTACGCGTCTGAAACCCGTCGCCGAGAGGCGCAAAGGAACGAATTGAAAAGCGTGCTGCCGACATCACCGCACAGCGCGCACGCACAATGGTCGTCGAGTCGCGCTCGACCTCCCGACCACCGGGCCACCACCACCCACCACCACTAAGTGGACCACTCACGCCTCAAGTTGTACTAACCTCTTGTTTCTCGCGCCAGCCCTGCATCGAACTGACGCCGCACATGAGCAGGTCGTTCTCCACGTCCTCGGATTCCTTGTCGGTTTTCGGTTTGTTCAGGTACGAACCCATGACGACGACGACACTCTCTCACCGCAGTCTATCGCTGATCCTATCTCCCGAGCACACACACCCGCGACGACTACGAACGCTAAACAACGATGTGGGTGTGGATGTTCGCTGAATGGTGCGCAGTGGTAGACCTGGCGTGCAGCGACGTTTGGCGGGCGGCGTACGTGTCGTAGGTACCGTCGTAGCGAGTGGAGTATTGATTGACGTGCCGTCGGGAGTCGGGACGAGCGCAGCGGAAGGCGACTGCGCGGCGTCCGGAGCGGCGACGCCGACGACTGTAACGCGCCTGCCCGGTCTGCGGTGGCGGCGGTGGCGGCGTTGAATTATTGTGATACGGGAAACCGGGAACGATCGGCGACCTAATAATATTATGATAATATTATTGCTTACATAATATTATTATCAGCATTTATTGTTATAAGTCGAAAAATATAATTACTAACGAGAATACGAATTTGCACATTTATATAACAATAATATTATGAAATACCACTGTTAACTGATGTTGTTGTTGTTGTTGTTGTTGTTGTTGTTGTGGTGGTGTTGTTGTGTTGTTGATGGTGTTGTTGCTACTGTCGTTGTTCGACGGGTTCCGCTGTTATTGATATTGTTGAGCCTGGATAATATTATTGTTACGATGATACATACGATTGAATATTGTCGTTAAAATATAATATTTTTGTCACTAATAATATTATTGTTATTGTTGTTGTCATTACTTATTATTATTATCATCATTCTTATCGCCCGGCATAGTTGTTTATCACACATTTTATAATACGTCTTATCACGTCACAAACATTCATAGAAATGCGAGAAGAATTTTAAATTAAAAACAATACCGTGCTACCGACGACCATTAGTAATTAGGACTTGATTGTTTTGAGTACAACTTGTACAAGCAGTAAGTACAACATGTCCGTTACCTTCATAGTTACCCGCAGAAACGTTATCAGTAGGCAGTGTTGGTTAGTAACGCTACGCAAATTACAAATTTCTGTAACGAAATAATTTTTTTAGTAACGGTGCAGTAATATTTCATTACATTTTATTTAAATTAACGCAATAGTAACTAGGTACTTCAAAAGTAATTTCCATGGTGTAACGCATTATTTTCGACGTTATCAAAATATGTTGTCAATGACAAAACTCCAAAACCTAGAGGCTAGGATCACAGTACAAAGAATAATACTACTTTATTACTACCATAATAATATTACTTTTTTTACTATGCTAGGATATTCGAAAAAAAGGAAAAAATCAATTAAATCAACTAACAATTCCGAAATGTTTAGATAATAATCAACAATATTATTAATGATCTCAGGAATTAATGTTTTTCACGGAAAATAAAATAAAATTGAATTCAAATTAATTATGATTTATGACTAAAATAATAATTAATATTATTAATATGATTATTTGACATACTTTATTACTGTTGTATCACCAAGGCTGTGCATTAGCGAATTAAAAAGTTAGAAGTTTAGTTAATTTTAATTTATTAACATAACAAGTTACTTTTTTTTAGAGTACCTTCTAACTCAACGAATTAAATTTTTTTCCATGTTATGAGTAATTAATTAAATTATAACCTAATTTTTGAGTTAATTTCTGAAGGGAAAACTTCTCTTGGTAGGCTCTGCTCTCCGCTTGAATCATGGGAGTAAAAGCGTGAAAATATCATCGACACATATATAGTACATTTGTTCTGTATATATATATATATGTGTGTGTGTGTGTGTACACCAGCAGTAGTATCGCTGTAACTGAACAGATACGTTTGTTCTAAATACACGTGTTATGTGTATATACTTGCTTGTGATTTTTAAAGTGATAACCTAGTGATAACTTTCATTATATTACGATGGAAAAAACTAATGCAGAATCATCAAACGATGAAATCGTAGCTAAGTAAGTTTATATTGAAAATATACTTATTTATTTCATTTATTTAGTTGCATAAAGTTTCTATAATAATAATAAATAAAGAATTTTGTATCAAATTAAAAATTGCTTTTGTTTTAATTTCTATTACTTGTTTTTTTATGTTTAGTGTCAAAAAAAAAAAAGGAAAACAAATGCTGAACGTCAAAAAGAATATCGACAGCCATTAAAAACAAATTAAAAAATGTGTAGTTCAATAAATGCATCAAACCCTGAGTATCGACAAAGGTATGTAAATAATGTTATTTATAATATATGTATATACCATCTTGTATAAGTTTCAACGAATAGAAAATCCACTGAGCAGAATAAGCGTGTAGTGAGTTGGTTCAGCCTGTGTTTGTTAATATTTCTACATTATTGATATTCAATATACTCATTGTATCTTAAATGCGACAAGTTAAAATTGTAGGAGTAGAAATTGTATTATGCGTTTAATAATTCTTTGCATACGATTGACACTTTTGTTATAGATTGTGTTAATGTGTTATAACCATATTATAATATTCTGTGTTCAAACTTTATGAATGTTTGATGGTTATAATTAAAGATCGGATTTATGTTTTTATATATTGTTACTGGGTCTATGCAGTCCTATGAAGTAAAAAATGTGGACGATTCGTTCAATTCTAAATACGTAGAAAAAAGTTTTTTTGCATATTTGAGAATATTTCATAGATTAGAAAATATTTCACCCATCTAGCAAATTTTGGAATATTTCATAAATTGTGAGAAAAAAATTGGATTTATTTTTAATTTTCAAATTACGGTACCCAGAAAAAAATTTTTGAACACTTACAATATTTTTTTTTTTATCATTTCCAACTCTTACTAAAGTGCAGTAGTATTCCATTAGAATACACAACTTTTAATACCTAATTAATACCTCACTATTAAAATAATGTTGAAAAAAAAAATAAAAATGCATATTAAAGCAAATAATGATGTTTATTGATTATTTTTGCATATTTTAGCATACTTATTAAATTTTTAAGAGAATATAATGACAATATTTGGAGGTTTTTTAGAGAATATTAGCATCATATTTCAAGTATTTTAAGAGAATATAAATCCAGTCTTTAGTTATGATATCAAAAAATTTTAATACTTTAAATAAAAAATTGATTTGTACGTCGGATCTTTATACATGAATATTTAAATTTATGTGTTTTCAGTGATTCAAATGATTTAATAATGCTATAATGTAATTTTAGAGTTGAAGGAAAAGCCCATGCCCAACGTCAAAAAGAATATGAGCAGCGACTAAAAAATTTGCCAAGTGAATCACAGGGCTCCCTTTTACAATTTACAAAGGTGTGTATTGTTGATACATATTTATTTATATCTATCTATGTTATATATTTATAGAAATCTATCCACATATTACCTAAAAATTTTGTTTTATTTCAATTTATTTTTATTTATTTAGTGAAAAAAATTCACGCAAATGCAAAAAATATCGAGCTAGAAAGAACGGCAACACTTTTGAAGAAGATGATGATTTTTCTACTTAAGAAATATTAGAAGTGTTCACTTCTGTCTACCGTCCCAAGATGATAATTCAATTTATTTTCCTAAAACCACAGATTTAAAATAATATATTTTATTTTGTAAAAATAAACTTTATAAAAAAAAAATAACATCTGAAATATCAAAATGATAATTTTTAAACGAATACTAGGTTAGACCACTAAAAATATTACAAAGAAAAATTGTTAAAATCTGTTTATGTAAAAATACCATAGAAGGTTCAAATGTAGAAATTTTAAGCTATTGGATGTGTATATAAGAAAGTGACTATTTTATAAATAATAAAAATTATAAAAAATGTTTGAATGCGGAAAATATAAGAAAAAAACGGAAGTAATGGCATTTGATGTAAAAAAAGATTATTACAAAAATTAATTTGGTCAAAAATACATGGATTATAATAATATATAGGTCGAAAATATTACAGTTCAACTTTAAATGCCATTACATATAAAAACAAAACTTATATTCCCTTCAACTGGGATTCTTAGAGTTACATGTATAAAAAAACAAATTAATTTATGGCTATTTTCACTAATAATTTAAATGTAAGGAAATAATAAAACAAATAAAGAATAAAACAGTGTAAAAAAAATTTCAAACATAACATTATTAATTTTCTTGTATTTACTTTGTCTTGTTTTTCTATGCTAATATATTTAAATTTAGTTATATTATTTATTGGTATGTATTTTTATCTAATTATGTACCTATGTAACACCATCACAATTCACAAGCATTTCTCTCAAAAGTGGTAGATATTTTACTGTAAACATTTTAATATCATGTAAATTATTTTATTTATGTTTTTACAATCAGAAACAATTTTTGAAAAAAAAAAATATATAAGTACTCAAGTACAGAAAATAATTTTAATACTTACATTTATTTAAAACTGTTATACCTCTATCAAATTACTATATTATTTGTTAGCTTTGAAAAAAAGGAACAATTCAAAATTTTATATGAAAAAAAGTAACTGATTTTCAACTAAGTTAAGTTACTTTTATGTTATAGTTGATTTGTAACTTTTAAAGTACCTATATAAAATAGAAAAGTAACTTTTAACTTAAACTTAATTTATATTTTAGATTCTGAGTGGAACGATGAATGTATTGATTTTACAATGATGTGTGTTTTTATATTTTTTTTTTATTTTTTTTTTGTGTCTGTGTACACGATAAGTAGTAATAAAATTTTTATGAGCATTTAAAATTCATATTTTTACAATATTTGATATTCACTCGATTTCTCATGTAACGAATTTCTTATTTTATTATAATTAAAAAACTAATGACTAGATACTTGAAAATTTCACTGAATGTTTGTATTAGCATTTTCTATAGACGATAACATTTTGAAAATAATTTAACTCTTTTGAGCTGTTTACGGACATTGTCAGTTTTTAATTTTTTTAGTTTTTTTTCCATAAATATCAATAAAATTTTATTTGTTGGGAAAAAAAACGTGAAAATTTAATACAAGGCTCCTGATATATTTTTATAATAGCAGTTGAAAAATATTAAAAACACATAGGCACAATTTTTTTTTATAAGCATTTAATGTTAAAATTTCGACAAAATTTATAAAATTTATAATTTAATAATTATTTTGTAGTTAAAAATCTATAAAATGTTCAACTTTTATAGCTAAGGATTGAAAATTTAAAACAAGGCTCCACGTAAATAGGTTATATATAAATTACTTTATGCACAATAATATCATCAAATATACTTAGTAACATCATAGTCTGACTGACCGTTTTCGCTCAGAATCGTTTTTCTTATACAATGATATTATATCATTGAATTCAAATTTAACACCATCCATTACAGTGACCCACTTGTGACCTACTGTACAGCAGAGCGACATCCACTTACCCACCTTTTTCTATATTAACTTAACTTAACGAGTTAAAAAAATAGTTAACTTGCCCAGCCTAGTCAATCACCTGATGAACCGTATAATACATTTTGTTCATGTATAAATATGACATATAGTAGGTAATTCACCATGTGTCCATGTACATCATCAATTATACCTATAAACCTATTCTGCTATATAATAGTATAATCTATAATATTATACATTTATACCATTAGTCGTCATATGGACTGGTTTTGTAAATCATTTTTAAAAAAGTAACTTTATTTGTAATGCCTAATTTTTTGAATGAAAAAATAACTTTACGTGATAATTTTTAGATAAAAAATTTTAATGTATCGACCTAATGTACTTTTATTACTTTTCAAAAGTAACTAACCCAATACTGTCAGTAAGATAGCCAATTGTATGCGCTATAATACTACTAAACATGTATGCAATTATGCCCTAAAAATCCCAAAATATGTACAAAAAAAAAAAAAACAATTATAAATTCTAATTTATTATTTTTAGTTAAATGATCATTCATATTTTATATATTAAACTGGACATTTTATTTTAATTATTGATAAAAGGGGTATAATATTTCAGTACAGTCGAATCCGCTTAATTGGGACACATCGGGCGGTGATCTATTTGTCCCCATTATTCCGACTGTCCCGATTAACCAAAGAATTTTACATACAATACAATCATTCAATCAGAAAATGTTTGATTTCCGCTACTTTCCAGACTGCTGAATGCTGATATTCATAAATCTTGAACAATTATTTTGTGTTACTCAATTCCTCGAGTTATTCTAATTTCTTAAAAATTTACAAAATCTTAAATATGCTGTAAAATTATAAAAAATTATAAAATATGACTTAAAAATGCAAAGATTTCAAAATAATTTCAACAGATCCAATCTTGTGTTGTTACTTGTTAACTTTAATATTAGAGCAAATTGGCCTACCTATTATTCAACTTTAAGTTAAAAACATTATCTGTGTTTGTAAGTATGTTGGCTTTTTTAAGATGTTTAAATTTTAAACTGTTTGCAAATGATGACTAATAAATAACAATGCATTTTAAGTATCTTAGACAAATTAAAATATCGTACAAAAAATCAACGTACTAACACAAATAATGTTCATAACTTTAAAATTAATAGGTAGGTCATTTCATTCTAATATCAAAACTAACAAGTAACAACACAAGATTGGGTCTGTTGGAATTATTTTGCATTTTTTACATTTTTAGGGAATATTTTAGGATTTTTTAAGTTTTTAGAGCATATTTAGTATTTTGTAAATTTTTAATGTGTTTAAACAACTTAAAGAATCGAGAAACACAAAAAATTTTTTCAAGCTTTATAAATATCAGCATTCAGTAAGTTGTAAAGTAGTGTAAACAAAACATTTTTGTTTGGTTTTCAGATGAAGAGAAAGTGAAGTCGAGCACTGAGTCGTTATTCATTTACGAATTACAATAAAACGAAATCATTGTTCAAAAAACATAAATAATAAAAATCGAGCTCAAATAACTAGTTAAAACCAGCATCAACTGAATTCCCACCAGCAAAGTTACTGACGTTTAAAATCAAAGTATTTTTTTGACTGCTTATATACACAAGTTATAGAAAATATGTGGTAGGTATATAAACGTTCGGTGAACAAGTCAAGTATCTATAGGGACACCATAACTCCAGGATTATTCGTTTATGTATTACAATTAAACAATAAAATGTTAACAAAAACTATTTTCGATTTAATACTCCGATTTTCCTTATTTTAGATTCTGAGCGGAGCAATGAATGTATTGATTTTACAATGATTTGTGTTTTATTTTGTGTCCTTGTACACGATAAGTAGTCGAAATAATATTTCGATTTTCCACTTCAGTATATTATTCGATGAGAAAGTGAATTTAGTTGGTGCATTCGGAAGGTCGAAACTAAAAAAAATTAAGGAAAGATGGGAATTTTTACTTAAAATCGGTTTACGAACAAATCGATTTTGGTTTTTGGTGTGACTCTAAAACAAATGAATGCAGATAAATGAATTTCTTACTGAATGCTTATATATTAGCATTTTCTATAAAACTTTCAAAATATTTTAACTTGCTTTGAACTGTTTACGGGCATTTTCCGTTTATCAATTTTTTTAGTTTTTTTTTTCTATAAACGCCAAATAAAATTGTATTCATGGGGACAAAATTCTTAAACATTGAATACAAGACTCCTAATATATTGTCACAATGGCATTTGAAAAATATTTAAAATACATTATCACACCATTATATGTACCTATTTAAAGTTCAGAATTTGCTAAATTTATCAAAATTAAAAAATGATATAGTTAAAAATGTATAAATTGTTCAACTCAGCTAAGGATTGAAAATGTATAGCAATTTTCCACGTAAGTAAGTTATGCTTTAATTAAAAAAATATAAAACGCAGTTTTTATAGTTATTTTATGTTCAAATTTGGACGTAATTAAATATTTAAACAAAGAAGAACGATTTTAGTTTTATGTTAAATTTTCAAGAAATTATTCGTAGGTAGCACGAATAATACCTTTCCAGGTAGGTAGTTACTTGAAACTTCAAAGTATATTATTATGTACAAATATAATAAATGATAATTAACAAATAATAATTATTGAACTTCACCGGCTACCATATTAATAATAGCAATATAAATATACCTAATTTAAAATATCCTAGGAGGGGGCAAACCGTCTCCGCTCAGAATCGTTTTTCGTATACAATGATATTATGTAATTGAATTCAAATTTAATACCATCCATTACAGTCACCTACTTTTTATCTACTGCACGACCGAGCGACACCCACTTACCAGGTTGTTTTGTCGTTTTGTTCAATTATTTAGAGAAACCGATGAAGGTTAATATTCATTTTTTTTATCGTTCTAAGCTATGAAAATACATAATTTGATCAATTCATATACAGTAATACGTATCACATATAAATATAGTACCTAATATGTGTATTTATATAATATATTTTATGTACAATAATCTAAGGCTAAAAAGGCATTTGATTAAAAACGAATATAAACATAATAATATATTATATTGTATAAGATTTGTATACGAATTGCGTACCTTGATTTTTTATCCGAAAAGTCATCTTTATATAAATACCGTCAACTATCCAATATATAATGTAGTTCTCAGACTATTTTTTTTATAAATTTGGTTCTTGAAAATATGCGTTCATTCTCGTGTACACAGGCACAAAAAAAAAAATTATAAAAAAAAATATTAAACCACACATCATTATAAAATCAATACATTCATCGTTCCACTCAGAATTTAAAAATTTAAAACAGCTAACCTAAACAGATCAAAACAAGTCAAAATATTTTCAAAATTTTATCTTGTATAAAAAATGAAAATATAAACATTCAGTAAAATGTTCATGAATCTACAGTTATTCGTTTTTGAATTACAACAAAATAATAAAACCGCTACATGTAGAAATCGAGTGAATATCCAATATTTTTCATGATTCCGTGTTTACTTCATTTTTATGTTGTTTTATAAAATTTGACCTCCCAAATGCACGAACTAGATTCACTTTCCGATCGAACAAGATTCTGTTGAAGAAAATCGAAGCAGTTTTACTACCCCAAACCGTAATGACACACACAAAAATTTAAAAAAAACACATCATTGTAAAATCAATATATTCATCGCTTTAAATTAAAATTATATGTTGTGTAGGTTTTTACACGGTTGAAAAATTACTCCAATTTGATCATTTGAATACCATATTAGTATGGATTGGGTTTATTAATATAATCGCTCTTGTTTAAACCACTATGAGTATAACAATAGCTATTATCAATAAAGCTGACATAGTGACATCTAAATTCGATTTTTTGACGCACAAAATATTTACAGAAAATGTTGGCTTAATAATCTTATAACATATAACTTTTAACTATACACAGAATAATGTTCTCTTAACAGTTTTTTTTCAGTACTGTTTGAAACATTCGTGTGTCCGTACCTATTATTATCCGTCTATCATATACAAAGTCACAACGAGTGAGTGAAAATGTATCATTCATGTTGTGTGAAAAAAGGTGAACAACTGCTAGTTTTAAATGATTTAAAAATGTTTAGTGCATAATTTCGTACATCTAAAAAGTTTTTGAAATGTTTCCGGAAAGATAGAGGTGTTTGGCTGTCGTTCGACATATTGTTTAACATTATTGATTTAATTATAATGATTACCTATCTATTTATTTATGAAATACCATTTTTATTGGTTTTTTTAAGACATTATTGATTATAATCAGTTTGAGTACATTTAATATATGAAATATACCTAGTTTAATAATAATTAATATAAAACACCCAAACCATATTATAGCATAATAGTATACTTAAAGTCTAAACTTACTGACCTTTGAACTTTTATTAACCATGTAGGAACTTACACATCTCATTTTTATATTTGTGTAAGAAAGGAACTATTTTTTGATATACGCACTTTTTTTTACCGTGTAGGAACCATAACCTTACTTGTGTACATTTTTCTATCGTGCAGTAACTTACATATGTATTTTTTTTTTACTTGCCGTGTATCTTGTAGGAACTTACAGTCACAAAAAAATGAATTCGAATTCCCTCGAATTAATTGTGATAAACAGCGACTGTATTTTTTGTGCTGGATTGAGTTTAAAAATATGAATATAAAATAATAAATTTTTTACCTTTTTATAGAGCATTTTTTTGAATTGTAATTTTATAATTGCATTAAGTAGTATTTTACAAGGGCACATTTGAGGTATTTTAGAGCATTAACATCCAAACACTAATCAATATTATTGTTATATACTATTATTTTTGACATTATTTAATTATCCTCACTCGTCTTCAAGACATTTGAACGCCGGCTGCTACCCGGGCACATGATTTTCTACATTATATAAAATAAAAATAATTCACCACCGTAAATACGCGCTATACTGACTATCTATATTCCACACATAATATTCAGGGCCCATTTATTTATTTTGTCACTTTTCGTAGGTTAATAGTACCTACATTGAATTATTGCACCTAAGTTTTATAACATCACACAAACACGAACAGGGGACTTCGACCTTTTTATTTAATTAAAAATGATCATAATAATATTATAGCAGGCTCATAGTATGTTTATGAACATGAACTATGTACTACGTAGCATTGCTCACATTTTAAATACAATTACATAGTATAATAACCACTATAATACAGGCTACATTTTACTACCGGACGTCGTAGTCTGAAGCATCGTAATATTATAATTCCATAATTGATAAACTATTGTCAAAGATCAAAGCTTATATACTATTAGTTATAAGTTATAACTTATGTGTTATCAAATCAAAAGAAAATGTACAATAAATTGTAGTTCGTTATTAATTAAAATAATGTAAACGCTTTATAATTTCGTAGGTACCTACTGTTGACTCCATCGAGTGGCGATGGTGATTATACATATAAAAGTAGGTTCTGGTTTCCGAACCTCATACACTTCCTATAAGTTGACTATACAGGGTGATTGACCAAGCACACGCTCATCCCCATTTTTTCCTTTAATAATGAATTTATTTAAATTCTGATTTTTGGAATTTTTTAAATATTATACTCAAAGACCGTATTTCTAAATTCTTGATTTTTTTTGTACTACCTAAGGGGTGATACAAACTTTTGTTTTTCAAATGAGAACCCCCACCCCCCTTTTACTGTATATTCTTGAGTGGATAATTTTTTTGAAATCCGAATGAGTATTTATATAGTTATTGAAATGTTTGTATTAAGGATAATAGTCCACAAAAATTGTTTTACATAAATATAAGAAAATACTCATTCGAATTTCAAAAATATTATCCACTAAAGAATAAAAAAACATGAAATATTGGATATAGTATTTATTATAGGTACTTAGCAAATTTTTAAGAATGTTTACAAATTATTTATATTGATAGATTAATATTAATGACTACAATTTTCAAATCACCATGGCCCCTATATTTTATAAACAGATTACCGCGGACCTATTATCCTTAACACATTACACACATTTAAATCACTCAAAAACTACTCGTATGAATTTGGATTTTGATAAGTCTACAATTTCAGAAAAGTTATCTACTGTATAATTTATAGGTGAATAGGAGTGTTCTTAGTTGAAAAAGAGAAGTTTGTATCTCCACGGGACACTCCTTAAGTAGTGCAAAAAAATCTCAGGAATTTTAAAATATATGGTCTTTAAGTATATTTAAAAAATTTAGAAATCAGATTTTATGCAATATTAAAGAAAAAATAGGTTGAGCATGCTTGGTGGATCATTCTGCATATTAATAATTTAATGCAAAATGTATGACTCAAAAATATAAAAACACTATTGTGCTTTGAACACATTTCTAAATGTTTTTAACAAATTACTCACTAGACCCAGTGAGTATAGATCATAATATCAACAATTCAACATATTTAATACTTAATGAATTACTTTTTTATATAAATACCAATAGTACCATGGCTTATAGTTGATTAACTATTACATTATTTTAACTAAATTATATATATATGTTTGTAGTTTTCATCTTAATTTTTTTATTCGTTTTAGAAAACCCGATTGAGGCTATATTTGAGGGCCAGAGAAGTCTTAATGATACTGACTTAATGTCCTATCAAAAATGAAAGTTATAATTTCTGATGATTGATGAATGACGAATACGTAACACATTAATATGCGGCAATTATAATGGAAGTATAACACTCCAAGCAATTAGACCGTGGCCTTAAATAGGGAAGATGGCTTAGGAGGATAGGTTATTTCATCTTCATACTATACATTTTAATACAATTCAAGTAATATTTATTATAATAAATTATATAATCAATATTTATAATAAATTGCGAATTGTGAAATTAAATACTGATCAATTTTATTATAAGCAATGGTAAATGGCAATAAATATATAATAATAGTAATACTATGCAGGTAGGTTTTCGTCGGATTTTCGTTTTAATATAATATAATAAATAAGTATAGTATAATAAAATAGTAATAAACAGCCTGCCACCCAAACTCGTCGTCATCCGAATAACCTCATGATGCGTATGGCAGCCTATACTATGGCTATAGCGGACGTATGGGTGCAGCCATGCGGGTGCCGGGTACAAATAATTACTACACCGCATCGTCCAAACAAATAATCATCACTTATAATATATTTTACTACTAGGGTTCTAGAATGTAATGAAATTTGTTTTTTTGACATATTAATGAAAGATAAAAAAAAAACTTCTAATTTCGATTTAAAACAACAGTAGGAAGTACCTAGTACCTACAGTAAACACCTCTATGCTTAGTTAAGTTTAACACTCAACAGAAAAATGTTACAAAAATATTTCTTACATAGAATATATTATACAAATTACATATAATAGTCATTTATGTTATATAATATCTATCTTCTATACATTGTGATCGGGAATTCAAATATATTGATAATCACTAATCCGATATGAAATCGGTATGCGATTGCGTCTAGTGATGATTTTATGAAACATACCAAAAAATCAGTTTTAAAAAAATTAAAATAATATATTTTTCGATATCTCAAGGGGGATAAAAGCTTAAAGTTTGAAATATGTCAAAGTGAGAATTTCATGTTAAATATTTCACACTTATAATCCTATTTCTTGCGTGTGAAATAAAAATAATAAATGTATTGATTTTGGGTATTGTTCGACCTGTAAATAAATTTTCATCTCGATCTCCGAGATCTCATCTCCATTGGGCATAGAGTTATACAATTTTACACTCACAGAGTACATACGGATTATAGCTGATAACACTACAACAGGCAACAGCCTAACTGCTTAATAGACTACAGCTAAGGTCAGTAACGAACTGACGATACAATCGTGTGTGTAGTATTGTAGTGAGTGGAAGACGAATCTACCATTTTTACTTATGACTATTAGACATTGAGGTAATCCTTAATTTTATGTAATACATTTTAATAATTTCTAATTAACAAATCGATTTATGCAGTGGAAATACATTTAATTCATAGGTATATTATATTTTATTTTAAGGAGGCAGCAGTCCCGGCAGTAGGTCGTGTTTTAAGGAAATTAATATGGGCAATTTCACAATAATATGACATTAAACCGACTTGTAAGTGTGTGCACTGTGCAAAGTAAATGCACATAAATGAGCGTAAGACTAATCTGTAATCGTTTTCGGTCAATATTTCCCAGGAATGTCCCGAATTATAACAATAAGCCCGCATGATACCACCCGGAGGTCGGTCGTTATTTATTTTCGCCGTCAGTTAACTTACGTACACGCAGGAACTGACAATAATATTAAATTAGATTAAATTTTTTAAATTTTAAAAAGTCACCGGTAGACCAAAAAGCTAGGCAAAATTGAGGTCCTGGGATCCCTACGGATTTTAACTTTGAAAAAAGATATCAATTATAGTCGTTGTGTTAATTATAGGGAATGGCCGAATGGATTTTATGTTCACTCGAATTCTTCGATAAAATATTCATAATTTAGAGCAACAGTGATAAAAAAAATTGCAATTTTAATACGTAGGTATAGTTAAATTTTAAGCATTTTAAAATTTCAGGAATAGTACAGGCCCTTAACCGCCTGGCTACGCCAACGCCTTAGCGTAATTCACGCCAGAACTATAGGAAGGATTCCCGATCGCAATTGTCTAATGACTCGAAGTACTTATTTCTATATTATTATATTATTTCTATTACATTTTAATATATTACAATATGATACCATAGACTATGCTACCTATACGTATATTGAATACGTATCCCGAATACTGTTTATACTGCGGTGGCTTAACTGTGAATATTTGATGGGGTATCGACTGTTTTTACGAAGTTGAGTATAGACAATTTTCCAATTCGATTCGTGTGTGTGGCTGCAGTGTGCAATCAATAGCGAAGCGCTCCCGTATATGTGCACACATCAATAACGCGATATACGAATATTATTATTTTTTTTTTTTTCATAATATTTTTGAAAATATATTTGGATTAATTGTCTTGAAATCTACTTGAAAACGATTTTTTACATTTTTCAAATAATTTTCACATGTTTATGTTATGGAGATGTTTATTGGAAAGAGAAACGCACTTCTTACGGGCGCATATTGGATTTTCAAAAGTCTATTTCTCAACCATACAATACGATATGCCAAATTCAAATATGTATTTTTAGAATTTTTTATCTGATTACTAGAGTAGACGGTACAATAGGCATACAATTTGTACAATTTGTTGAAATAGTTCAACAGAAAAAATTTACGGGATCGAAAAGTCGGTGATTGCATGACAGGCTACGGGGCTCAGGCAGTTCGACCAACAACTTCAGCGAATCGCTGGATGTTACCGTTACTAAAATTATAAAAACCAGGGCTTGCAAACATTATAATAACGCAATGTTTTATTTGACAAAAAACTGTTGAAATGTGTTGACGTAATTATAATCAAAATCAATTAAATACCGCAAAACAAAACGTAACGATTAACGAAATATATTCTGTAGGTATAATCATTACTTAAAGAAAACACAACGCAAAACGTAATTTATATAATACCATTAAACGACAAATATTGCAAAACATAATTTTAGAATTTCATTTAACGAAAAATAACGCAAAACAAAATTTATGGGATTTCATTGAACGAAAAATACGCAAAACGAAATAATTTAAAATCCATTTATTTAAAAGTTATATTGGTTTTTTAAAAATATTTATTTCATGCATTATGGACATTATAATTGATTATAATAATATTATATTCCGTATGGGAGCCATTATCTACCCGCATTAGTTATTATCAGGACTCGTAAGTTCGTGTGTCTACATATTTTTTTTTGCTACACAGGAAAACATGCCAACTTAGATACAAATCCGTTTCATAACAAAAGTATATCCAATAATATGAAGTTTGATAGTGCATTTTTTCGCATGTTTTGTGTGTTAAGGCATGTTTGGCATATTGTCGATTTTTCACAGTCGTTGGTGCATAATATTATTTCATATAAATATTTTTTAGACAAATATCTGAAAAGTTTCTCGTTACTTATTTACTTTTCCGGTTACAAAACTAAAGCGTTTTGGTTTATTTTTATTCAGTGTGTGTGTGTGACTTGACTACCACCTAGTGTCCTAGCTAACTCCTAGTACATACTGTTCAGATTTTATGCGTTTTACGTTTACGTAGTACCGTGGAAACAATGTAATCGCTATCACTACTACCACATATCCTCCACCGTACAAAGTTCATCGTCGAAACGAACATGTATGGCTTCTTACCAACCCGCATTTATGATTTTGTACATTGGTTGATCGCATGGTTGTTAAAAAACACGTTTTTTTTAAAAGAAACAAAAAACAAATAGACGTTTAAAACAAAAAAAAACCGCGTTTTGAACATTTTTTAAATATGGTGTTTTTTACATGTTAAAAACATATTTTAAACAAAAAAAACACTTTTTCGACATGTAAAAAAAACCTTTATTTCAAAGTAATCAAAGTCGAACGCAGTATTTCGGTTCAAGTAAGATTTACATCGTGATTAGTGATTTTTGTAATTGAACAATATAAAAGCAAAACTCGATCGGCTGATTGGATCTTGGTTACCTATGATCTTTTTTTTTATATTGACCAATAAATACATTTCTTTTTGTTTCTACTTATTAGTGTTGTTATTATGTTAATGTCTTAATTTTATCTATTACCTAGTCTTTAACCATGTTTTAGGTACTTAGTACTTAATAGTCAATAATATTGTATTTATTTATTATAAAATTAAACGCCAAACAGCTTTTTCAAAATATGCGGGGGGCCGTGCTTATTTTAAGTTTTATCCACAACAATCGCTTTGGATGCTTTGCCCAATTGCTCTGGATGCCATCGTTTTTAACGTTGAAATCGTTGAAACTGTTAATTTTCAACAAAAAAATAATTTAAAAAAGAGTATCCTGCAGAGTAGAAAAAATCCATAGATTATTTTAATTTAAAATTTACTAAACACATGTTTTTTATTGATGTTTTAAACGGTTCAAACAAAATCAATATGTTTTTTTTGTGGTGTTTTAAACATAACAGCCCTGGTTGATTGGTACAGCATAGTTTTCTTGCACTCGCCGATGAGTTTACTCGTATGCGGTCGTCCGTTCAATTTTTTGTTTTAGTGTTTTCGTGTGAGTTATAGGTAGTAGGTACCGTACACATTATTCATATTTTATTTGAACAATGCTGAAAGAAAAATAAACAGTTGCGGGCCGTTTGCAAAATTTTGTGGCGGAATTTGAATTTTTTTAAATTTATGGATTTTTTCTTCTTATTTTAAAATTTACTCATGATTTTTTTTTACACGACGCATATTTTGAAGTAATTTAAAAACTTTAGGGCATATAAATGCATATTTTCGAACTTTTTAGTGCATATTTTGACAATTTTTATTGAATGAATGCATGCTTCTTTATACATTTTTTAATGCATGAAGTTGCGAACCCTGGTTATTATTAATACATTTAATAGGTATTAACACTATTCTAAATAACGATAAACACAAAACCAGTGTAACGTTTTAATTCTGAATAACGATAAACGCAAAACTTGGATAAAGTTTTTTTTCTGAATAACGAGAAACGCGAAAATTGTGTAACGCCTTAATTGTAAAAAACATAAAACGGAATTTTTTTTCAAACGCAAGCTCTGATAAAACAAACAGATTCCTGCAACTATTTTATTTTTTTTTTTTACAAATAGAGCTGTTTCAGAACGTTTATAAAAGAAGCTACAAAGTTTGTAAGCAAATGTAACATGGACACATCGGAGACATTTACAAGTGAAATTATTTCTATTAAATCCGCTCTAAAAAATATCAGTCAGATAACTTGATAAAAACATCATTGTTGTACATTTTTTGAAATTTGTTACTGCTCATTCTTATACCACATGCCTAGGTATAAACAATAGATATTGTTAACAAATCCCGTTACTGCATCTGCAAATATGGGACAGTCATTTTTGCCATATTTGAAATATCATAAAAGGATATTTACGATGACGCAATATTGCGTAAGTGACCTAGCATTACTTTCAATCGAATAAAAAACGGTTTGAGAGGTAAATTTAGAAGGTATAATTTATATTTTTGCTGAAAACTAGGAACGATCGAAAAACGTCTAGCCGTGTAATGATCGCGGAAAGCCTGTATACTACTAAACTAAATACTACGCGACATGTCATCAATCGCTTGTCACCCGTGTTATAATTAATATTATAAGACATAAATATATTCGTATTCGGTAATTATCAATACATATTATTGTATTAAGATTGAAAATTCACATAAAAATACCCATTTGAATTGGTTAAACTTACACGCCACAACGTTTGGTCCATTCAGTCAGATTCGCAAAAATCGTCGTTGCTCACGTGATTTAAAAGTATAATTTATTATTTCGTTTTATAACTGTCTTGTAATCTGTCATCCTGTTAACTATTTCCAGTGGTTATAACCTAGATATTATTACTAGTTCGCTAGTTTTCTGTGTGATCCAAATTTGCATTAATTTATAAATAAGACTTTAGTTTAATACTTTAATAATTTTAATTAAGGTCTGACTAACTCTTTTAACTAAAAAAAGTTACGTTTACATTTTTTTTTTTTATTAATAAATAAAGTCAATTCTTCTTTATTTTTCAACGAATTTTTCTGTTACTTCAGGGCTCATTTTTAAATCTTCTAAAATTTTTTTTTGACCTTGAGTAGACCTACAATACGTTTTTTGTTCTTTTGAGGGCTGAACATTTTCTTTCCGCTGATGCTGTAGTACTTGGAATAGTTGCGATTAATTTCACTAGTTTACATACTTCTTTCAGCCCTGAATTTAGTTTACTGAAATTTATATATTTGATTATTACGAATATATTTTTAAATTCTGCAGTAGGTACAAACCGTACAAAACACTGTAGTAAGTAACTTGTTTTATAACCGACAAATATCAAAGAAACTTCCGTACTGATTCTCTAAACACTTAAGTTCATTAACAGTTAATACTTAATTATTTTTTTGATACAACTCATAATTAAGTAATGAGAAAACTCCAACCTTAAAATTTAATCTTAATCTAGATTCAAAATATCATTTAATATTTCACTAAATAAACGTCTATAATTTAAGTTATATAGTATTAATCACTACACAATATTAAAAAACAGCACAACAAACCAAGGCACGATTGAAAAAAATTCGGTTTCGATTTTGTATACCGGTTTCTATTTTTTTCGATTTCGGTTTCAATTTTTCAATACTGGTATTAGGTTATTTCGATATGGTTACGATTTTGTACATAGGTTTCAAATTTTTTTTTCAGTTTCGGTTTTGAATTTAACATAAGTTTCCAATTTTTTCCGATTTTGTTTTTGATTTTATTTTCGGTTTCAGTTTTTAAACGGTTTATACTGGTTTTTAAAATCAGTTTCCAGACCTAGACTATTTACGTTCATTCTTAGTTTGTTAATTTTTTTGAATTTTGGATCAAGCGTTCGAATCGTATGTCAAGATAAAAAGATTGTCAAAAAAAATACCGTTTTTTAAATTATATTTTCTGTTTTGGTTTTTAATTATAATACCGGTATCCAATTTTTTCCGGTTTCTGTTTTGAAGTTAATACTGGTATCTAATTTTTTTCTGTTTTGTTTTCGGTTTTTAACGGTTTAAACCGGTATTCAAAATTGGTATCCATTATCATTTTCATGTCCTGCATTATTATTATATTATTATAAATTATAATGACCAGGGCTTGAAATCGAAAATATATATTTCCCGATTTCGATTTCAGTTTTGGATATCGGTATTTATTTTTCTGATTTCGTTTTCGGTTTTGAATTTTCCTAATTCGATTTCGGATTTGATTATCAGTATTATTTTTTTGGATTTTTTTTTTCAGTTTTGGTATCGATTTCGGTTTTAACGGTTTTAACCGGTGTTCAAAATTGGTATCAACTATCAGTTTCAATCCCTGGCTTGCGTACACAACTATCGCATGCTCTGTCAGTAAATGTTACGATAAAAATAAACACAGATAGGTATAACAAAAATAGATGACATTTTTGTCATACTTAATGATTTTTTTAAATACGTAATATTATCAAAACTCGGCATAAACGAGTTGAAAATTTAAAGTTAAGTTAATTTTAACTTTTTAACTTATATTCATTAACTTAATTTTTAACATAACTGTATTTTATTGATATTACTTGATAAATAACAAGTTACTTTTATTCAAATCCAAATTGCATTAATTTATAAATAATGAAATAATAAATATAATTACAATTATTATTGATGATACATGTATTGCATAAACATTTACTTTATATTATTTCAAACCATATTACTCGCTATTTGTTTATTAAAAAAAAAAAAAAATAATAATTTCACTTAACTTAATAAGTTAATTGTAAGTTTCCATACAATTTTTAACTAAACTGAATTTAAAAAAAAAATATGATGACTACCTATTTACTTTAAACTTTTTAAAATGTTTTCTGTCAACTTAACTTAACTCAACTAACAATTATCATTGACTTGCCCGGGCTTGAATATTATATTATTGATTATTGATTTTTATTAATTACGTTTTTATTTTTAAGCGTGTGGCTCATGCTGAGCATGCCTGATAAATTCGCCACTGCTATAAATAGAATGATTCGGTACCTACATCAGATTAAATAATATTGTTAAATAAATATTGACATTCACCAGAGAATGTTAACAAACAGTACAAATTTAATAAATATGCTAAAATTCGGCGATGACTTTGGTGTACGACGACATTAACCGGTAACTGTCAGTACACACCTATTGCGCATATTCACAGTAACATACATGTGTATATATCGTACAAAAGCCCAATGTCGTAAATTCATAAAAAAAAATTAAAACAACAAATAGGTAGGTACTTCGAGTCTTCAACTGCGAATTAAAATTAAGCAACATAATGATAACGTCACAAAATGACAATCGCTATTGGCTGTTTTTAATTTTTTGGAAACCATACATCCAAATATCAATTATAAGTTATAACATAATATTTAATTGAAATTTTGAACAGGGCCTTGAACCCGCATTGACCCGAACCCCTAACACCCCTAAACACCCTTAAAAAATCGGGCGAATGTAAGTTCCCACACGAGATATAGCAGGTAAAAAACACACCCGTGTATGCATACGTAAGTTCCCACACGAAAAAAATTACACCCGTACGTAAGTTCATACACGAAAAAAAATTACATCGAATACAAACTTCCTTCCCACTTTATTCAGACTTAGGACTGACAACTTAAATGTAGTTGGTTCAGTTAAAATTTGTTTGTTTTTGTGTTGTATAAAAAAAGTATAATCAATTTTTTCATTGAATCTAGTCCAAATATATAATTAAAATTCACATATTATTCGTATAATATAACTTCGCCCAATAATGACGTTCTGATATTAATTTTGAAAGCAGATTTGAATTCGTCACAAAATTATTATCGCTATGCGTTGACAATTTAATTTTTCTGATTTTTATTTATTTATTTTTTTTTTCACTTGGAAATTTACTATCAAAAACGTCATTATTGGGCGAAGTGATTGAAGTCGTGAGCCGGTGATATGGGGTTTAGTAAGTTCCCACACGAAACATAGCAGGTAAGCGGGTACATAATATGTAAGTTCCCTCATGGAAAAAAATACACCCGTACGTAAGTTCCCACACGAAAATTTATTCAGACTTAGGGCTGACAACTTAAACGTAGTTGGTCCAAGTATATAATAAAAATTAATAATATAATGTGTAGGTATGGTCTACATATTATTTGTACTTTCGCGAGCGTTTGTAGTAAGACTTGTATAGTTGTATCGGCAGAACTAGCACTAGCCCAAATACTAGGGGGGAAACTATATCAATAACAAAATATATCAGATTATAACTTAAAAAAATGTACACAGTATGACTATATGAAGGGTTTGAGCTTTCGCAATAAGACAAATAAAATTTAACTTTTTCTATTACTATTATTATAATTATTTTAACTATTTTTATTTTCTACCTATACAATTATACGAATAATATGTGAATTTTAATTATATATTTGGACTAGATTCAATGAAAAAATTGATTGTACTTTTTTTATGCAACACAAAAACAAACAAATTTTAACTGAACCAACTACATTTAAGTTGTCAGTCCTAAGTCTGAATAAAGTGGGAAAGAAGTTTGTATTCGATGTAATTTTTTTTCGTGTGGGAACATACGTACGGGTGTAATTTTTTTCGTGTGGGAACTTACGTATGCATACACGGGTGTGTTTTTTACCTGCTATATCTCGTGTGCGAACTTACATTCGCCCAAAAAATCAAACACCCAAAACCCATATAACCCGAATGATTCTGTTTTGAAAACACCCGTGTACTAACCAAATCCTGAATAATTTTGTTTTTTACCAACTCTTCATATTATATATATATTATTTTCTATGTACTTCTTGTGGTGAGATATATTCTGTAGTTATAAGCTGTTAAGCTATAACAATAAACTAACAGGAACAATCTTACAATCAATCACAGGTTAATTCAATAATTATTTTCTTAAAAATAAAATCCAATAAAATCTTATGTACCTATATGTATCTTATGTAACTATTGTACATTAATAAACCGAGTTTGATCTAAACCAAATGTTGCTAATTCGTGTTAAAAATATATATTTCATTAAATATAACATAATAAGTCATTGCAAAAATCATTTTTTTTGGTAGTGGGGGGGGGGGGGGGTCATCAAAAGCTTTGTTTTTTCCATACTACTCAACACCCGTATTAACCAATATTAACCCGAATAATTGAGGTTTTGAAAACCCGAATGTTTGTTTACCTAACCTAATCTTTTTTGTTATTCATAAAGTTATACCTTCATTTTTTACATTAGGTGGTGCGGAATGTTTTACAAGGGAGGAAAACTGCCATCGCTGTCGCCCTCCCTGCTCTACCCTCCTCCACTACAAACAAAAATTCGATATCGATACAAACATATTGTTTATTTGTATTTTTGCATTCATATTAAAGCAACGAACCTTCAAATTTTGTTTTGATATAAGCATTCCTTAACAACAGCAAATTATAATTACGAAAAATCTTAGAAAAGTTGATTTCGAAGTGTAGAAACAACCACGGAACTTCAATTGTTAATTCAGTCACACTTAAAGGGTATCTAAGTATACAAATTAAAAAGCTAACTAAAAAATTAGTACTAATGTTTGATTATTACACTTATAAATCAGACTAAATGTTTTTAAAGTTTAATGTTTTAAGTCAAATTTGATTTCAGCCAATCAACTTTCACAAACATTTCTACTGTGCGCAAGTAGTTAAACTAGTTCTAAACTAACGTGTAGTTTTTTTGTTTCTTTATCACTAGTGTTCGGGTTTAAAGGCAATATAATCAATATAGAAAGTATTTAAAATGTTAAAAAAGGCAACAAAAATAAGCAACACGTTTATTCTTTAATTTTCTCTTCACTGAATCACTTAATTATTAATTTGACATTTTAAATTATAAAAAATAATAAACAAGTGACAAACAGATATACAATAAATACGTATACTGCGTAACTACGTAAGACAATAACGTCAATAGTAATATTGCGACGATAATAATATTATAACTATAAAATCGGCAATTAGATTTTGTTGTCGGCAAAGTTTAATCAACTTGTTTAATAGTGTTGTATATAGAATTAAAGTTGATTTCAAGGAAAACTCAGCATACTTAATAGCCCTCCAAAATATATCCAAGTAAAGTCCAAATCTATTTTGTTTTCCCAATGTTCCCATTATAAAAAGGTATACAATTAGTTTTATATGCCTGAAGTCCATATGCAAATTTCCCATTATTAGTCCTTGCAGGTCATAATATTATGTCCGCTACTCCGCTCTAGAGGCCTTTAACAGCCGAAGCGACTGGTGTCCTTTTACTCCAGCATATTATGAACACGAAGTCGGATGCGATCACTTATTAGTTCCGGCAAATGTGAGATTAAGTCCTAAAAAATAGAAATTTCAAAGGTGGAAGATCTAGTATTATTTTTGGAGGACCTAACCTTGGATGCGTTTTCACGTTCTTCAGTTCTCTTGGAAGCATTCGGGTCGTCAAAAAACATTACTAAAGTCGTTGATTTTAATTCAGAAAAAACAAAGTTGGTAACAATAATAACACTTCTGAATCGTTATTCTCTATACATAGTAAATGTAATGAAATGTCACGTGATATGTCATAATATGTATAGTATACGATTTAAAAATGTCCTTTATTTTAACATTTTCGGTGACCAAGTGAATGAAAAAAGGTCAATGAACTCTGTAATAAGGTGTGTCTGCGGTAACACAAAGTTAAAAGCCGCAGCCTTTTATCATTGTTATAAATGGTATAAAATACACTGCACACAATACATTATTAGTTATTACATCTTAATCAAAAATGAAAAAAAAATTGAACACGTCAATTACGTCGACAGCGCACACGCATCGAATATAGATCATGAGAACGTATTTCTGTCGACGGTCGTCGTGCGAGCGATTGGGAAGTGTCTTATGTCTCAGTCTCGAAAAGTAATTTTAGCACTGAAAAAACAGTACTTACAGGCTTGAAGAAAACAAAAATTAAAACAAACGGTGCGATCCATTGAAGTGCCTACAACACTCATTATGTCGAAAAGTCGAAACTTGTTTGAATATTAATAAAATATTTGACATAGGCACTAAGTATAATACTCAATTTGATGCAATTTTAAAACATCGTTTCTGAAAAAATTATATTTTCTACTAATTTTTGTAGTTAACATTTTTAAGCTTTTTAATTTTTTGAAAGACACTAGACATTTTTATTTTATAATATGAACCAGAATATTATTTGGAATATTTTGATCTACAATATTACCGTTAGTTATCAGCCGGGTTGAGATTTTATGGTATTTGCATGTATCTTTGATCAGGAAATAGCAGAGTAAGCTTAAAATCTGTTTCATGATTCTAAGAACTGAAATTAAAAATTAAAAATTTTCATATTTTTGCATACGTTACGTTATTTTAGATTTTGGTGCTGAATTGAACTTTTAAAAATATTTTTGCACTTTCAAAATTGAATATGTTTCATGAAATATAATTTTAGGAAACGTATTTTTGATTATTGTCTTATTTTAAAAATAAATATAGATCTACTATTCTACTACACGAACGCGCTGTCTCAATGCAGGCAGCGACGTTCATAATTTCGTATCTATTATTTGTTTCTAATTTTAAACTTTTGTTATCTGATGTCTTTGATCGCGTTTTTGTCATTTTCGGTTGCGAAGTACTCATAAATTAAAATAATCTATAAGAGACAAATTAGGTAATAATAAGTGTTGGTACCTACTTAATGAGGTTATAACTTTATAAGTATTCAAAGTTTAGTCAAGTGGAGTATAGAGTGCATGGTATGGTAGTATCCCACAAAAAGTTGTCCAATACTCTGTCAATCTAGACTTAAAATACTTACAGATAGGCTACAAGTCATAACTAACGAACTAATTTATCAGAAATTTGATTCTTATACATTGAAATACTCTGAATAATATTCTGCTTCGGAATATGGTAGAAAAAAATGCACGGTGTCTTTCAAAAAAGTCAAAAACTTTTAAAATTATAACGTAAAACGGTATTCGTTCGTAAACGCGCAATTCGAATCATATAGTGTTTCGATGATTACGAATTTTCTTTAACAATTTTACTAATTTCGAAAATTACAGCCGATTTCCCAGCAACAAATATAACTAATATAATATGTGACACGCCAAACAATATTAAGTCAGCTGATTTGTTATACACAGGCCGGCTTGCATTTGAAGAAAACAATTCCGATTTATGTTTTTTACAATTAAAGCGTTATTCAACTTTTACGTTTATCGTTATCCAGAATTTAAACGTTAACCAAGTTTTGGGTTTTTTTGTTATTTAAAATAGTGTTAATCCAAAAATAATAACTAATACGGGTAATGGCCCGGATACGGAATATAATCAATTCTTAGATTGTTTGCAAATAGATTTTAAAATATTTCGTTTTGCGTTATTTTTATATATATATTATTACATATTTTGTCAATCGACAACTGTTATGTTTTGTTTCGCGGGATTTAATTATTTTTGATCATCGCTTTCCGTTATAAAAAACGTTTACGAATTTCAATCGTTGTTATAACGTTTGCAAGTCCTGGACTTATACATCAAAAGTTAAGGTAATGTTGTGTGACCTCTGTATAGGCACCTACCATTTCGCAAAAGCGTATCACAATTGAAATTTCCCATAATAGTATCGACAAAAGTAGTTGTATTCTCTTGAATATTTCTTTTCTCTCGGTCATACACAATTAGGTCATTTGGAACAAATGTTCGACGGCAGACACGTCGTTGACAATGGTAGTCGGTGAGTACCTAATACGTGGTTATAATACTTACACACTTGGTATTGTGAAAAGATCTTTAGCACATCGACGCTCGCACGTGGTCTTCGATTTGTCGTGTGAATCTTGATATAGAGGCGTATGTCTAAACGATATATTATTATGTTATTAAAATGCCGAGTTCTCTCCGCGGGTGACCTGCTGCTCGTTCACAGACGATTTTACGCACACGCAATTGCGTCTTGTTGTAGGCCGACATCGTAAAAGTGTACAGAAAAACCAGTGTCATATTGTGGCAGGTGAAAATAAATACGATTTTACACCCGCCCGGAGCTGAAATTCGTTCCTATTAAAATATAATAACATACTGGCCATTTCATTGATCTGTCGAATTCGTACGACAAGAGATATAACACAACTGAACAAATGATAAAACAACGTTATACCTCCGTAATAATAATTTGTTAACACATATCGAATATCGCAGTTGTTGTATTTTTACGACACAAACAGACGTCCGTATCTCTATATACAAGCACTGCGTATTTTTGTATTTAGGTATACCTACGACAAACAGTGTTTAAATATATACATGTTTTGATGTATTAGCGTGTAATCAAAGTACGCGAGCAAAGCCATTTTGCTCCAAATATGACTTTATGATGTCTGTATTTATGATTATTGGACGTATGAAAGTTTTGCAACAGCTGAAATCCGATGTAATTAAGACAGTCTAGGGCAGTCGACAAACCTGCAGTGTACGCCGAGCACGCACCTAGGATGGCATACAATCTACGGGGGCCCTAACATTTTCAAAACAAACAAAAGATAACGGTTCACTATTTTATGTTGAACAATGAACATTTGATTAAAATGTAAGGCCAGCTGATTGGTACAAAAAATAAGCATCAAAATGTGTGTTTAAGGGGCCTGCGCGTGACCTGTATTTTTGCTCAAAAACATGCCTTACAGGAAAAACTCTCACGATCTAATTTCGATAATTTTTTTTTGAAATATAAACACTTCTTACTGGGCGCGTTGGACTTGGATTTTCAAAATTCTATTCCTAAACCATAAAATACGATATGACGGATTTTCATAAGATTTTGTTATTTTTATTATATATTTGTTTTGAGCAACGAAATTAAAAACCGAAGTCCAATGCGGCCTGTAGAAAATTATCCGTTTTCCGACGAAAAAAAAATTAATCAAATCAGACCTCTGTACGATGCGTGAAAGTTTTTCCCGTAAACCGTGTTTTGAGCAAAAAAATCACGCATTTTATTTTTGGTCGGCGGTGCCGTTTACGTGTGCGCACGTGTAGTACCCGCATACAATCACATTCACACTAATCAGTAATCACCATTGACGACTAACACAAATTGAATGTTGCCTGAATATTGCCCCTTATTATTAAAGACACACGACCGTAGAAGGCCCCTTAGAACACAAACATATTTATAAAAAGTATAACGATATTAATTAATTTTTAAAAAAATGTGGGGGGACACAATTATTATACAAATGAAAATGTACAAAAATAAAATATTTGAAATAGATTACATTAATTATTTTTTTCGGTTTTAACTGTCCAAACGCCACGGATCAATTGATTTTCATCAAAGTTTATGTTTTGATTAACTCTTCTTTTTTGATAAAGAGTCCACTATCGTTCAGCACTATTAATGGTTAGGTCAGAAAGTCAAATAAAATATTAAAGCAGTGGGAAAACTTGATGTCAGTGAGTAGTATTTTATCATCATTAAATCTGCCAGTTCACGTATGGTTGAAATCGTATTAATTTTATTTTTTAGAATTGTTCACTCATTATACTACGGATTTCCGTTATAAACGTTTCATTTATGTATTTTTTTATATTTTTGTTATTTTCGATTCAATACTATTACTTAGAGAACAGTGCCCATCAGAATCGTTTTTAGCGTTTTTAGGATTATTCTCTTGTTAAACTAGTGGAAACATTAAACCTGAAGTTTGTTTATGCGGCGATAGTCCATGGTTTGTACGAGTCTATAATTTTGAACAGTTTTCTAAAAAGTACCGAAACTTTAGTGACGTCGAAGCGACTATACGTGACGGAATCGTCGTGGTTTTGGGATTTGCAGGATTAAAACTGCAAAAATGGACGTCAAATAACAAAAATTGATTTCCGACCTACAGACCTATTTTAGACTAATGATGGTAAAATTATTAGCACACCAAAACTACTAATTTATTTGTTTATTTATGGGCCTGGAGCCCAATTTATTTAATTCGCAAACATTAAAAAATATTTTGGGTGTTACACATGCCCAAATATTACAATTTGTTGTTCAATTTTAATATATTACAGTTATATAATATAGAAATAAAGTTACAGTACCTATACAAAAACTGAATACAAAATAACAAAAACAATCATTATTATTATTATAACATTATAATACTGATATACATTATATAAATGATTCGATATCCAAAATACTCTGATTATTCGGGAGCTTAAATACAGATACGTTACAATTGTATTTATTGTGCACCACAATAAAGACAGCGATCAAATATTAAAATTACGAAATGCGAAATTTTATTGAAAATCACGTTTTACCCACTTGTTGGATCGGTCAAATCAATGTACAACGGCTGTGACTGTTGAAAGTACAACGGGACTTTCAACAAAATATATTAAAAAGACGTCGATAATCGTCCCCCCTTCACACCCCCTGGTTTCGTTGGACTATGGGAAACGGCGGTCAAGTCTATGAAACATTATTTGAAACGTTCTCCTCTGACATTTTGAGGAGCTTATAGTAGGTATACTGTGCGCGCACGAGAGCCGAAGCTTTTCTAAACTCCTGACTTAACCATATTACTCTCATAATATTTCATCACTCGTCCGATCAATATGATATAACGTCCTTCGGCCATCTTGACTTCAGGTCATTTCGTTATAGGTTATAACAACTCTTCTACCGCAATACTGGAACCCGGATTGTCAAATATACCGATGAGCCAGGTCGTGATGGCGCAGGGTAACCCAATACTCGCGAACAGTTTAGTAAAAATGGAGTCGTGAGTATATATTTTGAATCAGCTTCAAGAGTTCGACGGTATTGCCAGGGGACCTAGACTGAAAGTGGGTACTCACTGCAGTGATACGAGCTAGATATTATATGTTAAAACGGCATTATTAAAACGAGTCATAACTTAGGTATAGTATTTATTGTGCGACAAGGGTGGGAAATGAGCTATTTCAGTCGCGGTCGACGTGGATTTCTCCCAAGACTGGAATTGTCATCCCGCACGAGCCACACATATACTAACGGCAAAGGTAATGCCGGCATCTATGCAACAACCAGACTATTCTATTAAATCAATATTTCATGAAAAAAACGATTTAGTTTTATTTATTTTAAGCGTCATGCATGACGTAATATGAATATAATAAGATGTAACCAAAAGTTTATGTTTTGTAATAACCCTATCCGTGGTATACTGCAGATTTCAATATAAATAATAATATGATTGTATTAAAATAAAATAAGAATAAAAAAATCAGGTAAGTGGATGTCAGTCTGCTGTACAGTAGGTCACTGTATAATGGATTGCATTAAATTTGAATTCAATGATATCATATCATTGTATACGAAAAACGATTCTGAGCGAAGACGGTCTGTCAGTCTGGATATTTTATATTTTATTATAGCCTGTAAGTTGAATTAGATAATATTTTATAGATTACAACAAAATAACTAAAATGGTTATTTCTAATCGTTTCTAATGGTCATAAACAAAGCGTTAGAAATTAAAATCCGATTTTTAGCGGTTTTTCGTAATTTGTCGGTTGTTTTTCCCGTAACTGTTGAGAAAATCGAAAAATGACCTGTATTAAATACCACCTTGATCTAGTTTGCTACAATATAAGATACTATATGTTGAAGTCACTCTTTCTGGTAGAAATTTTGTACACAAGATAAAAATAAATAAAATAAACACTATTGTAAAACCACTAGATCCCTTAGAATCACGGCAAAGGTAGAGGCACTATGCACGGATATATGCAACAATCAAAAAAAATTCTACGAAAAAAATTTCATGAAATAAAAAATATTATACTATGGTCGTGATGTGGCGGTGCGATCCACCAAAGTCTGCACGTCGACGGTCGGTTACGCAACATTCAGAGTAGACACTTCGACAATATTGTATCGTTTTCCGTTTAAAAGCGATAATAGCACTGATGATTAAAATACAATATGATAAATTATTAGTAACTACCCATTTTCTATTCGTCTATTCGAATTTCTCAAATTAAATTTATATACATATTAATAGTTGATAGGTAATAATTATTATGAAAATTATTTATTTCAATTATAATTTGTTTTTTTTCATACACTCATATAATCTTTTGGCTTAGCTGTGTTTCTATAATCGATTTAAGACACCGGCGCGTATTTTCTATTACATATTTGTTAGTTGAAAAACATGTTTCAATACGGGCGACATGCGAAGCGTGTCCGCATCCTGGCGGGTCTCTAGGTGGCTAAGCCCTTCTAACTCTTTTAGCCCTACAAAAATACTTACAATTTTACACGTACACAAAGTTTTAGGGGTTTTGTAATACCAGTAAAGCCTTATAAGAGTGAAAAGTCCCGTATGAATCTGAGCTTCGCCCCCCTCCCCCTAATCTCAGACACTATTTGCGCTTACGCAAAAACACATGTTCGTTCGATAGGTATTTCCAGTGCTCGGAAAGTTCCTTTAAAAAAGGAATTAGTTCACGTTCATCGTGTTAAAAAGAAGTTAAATCGTTTCTCGCTCCTGGTTTAAACAAAGGAATCAGCTCCTTTCTCCGTTCTTAGATAAAGAACATTTTTCGTTTATCAATGTTTTATTTTAATATAATTTGTAGGTAAGTAGTAATAAATTGTTTAATTAGGTAGGTAGGTATATGGTTATTTTGTTTTTTAAAATGTTTAATTTGTTCGTTTTATACAAGTTAAGACCGATAAGACAACCGTGACTGACTCGATATTTTGGAAACATTGTCTACTTTATCGTATATTATCGTATATAGGTTTAGTATATTTGGCTCATTATATTGACATTATCATTCAATTTTTATTTGAAATATATTTAAAAAAAAAAAAAAATTTTAAACTTTTCCTCTAAAAGTTATTTGAATTCCTTGTACTTAAAAATAAACGAACGAAAAAAAAACCAAATAAAATTGTTCGCGTTCCTCTAAAAACTGAACGAAATTCCAATACGGTCCCTCGCGCCAAAAAGGAACTATAGCTAGTATACATATACGTTCCCGTTAAGTTCCTAAAAATTGAACGAAATCACTGGAACTAGTTCCTTTGAACGCGTTCCTTCCAAGCACTGGGTATTTTTTAATATTTTGAAATTCGACATAAATTAGTCAGTCGACACTCGAAAAGACGCATTTAAGGGGACTCCGGTGATTGTCTGTTTTCTTCTAACACACGCGTGACATAGGATTTTAGACGGATTCTTTGCCAAACATACCAATTGATCAAGCGGTAAAAATTCTAAAAACAGATTTGAATTCGTCATCAAGTCTACTTGCAATCGACTTTCCCTTAATTTTTTGATTTCAACTGGACCAAGAATTTAAATACAACAGTTTTTAGATACTCTTTTTCGATATGACGTTTTCTGGAACATGGGGGATAATATCGAAAATGTGGGAAAGTCGATTTCAAGTAGACTTGACGACGAATTCAAATCCGTGTTCATGAGATCAACTGGTATGTCTGGCAAAAAAAAAAACACGTCTAAAATACAATGTTGCGCGTGTGTTAGACAAAGACAGAAAACTACCGGGTGGAATCCCCTCGAGAGGATAGCGCACAATTGGTTTTCTCTTTCTAACCCACAAGCAACGCAATGTTATTATACTATCGAATTTACGTTCAACCGAACCGACCCTATATAAATGTACGTTGTTACTGTCGATATCAGAGTAGATTAGCCCGTCGTCAAACCTTAAGTTAAGAACTAAAGTACTAAGTAAACTAAGTAACTAAGTTTATGACTTGTTTTTTTTAACACAACCCGTCGTGTCGCTGCGTCGTCTGCCTTGTAATATTTCGATTTGTGCGCGAGTCATATGACCGTGTAAAAACATTACAGTTGAAAAACCCTCATAAATTGCACACAAATTAAAAATACCGCAGTAAAGCCGCGACTTTGCGACACGGTCAGTATAATACGTAATATGTTCTCGACGCATAAAGTTCGATATTATCAGGCCGAATTCGCTCCGATATTAAAAATAGCGACGCAGTGTTGCCGGCGTTGGTTCTACGCGGTTAAACGTAAATCTGCCACGTCTCCCAACACTTAGGTGCGTACCTAAGTCGATGATACTCTGTTATTTCTCCAACGTTTTTCCATCTCTGTGCCAACACACCACAATATTATTATTCGACCGGTCGAGTCGAAAATATCGTTTTCGAAAGAATAGCATAGCCGCGGTGGTAACCGACCGAGAATATAATATCATTCGACTCTTGGCTATTGAAACTATTACAAAACTCGTGGACATATCATTATTATAGACACCTGCATACGACTGTTGTCCGTTTTCGGCGCAGCTACACCGGCACGTCTTCTGCGTGTCCTGTAGCGGTCGCGTTCGAAAATATAATAAAAAATATTTTCACCGGATCTCTCCGCCCGGCCAATCCTACCGCTGCAGCAATCGCAACACACATAAAACCGTCATCATAATCGTCATCATAGTCGTAGTCGTCGTAGTCGACGCGTGCGCACCGCGGCCGCACCGATAGAAACGCGTCGCTCTACGAATAATAATAATAATAATCGTAGTAGTATGCAGGGGTCAGCAATCTGGTCGATGTCAAGGTCAAAAAATAAAACGTAGAAACTTTTCACGGACAACGTGTAATGTGCCTAATATTATTTCAGACAAAAATGCGTAATCACATCGCAGGCAGCGAGAATAATCTCAAGAGGACGCCACACCCGCATGATGTGCGGTCGTCTCCGTCTTACGCGCGTTCGTGACGTAGCAAATTGTACGCTCAACAGGACACCTGTCGCTCGTTTGGATTAAAAACGAGCGTGAACGACCTACCGTCAAATTTAGAAGTAAGCACGTTCTCTAGTGGACCTCGTTGGGATTTTTTTTATATTTTCATTTCGAAACGAGTTATTGAGCGTTTTAAAATTGTAAATTGTCCGTGCATTTTCAAACGCTCATAACTCGTTTCGAGATTAAAATATCAAAATAAACCCGACGAGGTTCTTTAGATAATATTCTTACTTATAAATTTGGTAATAGGTCGATTCGCTCTAATTTTTAAACTAACGGAGCTACACGCGTTCTGTTGAGCGTAAAAGTGTCCATGTTACTCGTTTGTAAGACGAAGACACATGCGGGAGTGGGCGTCCTCTTGAGTAAAAAATGTTTAAAATTTTCAACAAAACTAAATTATAAGATTTTAGGTGTTCTTCCGGCTGAACAGTGTTAAAACGCTCTACTGTTCACAATTAAAAAATGTATAAGAAACAAAATCAAAGTTGACTTTTCTAAGTCTAGAGAACATTACCTGTGTTATATTATACTACAAAAATCATCTGTAGATTATTTAGGTCCTGATTATTTTAACCAGTTGCCAACAATATCAAAGAAAAATATTCGGTACCTATGGCTTTTTATAAAATTGGCTTTTTTCCAGAAAGAAATTTTACTCGGTGAAATCCGTAGTCAACGGTGTTTGCAAATGTGTTTTTAGTTTTTAAGTATTTATGTCCCGACTGTTCCTTTTCATTAACAGCGTTCAAATTTGGCACAAATTTATTTTTTATAATTGCCCGATAACTCTCTCTACGCTCCACCAAAAGCTCAAACGAGTCGTTTTGGTATGTATTAGAAGTAAACTGTAAGGAAACTATTCGAAATAAAAAAAAATTATCGAATTTCGTTCATTCGAGTTCCCCCCCCCTCCAGACAGAAAGCTGTGCACTCTGTCGGGCTTCTATTGATTTGACGGGGCACAAAGCACAATACAGTGTATCTACAGACAAACAAACAAACAAACAAACGTTTCGACCCTCGGTTTCCAGTCTCCATACATCACACCCGCAGCAGCAACAAGTGCTGTCGTGTCGGTCGGTCGGTGATTTTTTTATACGAATTTATCGTACAAATGTTTCGGTCGTGTAATCGCCGCGGATTGCCGACCACTGGCAAATCGCCGCCGCCGCCGCCCGCATCGTATCTATCGGCGAAATCGTTAGTGTCAGCATAGGCTCTCCGTTTGGGCCTAGTGCGCGGCGGCGAGATCGTTCACCGCGGACCGCACGTGGCACCGCCGCGGTGCAATAACCTGCAGGACTCTGGCGCGCGCTGATAGCCGACCGGCGCGCCGCCCAGCGAGCGCGGCGCGTGCACCAGTGCAACCGCTGCAACGCGACCGCGATTGCAATAACTTCCAGCCGGGCCCGGTCACGTCACTATCACGTCGGACCGGCGTCGCCGGCGTATATCACACATTTATTACATTTCACGTTTCGCCGTCGCCGCCGCCGCCGTTCATTCAAAAATAAAACAACAATATTGTTGTTGTCGTCGTCGTATCGACGGTTATTTTTTTATTCCGCATTCGTAACCGCGTCGTAGCGACATCAATAAATTGTTTTATTTTATATTTCAATATCATATAACCTGTACGGTATACAGTTACACGACATTATCACAACACGCGTACGACGGTTGTAACGTCGTATAGTAACACTCGCGCGCCGATGGCAGACACCTGCCGCGTCGTGGTTCGCTTCTCGGCGAGACGCCGCCGGATCATTCATCCGATCGCGATAATATTATATCACTGCGTCGTTACCTGTTGCGCCGTCGTGTTTGTCGTCGTTTCGTCGGTTTTCGAAACGATCGCGAAAAACCGCGCGCGCCCGCCGGGCGGCGAAAAAAATTAGGATAAAAAAAAAAAAACACAAAAAATCCGAGAGACTTTGGACTTTGGAGACGGCGCGGTCGCGGCGTCAACGCGGCAACGGCAGCTGCGGCGGCCCTCGTACCGCGGTCGACGTCCGCTGTACCGCGGTATCAGCTGTCCGCCGACATATCACAGCGACGAGGTACCTATAATAACATACCAATATATACCAGCTGCTATTTATACCTGCGATGTCCGTGCGGCGACGATCGGTGGCGGGTTTTCGGATCGTCTCACATAATGATAATATTATTATTGTAATACGGCTCACTCGGCTAACATGTGGCTTAAACGCTTTTTATTATTACGATTATTATAATATTATGCGCGACGACGCGACGAACCGGTTATCTGCACGGGCGACGATAACGACGTATTATTTTATTTTCGACGCGTGCAAGTGGAGACGGCTTGAGCCAAGCGAACGGCTTCGAGAGGACGTCGCGTACCCGCGCGTGTCGTCTCGGTCTTCGTACCGACGCGTTTACGCGGTCTGAGCAGAAATCGCTCGATTTTGGTCCTATCGCGAAAATACTTGTCGTAAAACCGAACCGCGACGATATTTCCGAGGGCGAGTCGTCGCGTTTTCAAAAAAATGTCGAAATCGTTTCGCTTTCCAAACCGTACAACGAACGTCACGATGGGTGTGACGGAGAAAACGCGAAGACAGTGCCCTCAGAGGTTTCGTCACGATCCGATTTATACGATAATAGGCAACTGTAGAACCGAAATCGAGCGAGTTCCACTCGGACTGCGTAAACGCGTTTTTTCCGTGTCGTGCGACACTTGCGCCGGCGTTACGTCCTCTCGAGTGGTCACAACACGGACAAAAATGTCGTCTGCGTCTTACAATAATTAATTTTAGAGTGATTCCGCCTGTCGTGAAACTATCGACGGTACAAGTCACAAGGCTGGGCGAGTTAATGATATTTTTTAACCGAGTCGAGTTAGGTTAAACTAAAATCTAAATCAAGTTAATAGTTAAAAGTTGATTCAAAATGTTCTATCGATTGAATTATAAGTTAAAAGTTAACCAAAATTTAATATTAACTTTTTAACTCGAGTTGAGTTACTTAAAAGAAAATTTCTTGTTTTCATCAAAATTAAAACTGCAATCGGTACCTAAAATTGTCCATATTATTAGACCAAAGAACCATTATTATTTTATTTTCCAAAAGCATTAGGTAACAGTCCACACATTTATTAGCATACTTTTAAAATGTGTACCATCGATTTGCGCGTCCAAGCCGCCGGAAATCGGAATGCTGGTTATCGGCGAAAACGTCGAATTAACGATAAATTATCCAAAAAAAAACGCGGTGTTACTAAAGACCGTAGACTGTCCACGCCACCTTCTATACAATTGTTAATTCGTAATAAGTATAATATAATAATAATAATATATAAAATAGTTTATGATAATAGGAATATAACTGGCGACGATGGCGAAAAATAACGGGCTTTGATAATATTATAGGTATTTATATTTTTTACGAATACGAAAACATACTCCATAATAATTAAAATTGAGATGAACTTGACTCGTTTAAATGTAAAATTAACTCGAGTCAATTTAAAGTTAATTCAGACATTCCTTGAGTTAATAATCATAAAAAAAATTAACTTATCGAGTCAAAAGTTAAATTAACTTAACTTTAACTCATATAAACCCGTTAGTGCCCAGCCTTGGTATGAGAAAACGTTGTCCGCGTTTTTTACGCGATATAGTTCGGTTTTTAAGCGAGTTGCGACCGTTTTCGACCTACGCTTTGTTATATAGGCGCATACGCGTAAATTCAAATTCAAATCGTATAAAAGTAACCAACGCGCAAAATTTTCTCGCCGTAAATTTTCACGGTAGGTCGATTCACCATAATTTTGTGACCAACTATATCGACGACCAATGACCGTGTAGCGTTCGTTCCGTCTCCGTCTTACACGCGTAGGACACGGCAACACTATTATCGTTCGCCGGGCATAGTTCCAACAGTGTGCTGTTAGTTTTGGGCGAGAACATTTGTGTTATCTGTGTGTTTTTTCGTCGGTTTTTTACGACATTTTTCATTATTAATTTAGTGTCGTAATGAGTATAATATGTAAATAACTAATATTGATATTGTATATAAACATTGGAACGCTCGCGATATACTCTCTTAAGGGGATCGGTGGTGGTATTTAATCAAGGAGTTCAGTATAGGCAATATTTAAAGTGTGTGTGTGTGTGTGTGTAGTAAATGATTATTAGTGTGTGGCCCGAACTACACAAACACCGCCTACGCACGCGGTCACGGGCAGGCACGACTGTAGAGCTCGGTATATTTACCTGGTAAGTTTTACCGATGATTTTTTTGCCATTTTAAAATTTGAGTGACCGCTCATCTCAATTGTTTTCATATGCAACAACAGCGCTATAGCGACTTGTGCATGAGGCCTTTCGGTAAATAATTATTACCAAGACGTTTTTTAACACCATCATCGTCTCTGATTTACTTTAAACAATATTTTTAGTCCGATTATATATGACTGATATGAGTTGAAGGCGCTAAGCACAGGGGCACCCCCGTCTGTGCGCCAATGCATAGTTTTAATGTACGGGGTGTGTCGTATATTGCAGACAGTCGTCAAATTATTATTATGTTATATAGGTGGGAATAGTTTAGATTATAAAATGTTAAGGTAGGTCGTGCCTGGGAAGCAATATGTGCTGAGGCGACACAAAACATAATATATAAGACCGCCGTACGCGCATGCACGAGGAGTCCCGTTGTCGTCGAATTGGTCGACGAGGACGTAGGTACGACGAGCGTGCGTGTGGAACGCCAGTCGTATTGTACGGACTTTTTATTAAGTGTAATATTTATGTTTGTTTTTTTAATTTTAATAAACGTGTTTCCGACCAGAAAAACTATACGTTTTGTTTGAGTAGCCACACAATTCTATGTACTCCTTAGATCTGATCTGTAACCGGTTAATTTATGGTCATTGACGATTTAAGGTTTAAACAGTGAAGGTAGTCCTACGTTAATTGTATTCTTTCAATTTGATCTGTAACCGGTTAATTTATGGTCGTTGAAGATTGAAAGTCTAAACAATAAGGTAGCGATATCGACTCTTGAGAGCCAAACTGTAACCGGTTAATTTATGGTCTTTTGGCAACTCAAGTGTCGATAGAGGTATATCACCGAAAAGTGCATATACGACAGGTGTTACAGAAAGAACTGACCAAAAAAAAAAAAAAAAAATTGATGCTACTTAAACGTACGACAAAAATTGATGAAATTATACGATTAGTTAATAGTTTACCCATGTTAGCAAATTTCCAAAAATAATATTTTTAAAAAAGTTATTGCGTTCCAAATTGATTTAATCAAAAAAATCTTGATATTTAAAAAAAATTCTAAAAAATAAACTACTAGACTTAGATAGTTTTTACCATCGAAATCGTTCTTACAATGAGATTCACAAATTGGCTATTTTGAATTTATTCAAGAAAATTTAAATCGAATTTAAAATTTTTCATTTTCAGTATTAAAAAGTAAAAATAATCTTTTTTTATTACACGTGTAACGCAAGTGGCTGTAAATTATATGTAAAAAAAAAATTTTAAAATATTGATTAGAACAAAAGTTATTTCAAAAGTCAGTTCTATCTGTTACACTGTATATATATAAATATAATACTTTTAGTATAAGGAGTGGACGAGTGGCACATTGGTTAAATGGTTGTAAAAATTTTATTGAGTTCGTATTAAATTTACGGTAAAATTCCCATCTCTAGGCACAAGTCACCACCGCGGCGTCGCGCGCGTGAACGATCCAAATCGTAGTGTGTCTAATATTTGACTAAAAGTATGTACTTTTTGTCCATCCTACCGATCGATCTAGTAATGCGATAATACTTTTGAAAACTGATTTGAATTCGTCACAATGTCTACTTGAGATCAGTCGGTTCACATTTTAAGATTTCTGATTTTGAATTCCGATTTAATCACAGTTCGAAAATTCCGAAATTTCAAAACATTCAAACTAAATGTATAGTTGTTGGGGGGGGGGGGGGGGGAAATTGGGAAAAGTGGACCGACCGCGATCTCAAGTAGACATAATAACGAATTCAGATCAGTTTTAAAAATTATTATCGCATTCTTATAGGTCGATCAGTATGACGGACAAAAAATTGAGATGTTTTGGCTAAAATAACTGTCCGCCACAAATCCCCTTAAAAACTAAAATATCGTAAAAAACCGAGGAACAATAAAATTGCAGTTTAGTTCCCACGCGAATTTTTAGTTTTTTTTTTTTTGAGGCGTCATGTACTTTGACGAGTTAAGAACGATGGTGCAAAAAAAAATGTGCGCGAATCATTATTTTCGAAGTTATAGCCTTCCAAAGTTTGCGTGTTTATGTTTATACGCATGCACGCAACACTATACTTTACTGCCACGCGCAACGCCTATTACGAATTTTGATTTCTTTTTTTTTTACGGGCACATTTCTACTTTACCGGTCACCCTTTTTTTGGATTTTTTTTTTTTTGAGGGACTTGGTCATTTTTTGGATGAAAAAGTGCTGACCAGAATTTAGAGCACGAACTTATAGTTTTAATATATAATCGAAGTTTTCAGCAAAGATGGGCAAGTTAATTCAAGTAAATTGCCTTCAGTAAAGTGTAAAGTTAAGATAGAAAATAAAATTAACTTATCTCAGTTAAAAAAAAAAAGTTAATTTTTTTCAAGGTACAATATTTTCAAGTCGTAAACTTCCATAGTTTTGGTATACACAAACATTTACCAAGACGTTTAAACACGCCGTGTACAAAATTAGATTATTATAATATATAATTCGAAAATAAATGACCAAAATCGAAAAGAGTCGACGAATCAGTATTGTGTAGTTGATTACGCTTATTACGCATGAATCGAAATAAGAAAATCAACTTAACTGCACGACAATGATCATTAACTATAAAAAGTTAAGTTACAACAATAAATGAGTTGATAAGTTAAATACAAAAATAATTAACTAGCTAAATAAAATTTAACTTTTTAACACGACTTTAACTTTGGTTTTCAGTTTACACTATAACTCTCAAATACTCGTTTTGCTGTACATTTTTTATCGGCTCAACTGTTGGGCATCGAACTGCGCTCGGACAAAAAAATCGAAAATATCACTCGAATTTTTGTGTAAAACCTCCTCGCAGGGTATAGTAGCCCCCTAGGAATCACACAACGTTGTTGAGGGGGTTGGAACGTGATTAATTTTTGGTAGAAAACATAGCTCACGAGGGTGCGTTACGATTCCGTATGGACCTTTTTCATTATTACGATTGCGTACATTCTACTTAAAAATACTTAGTGCAACGTTGCCGTTGTTGAAAATCGTGAAAATCGTGTAATACAACTTATTTTAGGAAACGATTGCTTATGTTTGATACAATTTCATAAACGTTGCCGAGACTATTACTGCCAGGCCAACAGGTACTTTTTGATAATCTATAAAATACTATGAGATAAGATTAAATGCCGATTATTATATTGGATTTCCTGGCGCGTGTCTGCACACTTTGACATCGTTATATTAGTATGCGACCAACGCGTCATCCGATAAGTCACTGGTTTTAGTTTAAGTGTTAGTAAGTAATAGTGCGGTAACTATGGAGAATTCTTTAAAAATTATAATGTCAGAACGCGGGAAAGAGTTAGCTGTGGTTTCTTCACATAAATATCGTTCTAATATAAGAAAACGCAAAGACGAATTATTAAAATGGATATGTTATGACAAAAGTTGTTATGCCAGTATTTTAACTGATATCAAAAAAAACTCAAGTTATTTCGGCGAACACAAACATAAAGCAATAACACCTCAAAATATTGACCGCCAATTTTTCGGAGAAAATCGCAAACGAAAAGCCAGCGATTCGATTTAAACTCGACCAAGCAAAATTATACGAAAAGAATTACTGACAAATGTAGGTACAGATATTGTACATAAGGATACTTCTTCTGTCCGAAAAGCCATGTATATAGCTTTCCAAAATCCAAAATCTTTTGATGAAGCCATAGATAAAATTTGGGAAATGCAAAATGATGATTTTTTTAAATTTAATAATAAAAAAATTATCCACATTCCGATGAACAAATCGTTTATCTGTATCACGACTGAAGATAATTTAAATTTTATGAGTTCTTGCACAGAATAATTTTCAGATGGCACATTTCAATTCGCACCTAATTTTTGTATGGAAATGTATACAGTCCATTGTTTTAAAAATGGCTTTTATTTACCAGTTATTTTTATTTATTTTTTTTAAAACTATACGACCAATTTAAAATAGATGGTAATATATTAGATTTTTTATCAGGGACTGGTTATCGATACCAAGGTTTTGATTTATAACTTATAATTTGTATTTTGTATAATTGAAGTTTTTAGTTGACTATAAAAATGGTTTTTTTAATTATATTATTATTATCATTTTAAATTAAATTAATTTTTTTTATCAGGAACTGGTTATCGATACCAACGTTTTAATTTATAGCTTATGTGTATTATTTTTGTATTTTATATACCTAAATATCTTATATTGTTTTTAATTGACTATAATATTATAATAATGATTTTTTAAATTATATTATTATTATTTTTAATTTGATTTGATTTAATAATACATGTTGGCAACGTTACACTCATTTTCGTACGCAATCGTAATGTTTTTAAGGCCTAGGTAGAGAAATCGTACGCAATCGTAAAAACGTACGCAATCGTTTTACTAAAAGGGACAATCGTATATCACCGGCTCACGACTTCAATCACTTCGCCCAATAATGACGTTCTGATATTAATTTTGAGAGCAGATTTGAATTCGTCACAAAATTATTATCGCTATGCGTTGACAATTTAAGTTTTCTGATTTGTATTTATTTTTTTTTTTTTTTCACTCGGAAATTTACTATCAAAAAGAGTAATTAATATAGATCGTATTATTCACAATTCAAATTTAAATACATTGATATGGAACATGAAAAATGCACGACAGTCAAGGCGTAGTAAATTTGGAGGAAAATTCGAATCCGCTTTCAAAATTCGAACCGGAACATTATCCTACGTGAGCGTATAGTGATCGAAGTCGCTGGCGGTGTTTTTTGAAAACAAAAAAAAATGTTTCTAATAAATTGTATAAAGTAATATGACGTGGTGACATGCGCATGCGCGTAGGTAAAACGACAGACGTATACATAATATCCGGACACCGCGAGCCCCTATATAATACCACTACGCGATCGCTAATGTCCATTAATTACTTTCAGCACATTCGCGCAAGACCCGTATACCTATGAACTGAAACATAAAACGCCTAGTATTCACTCCTCAGAACGGATTACGGTCCAGCCCCCTAAGGGGGGGGGGGTACTTACCCGCAGTCGGCCATTTTCTATGGAGTAAGAATTAGGGCCGGTATTGCCATCTGCGGTTAAATGTAACGGACTACCGACCAGCCGGATTCGGCCGGTAAGAAAATCTCTCATCAGTCGGTTAAGCGTAATCGAAGTGTAATCGACGACCGCGATAACTGGCCCTCGGGGAAACCATGTGGCAAGTACGACAGGGCCCATGTCGATGGGTGCGCGGGTGTATAAATGAACATTAGTGGGTGTGCGCACACCACCACGGCCAGTGCATATGTCAACCCGCCGCGACCCGTTCTATAAGAAAAGGCGTTCTCGCACTCGCAGGCACATGTCAGGGTATTAAATTAGGAAAGGGTGTACTCTTCGAGTGAGAACACAGTACCTCGGCCGTGACGAAATAATTGTGGGACTCGGGTTGGTGCGATTTCGAATCCGGAGCAACCCTATAACAATATTATTAACACGTCCTCTAAAGAACGGTCGAAGAGAGGTTTTTAGAAATATTAATTTCTTCCGTACATATAGTGCGGTCAGTCCTCGAAATTGAAAGTTTTACGAACCGAAACGCTCATAAAATTAATACGCGGATTATAATATTATTTTAATCATTTTGATCCGTGTTTATATACTTTACAATAGAATACAATTAGTTAAATAGATACAAATAATACGAGTAATTTTAAGCTTAAAGAAGGCGGGTAAGTGGATGTCGCTCTGCTGTACAGTAGGTTACAAGTGAGTCACTGTGATGGATGGTGTTCAATTTGAATTCAATGATATAATAACGTTCAGTCAGCCTATGACAATAGTACATTACCAAGTATATATTTTGATGATATTATTGTGAATAAAGTAATGTATATATAACCTATTTACTTGGAACCTTGTCTTAAACTTTCAATCCTCAGCCATAAAAGTTGAACATTTTATACATTTTTAACTGCAAAATAATTATTACATTATTAAATTTGATACATTTTGTCAAAATTCGTACTATAAATGCTTACAAAAAAAAATTGTGCAGATGTATTTTTGATATTTTTCAACTGCTATTATTATTACGATATATCAGGAGCCTTGCATTAAATTTTCACGCTTTTTTACCCAAAAATACAATGTTATTGATATTTATAGAAAAATGGGAACTGAAAATGTCCGCAAACAGCTCAAAATAAGTCAAAATATTTGAAATGTTATAGTGTATATGAAATGCTAATATAAACATTCAGTCAAAATTGCATGTACCTCATTTGTTTTAGAGTTGCACCGAAAACCAAACAATTGAACTTCTCTCTATATTAAGTATATTATATATAAATATTATATTTTTTCCAAAGGAAATTTTATCATTTTAATCCTCTAGATTGTGATACTGTCGATTTTTACGAACCAGAACTCTTAAATTTTAATTTTCACCAACCGGAACGGACCCAAAGTTTTTATAACGAACCGGAACGCCGTTCCAGTGCGTTCCAGTGCGTTCCGGTTCATTTCGAGCACTGCATACGGTTGAACAAAAATGTTGTAAAAACGGAAATTTGTAAATATTATAAAATTGTTAAAAGTTCAGACTTAAAAAACAAAGCTCCGACCGTTCTCTTGAGATGTTAAGAAATGTTATTATTTTTACAGCATTAAAATCGCGAACCATCTAAAGTCTCACAATCTTGTCACAGCGGAGGGTCTAAAAACGATTTTTTTTTGACCGACTGACTGGAACTCCTTTAAAAAGCAAATAATCTGCTAACACAGACAAAAAAAAATCGAAAATATCCCTCGAATTTTCGTGTAAAACCACCTTGCAGAGTAGGCCTCAGAATATAAAAAAAGTGCAAAAATTACATTATAATTTATAGTTTTTCGGGTTCGAGCCCAGTATTACGTTTGTACTGTTTGTCCACATATCACATTCAGCATTTACCATTGAGTAACAACAAGGCTGAGCATTAACGAGTTAAAAGTTAAAATTAAGTTGAAACGTTAAGTTAATTTTAATTAAATTAATTAACTCGTTACTTTTTTTTCAAATTAACTTTTAACCTAATAAGTTACTTTTTTCCGAGCTTAACGTGTAGACTTCGTGTTAATTTTATTTCAAAAATATCTAAATTAAGTTAATTTTCGTCCGAAGGGTAATGCACATTTTTTAACGAGACTTTTATTTTGATGTATCATTTTAACTTCCAAAATAATGATTTTCGCAAACTAATTTTTGCACCATCGCTCTTAATTAGTTAAAATTCATGTTTCCACCACAAAAAAAAAAAATTCGCCCGAGAGCTAAACCGCGATTATACCAAAACCAACGAGAGGACACAGCTGATAACGTTCTTACCCAAAAGTTTGAAAATTGGGCAATTTACTGTGATATCGAAACTAACAGCACGCTATTGAAACCGGTGAACGAAAATTTGCTGTGACGTACGTGTGTAAGACCGAGACAACAAATGCATTGGTCACTCTTAAGCAAGGCTGGGCAAGTTAATGATATTTTTTAACTTAGTCAAGTTAGGTTAAACTAAAATTTAAATCAAGTTAATAGTTAAAAGTTAATTCAAAATGTTCTATCAATTGAACTAAGTTAAAAGTTAACCAAATTTTAATATTACTTTTTAACTCGAGTTAAGTGACCTAAAAAAAAATTTCTTGTTTTCATCAAAATTAAAACAATCGGTACCTAAATTGTTCATATTATTAGACCAAAGAACCATTATTTTTTTATTTTCCAAAGCATTAGGTAACAGTCCACACATTTATTAGCATACTTTTAAAATGTGTACCATCAATTTGCGCGTCCACGCCGCTGGAAATCGGAATGCTGGTTATCGGCGAAAACGTCGAATTAATGATAAATTAACGTAAAATAAAAAATAAACGCGGTATTACTAAGAACCGTAGACTGTCCACGCTACCTTCTCTACAATTATTCGTAATAAGTATAATATAATAATAATAATATATAATAATAGGAATATAACTGGCGACGATGGCGAAAAATAACGGGCTTTGATAATATTATAGGTATTTATATTTTTTACGAATACGAAAACATACTCCATAATAATTAAAATTGAAATTAACTCAACTCGTTTAAATGTAAAATTAACTCAAGTTGATTTAAAGTTAATTCAAACATTCCTTAAGTTAATAATCACAAAAAAAATTAACTTATTAAGTTAAAAAGTTGAATTAACTTAACTTTAACTTATAAACTCGTTAATGCCCAGCCTTGCTCTTAAGAGGGCGTTATACCCGCATGTGTTGTCTCCGTCTTACAAGTGCGTGACACGGCAAATTTTACGCTCAGCAGAACACGTGCGCAGCTCCGTCGGTATAAAAATTAGAGCGAATCGACCTCTTGTAAAATCTAAAGGCGAGATTATTATTCTCGTGGGCTTTTTATTATATTTTAATATTAACGCGAGTATTTTAAAATTGTAAATTTGTTATACATCTTAAAATTCTCATAGCTCGCCTTAAAATTAAAACGCACCGATAAGCCCACGAGGTTGCCTGGATAACAGTCTTGTCTCTAGATTTTATAAGAGGTCGATTCGCTGTAATTTTTAAATCAACGGAGCTGCGCACGTGTTTTGCTGAATTTGCCATGTTACACACTTGTAAGACGGAGTAAACACTACATGCGGGCATAACACGTCCTCTTAAGGCGACGTCGGTGTGCAATATTTGTTTTCTCTCTCCGACGCGCAACAGAGATAGAACGCTTACCTACACCTAAAATCGTTATTTTTTTATGATTTTTTTTTTAGTAGTGTTACCAGTAAAATCACCCGTTACAAAAATTATACAGAATAATATTTTAGAGGGTATATGACACATCGGTTTTTTTTATTTTATGTATATTCGACTTCGTATTCGACTTACGGAATAAAAATGAATGTTTGTACATTTAAATGATATTCAAATCGGTTCGAGACAATATTTAGAAAAACCGATACGTCGTTATACTTTTAAAAATATTATTCCGTATCGTTTTTGTGATAGGCGATTTTACTCCAAGACCATTCGAAAACGTAAAAAAAAGTTATTCCGCGCAAATGCGTTTTTTCTTAATGTTGCGCGTCGACCAGAGAGAGAAAACGAACAGTGCACTGACATCCACTCAATCGTTTTAAACTTTTTGTTCGCAATGGTACTACCCGTATGACGGTACTGTGAAAACACACGATATTCCAAAAATTATTAGAATTTTTGAAAAAAAAATATGGTTACCCACATGGTTTCTCTAGTCATTAAAAGACCAACGTTTAAAAGAATATTTGTTTTTTATATTTTTTATTCCCATAATAATTTTAGATTCTGATGAATATATTGGTTTTACGCAATGTGTGTTTTTCTTATTTTTATTTTTATTTGTGTCTGTGTAGGTATGTACGCTATGTAAGTATAGTCGATTTTTAACTTCAGTTTATCAGTATCTTGTTCGATGGGAAAGTTGGATCTAGTTGGTGCAGGATGGCCGTCAAAACTAAAAATTCCCATTAATTATCAAAAGCGTTGGGAAAAACGGAAATTTGTACTCAAAATACGTAAAATCGATTTTGGTTTTTGATGTAACTCTAAAACAAATTTCCGTAAATACATGCTATTTTCACTGAATGTTTATACCAGCATTTGCTATACACCACGTAATATTTTAGATACATGAAAATTTCACCGAATGTTTATGTTCTCATTTTCTATAACCATAAAATTTGAAAATATATTGACTCGTGTTAAGCTGTTTACGGACAATTTCAAATTTTAATTTTTTTTCTATAAAAAATGTCAATATAACGATATTTGTTGTGTCAAAATGGGTGAAAATTTAATAAAAGGCTCCTGATATATTGTTACAATAGTATAGTAGAAAAATATTAAAAATACACAATTTCACAATTGTTTTTATAAGCATTTAAAGTTCAAATTTTGGCATAACTCATCAAATTTAATATTTTAAATTTTAATTTTGTAGTTAAAAATTTATAAAATGTTCAACTTTTATAGGAAAGGATCGAAACTTTAAAACAAGGTTCCACGTAAATTGGTTATATATAAATTACTTTATTTACAATAGTATCATAAAATATAGGTAGGTACTTTACTACTTTAGTACTTAGCAGGCCCGTCGTAAGATATTTTCCGCCCTAAAGCGAAAATTTTAATGCTGCTCCTAAGATACTAAATTAAATATTTACATGCATAATATTTTACAATTAACATTTTTTATACATGTATTGATTTACAAATTAGAAATACACAAAACCATAAATAAATACAACTTTAAAAGTACAAAAACACACGAGAATGTAATATTATACATACTGTTATAACTGTAATAAAAAAATTATAGTAGTATACAAGATTTAGAAGACAAAAAGATTTTAAACACGTCTAGAAGCTTATACAAGAGTTATTAATTTAAAAAATATATATAATTTACGAATATCAATAATAAAATATTCTCTAGCCCTTTAAAAATATAATAAAATAATTGCCGATTATTTTTTGTTTCAACGTCGCGTAGACCGTATTTACTTCACCGACGGCCAATAGTTGGAAAATGAAATATGGTATTATTAAAATAGAGACTACGATCATATTCGGTAAATATTTAAGATAAAATAAATATATTAACGGGCGACAGTCATTCTTTTTCTCATTATCGGTAATAAAATATTTTTATGGAAATAATAATGTTCTATTTTTATCGAAGACCATCTATAGTTAATATGACCGTACGGGCTACAATCTACATAAACGATATATCTACATACATTATACGTATACACTAATACACTTGTACTTTGTACTGTACACGTTATAGTGTTCGAAGTGCGTATATCTGTATACTGTAACACTATACTAATTTATTATACATTGTGATCATTCGCTATCATAACGAGATAGCAAAACGGTAACAATTAACAATGAAGACGCAAAATAATAATTAAATTACTGTCTTTTTGGAAATTTAATATTACAAATTTACAATTTGCCGCCTCAATTTCTTTAAAATGTTATGCCGCCCTAAAGCAACACATGACTTGCTTGTACCCTAGCGACGGGCCTGGTACTTAGTAATATCATAGGCTGACTGACGCTCAGAATCGTTTTTCTTATGCAATGATATTATTAAATCATTGAATTCAAATTTGACCACAAACATTACAGTGACCCACTTGTAACCTACTGTACAGCAGAGCGAACACCCACTTGCCCACCTTTTTTAAGTTGTTTTTTTCTATAGATGTCAATCAAATCTTATTCGTTGGGTAAAAAAGATTGAAAATTTAATACGATTTAATCCTAATACATTGTTACAATGACAGTTGAAAAGTATGAAAAATCCAGTCATAATTTTTTTGAGAAGTATTTAAAATTTGGATTTTGAAAAATTACGTATACATCACGAACGTTTTTAAATTATTTTGGGGTAGAAATTCATAGCGATTTTACTTTTTAAATCCGAGATTTGAAAACATAATACAAGATTTTTCATAAATTTGTGTACCTTTACTCAAAAAAAATGTCAAAGTGACTGAAAATCAAATTAAATTTTCATGAACGTTTGAAGTTCAAATTGTTTACAAGATTGGATATTCACTCGATTTCTCATGTAGTGATTTCGTTATTTTAATATAGGTAATTAAAAAACGAATAACCGTAGACACTTTAGATTTATATCTATAAGTTTATTTTATCGATTCTATATACTTGATAAAATTTTCAAAATATTTTGACTAGTTTTGAGCTGTTTACGGACAATTTCAAATTTCAATTTTTTAGTTTTTTTTTCCATAAATGTCAATAAAATGTTATTTAAAAGCATGAAAATTTAATACAAGGTTCCTGATATATTTTTAAATAGTAGTTGAAAAATATTAAAAATACATAGGCACGATTTTTTTATGAGCATTTAAAGTTCGAATTTCGGCTTGATATTTATTAAATTTAAAATTTAAAAATTATTTTGTAAAATGTTCAACTTTTATAGGTATAAGGGTTATTCAATTCTTATTGAACATTTTCACGTAAATTGGTTATATATAAATTACTTTATTCACAATAATATCATAAAATATAGGTAGGTACTTATAGCAATATCAATGGCTGACTGACGCTCAGAATCGTTTTCCTTATACAGTGACATATTATATTATTGAATTCAAATTTAACACCATGTCACCATCCATTACAGTGGCCCAGTTCACACAAAGTGTTGTAACAATAAGTCTTGTAACCTATATAATAATTGTACATCAGAGCGACTCGCACTTGTTGCCCGCTTTTTCTAATTGGTTTTTCTTTTTTGAATGACGACACACTGCGGTTTTAATATCATATTTTAAAGCAGAATATTTTCCTAAGTATTTCGATCGGTACACAAAAATCGAAATTGCAACAGACAGCAGCTATCTACGAGTCATAATAGTAGGAACCTACTTAAAGTTACGATGAGCAGAGTAGTGGGCCAACATTTTTTCGGGAATCCTCGCTTTATAACTCGCTTCAACTTTATAAAAAAACGTTAGGTAATACACTGATACTTTACGAAATAATTAGTGTCTTGAGTTGAATGGATCAACCGGTGGGTATGTATACACTGCAGATACGAGCTTGCACGTACCTGCTTGAAAAAAGTACCCTATTTGTATACATAAAATATGTTTTAAAAGTAGATACGTACCTACCTACTACCTGTAGTCTGTAGATAAAAGAATGATACATCGATATGTTCGTAGGCACGATATATAGGAGGTACAAGATTGGTTCAACATTTTCGAAAAGATACCAGAATTTTGCTAGACGTTAGATAGGTAGGTACATATTGTACAAAAATAGATGAATATTTTAGTGGGTAAAATTGGCGAAACGTAGATCACTTCAATAGATGATACTATTAAGAGGATGTCAGCGCAGTATTTGTCTTCTCTCTCTCTGGCCCACGCGCAACATAGACAAAACGCATTTACGAAAAATCATTTTTTCGATGTTATCAAGTAATCTTAAAGTAGTAAAATTATCTATTGCGAAAAAGATAGAGAATAATATCTTTAAGGGAATGACACATCGATCTGTCGAATATTGTTCCAAAACAATATTTAAACATCATTTAAATTTACAACATTTTTTCGTTTATTTTGAAAGTCGAATACAAAGTCAAACAACAATAAAATATGAAATCGATGTCATTCGCTCAAAGTCGTTATTCTCTATATTTTTTGTAATAGGCGATTTTACTCTAAGATTACTTAAAAACATAGAAAAAATGATTCTGCGTTAATGCGTTTTGTATATGTTTGGCCAGAGAGAGAAAACAAATAGTGCGCTGACATCCTCTCAGTTCAACTTAGGTAGGTTATTACTAGGTACCTTGTTTAATATTACGTATATTGTATTTATGTAGGTACACTTTCACAGGTCTACCCGAGTGAGTAGGCGTTACCTCGGTACATAGGTACTTTTAAGTTATAAAGTCATAACACTATAATTATTAATATTGCTAGTTGTGTAGGTACAATATTATAGAGATCCGTCAGAAATCTAGATACCATTTTATGTAGGTGTGCCGAACAACGACTATTTTACAAATAGTAAAATGGCAATAGAGTAATACACTAAATACTAATACATAATAATAATAATAATAATAATAATACAAATAATATTGACAATAATAAATAAATACATTTATATAGTTAAGTAAGTATGTAAACTAAAATAATAAAAAAAAGTTAAAAATTACCTACAAATTTCGGCCCAATTTTAAGGATTAAATTAAATAAGAATAAATACAATTTAAAATTAATGTACCTAACTGTAGTTATATGACATGACTCAAATAATCTATAATTTTAATTTATATTCTGAATTTGTAAACAAATCAAAGTTATAAGTTCATTACAATATCATGAACTAAGTAGTCTTTATTAAATGTGCATGAATACCATAGTTGCGCTGATGGAAAAAATTATAAAACATTATATCTGTACCTACGAAGAGTGAGTGTTGGAACATTGAAATAATTAAGTTTTTTTTTTATAAATTCAAAAATAATTTGTGTCTTTGCAAATAAAGTTTAGACTGTTTCAAATTGTTTTAAAATTAATTTTGAGATTCCATCAACTATGGTGAAAACATGAGGCAAAAATAAAAAAAATTTGAATAAATAATTTATAGTTTTTTTTTGTTAAATTCCAAAACCAACAGACAGAATCAATATATTTAATTTTAAAAAAGTTAAAAGTCAATACGGAGAGAAATATCAACTTAACACAGTTAAAATAAGTTAGTTTTTTATTAATTACCACTTTACTCAGCCACTGTGATTGTGCAACTTTACATTTTTTTTTAAATAACAATAAACCATTTTCTCAAAAACACATTCTATAGTTCTGATTTTTTACATACTGCCTATAAAAGTAGTTTATACAATTATATCCATTAAATTATAACATAAAAAAAATTAACTTTTTAACATGTTAATGCCCAAATTGTCGTACTCACTGCATACATTATATCTAATATGGAAGATTGGAGATCTGTTGTATAAATGTCTTTCCAAATGCTGTCTGTTGGAAATTGGCTGAGGGCTAATCAATTAGAATAATCAGGGCTTGGAACTTCATGCATTTGTATATTTTTTAAGAAGCTGAATATTTAAAATCTGATTTGATTCAAATTTGTTTCACAAAGAGAAAGTATGTACATACAACCTTAGTACAATAATGTATATTGTATATTTTTGCATATTTTACTAAACGTGTAGATTTCATTGTTTTAAGCACATTAATGCATATTATTATGTTTATAGTTTAATATAAATCAACAACAAGAAAATTTTCAATACTATAAAGAATTTTAATTGTAAATTGGTTCAATGATCGGCGCGGTCTTATTTAACATTTTTTCAATGAGAAATGATTTAATTTTACCAAGAGCTCCAAAGAGTTTTGGAGTAGTATGAATAAAATATGGTACTGTTGATAAAATTATAGTTCATGTATAAAAAAATATTTAAAAAAGCACCATCACACATAACATTTTTCAAAAATTACCCACCTCATATCCCTTTAACTACAGAACCAATCATAACCCGCAGGGGTAACCGAATAATGGATTAGTGCTATACTTATTATTGTAAATAGTGTGAACAAATTTATGATATTGTAAATATATAAGACTCCAATAATAATAAAATTTTATATGGTGGTATAAAATGTGTATAAAGTATTTTAAAAAACTGTTTACTACTTTATTACTCATTGCCCATTGGTTATTAATTTTGTTTTATTTTTAAATTCATCCAATTTTTGTTAATAAGTTACAATTTTCAAACGGAAAATGGTCGAGTTTCTAATTAAATTTATGTTGGTATGTAGTTTCAAATTTGTATATCATTTAATAAAGGATTTCGAATTTTATTCTGTGTAAAATGTGTATAATACAAAAATGAATTATACCATCACTCAATACGCTCAGTATTATACAAAGTTCAATGCGTGTTTAATACAAGGTATAAAATGGTACAATACAAAATTTTATGATTTAATCACTCAATACGCTCAGTATTATACAAAGTTCAATGCGTGTTTAATACAAGGTATAAAATGGTACAATACAAAATTTTATGATTTAATTTGTAAGACAAAATAATATGAGAAATATGAATAGTTTAATTAAATTTGGTATTTCCTTAAGAGGTTGTCAGCCCACTATTTGTTTTTTTCTCTGGCCCAACATAGACAAAACGCATTAATGCAGAATCATTTTTTCCGTGTTTTTACATTATTTTAGAGTAAATGACCCATAACAAAAAAGATAGAGAATAATAAATTTGAGTGAATGGCATCGATTTTATATTTTATTGTTATTTGACTTTCAAAATAAATAAAAAATATGTTGTAAATTTAAATCATGTTTAAATTGTTTTGAGATAATATTTAGACAAATCGATGTCATTCCCTCAAAAATATTATTCTCTACCCTTTTTGATTCTAATAAAAGATAACTTAAGAACATAGAAAAAATGATTTTGGGTAAATGTGTTTTGTCTATGTTGCGCAAGGGGCCAGAGAGAAAACAAATAGTGCGCTGACATTCTTTTAACATGGGTTTCTTTAATACAAATAAGTTTTATCGATTAAAATAAAATAAGTTACAAATTAAGTTACTACACTGTAAGGCGTGTGGCTATAATACATAAACTCATAATAAACCTAACACCATAATATTTCTCCAAAACAAATTTAAAAATTAAATATTAAGTAACAATGTGAAAACTAAGTTTAACTATTAATTGACCATTCTATTAACACCATGTAAGAATACTTTTGCATATTGAGTGCTTGTATTACATTTAATCTTCATATGCAACCTCATATTATATCGAGTATTAGTTAATATTTTAATAAGTTGTAAACTATACTTTGTGCCCTAATTATAAAATAAATATGCTAGGAAGACAGGTTACTCTCCCACTGTACAGGAGTAGTTTTCAACTACTTTTATAATAAATAAATAATTAATAAAACATCACATATTATGTTTTGATCAGAACATATTATTATATTCAAATTCAATATAATTTTTAGTATTTAATTAATGAATGGTAATATACGATTTACCTAATATTTAAATAATCAGATCATTGACAATGCATAATTTTAAAATCAATACATTTTTCTAATCGATATAGGTCTATCATATAATATATTTATACGTAATAACTGTCTTAGAAAAACAAACTAAAATTAAAAACATAATTTTTTTTGAATATAAAATAAAAGTCAACACATTATATTAATAATTAAACAAAAACAGCAAATTATAATTGTTTTGCAAAAATTATTCATGAAATATTCCTTTATAATTTATAGCTATAATTTGTTAATACATATTTAAAATATTTGTCCTTTTAAATGACATAATTTAAAATTGTTTTAGACACATTTCAATTAATTTAATATTATTTTATTTAAGGCAATTTGCTATAAAGGTTGTAATAAAATATTAGATTCAAACAACTAATTGGCACTGTCAAAAAAAAAATTATATTGTAATTTATCATCAATTAATTTATAAATCAGCCAGTCATGTAAGAAATTTGTTAATTTATGATTTCCACCAGAGAATAGACATAATACAATCAAAACATACCCTGACAATTTAACAAGTTCTTTTGTAACTCACAAAAATTATATACAAAAGTCTTGAAAAATGTACCTGCAAATTAACATACTTAAGCGAGTTTTTTTTCTTTTAAAAATATTTTCTTGTGTTTTAATTGTATAACATTGATTTGCAAGCAATTGAAATGTAAACAACAAATTAATAAATACATTTAAAAAAGAATATAAATGGCTGATTCAGTGAAACTATACAAATGGTATAAACAGAATAATCACAGCAAAACTTACATACTAGATTAAATATTTACTCAAAATGGTGACACATGGAATAAATTCAAACACTAACAAAATACCTACAAATCAGCAACATTAACATAACAACACAATTTATTATAATCCTATATTACTTAACTATTAATATTAACTTTGTACATTTAGAAAATGAAAGAAAGAAAATAAACAGAGGAATTTTTTGCACTGTTTTGTACTATATTTTTACAAAATCATATTATTAATATATATTTAAAAAAAAAAAAAAGAGGTAGATGGATTAGGAAACAATGATTTACATTGATTACAATAATAATGATAGTTAAAATAATATTAAAACTTACTTAAACAAAAAACTATAGATATGAATTAGATAATATTAGCCTAATTTATATAATTTAATTATTCTAAAACTTATCAGAAGTGGAGGTAGTCAATTTGTACTATAGGTCATCATTAAAAATATTACTATATAATTTCTTAAAGTGATGTTTACCTAACAACAATAAAGAATTAACACTTAACGTCACTCTAAATGTGGAATGTCATAACTTATAACAGAATACTGAACAAACATATTACAGATTGTCTGCACCTTAATTTTAGTGCAAAAAATTCCCCAAATAATATCATATATTTCTTTACTAATAAACTTTACTTAAGACACCAAATTGTACTCTGAGTTATGTACCAAACACGGTAATCATTTTGTTTCAATTATCACTAAACGAAAAAAAAAAAAATATTAATAAATCATATAATAAAATGCTTGTAACAATAATAATAATAATTAATTATAAAAATAATATGTTATGAATGGCATATCCTACACAAAATAAATAAGAAAAAGGTTTAGTGCCACTTAACAGTTGGAAATTATGTAATGAAACATAAAAAAAAAATAAACATAATGACCAACCAATTTACTTGTGTAAGACAAACCAAAATAACAAATAAATATGCAAAAAAATTTTGAATCTTACAGTTTGTTTAGTGTGTAAAGTGACTGCGAAAATAATATAGGTATACGTTTTTTAGTTATGAAACAGGCAAAAACATATAATAAAATTCTTAATGGTTTAAATAACAAAATAAATAATAAAACAGCTTAACCTAATAAAAACTATAACATGTGGTATTAAAAATACTTGTACTATCGTTACATTAAAACTACACGAGGCGAAATGGTAAGTATATATTATTGACTTATGTCTCCGCCGCAGTTCGCCTCATTTTATACTTTAATAATAATATTATTGTTAATATTTTTTTTAAATTTTTTTTTTTTATATTTTTTTTTTTTAAACATAAAATATTTACTTAATTTAAAATTTGTACATTAAGCCGAAACAAGTTATTTAATTAAAGTAGCGATGACGTCTTAATTGAATTATTAAATGTGTCATTGACTACATAAAAATGTAATCAAGAAAAAAATATATGCCTAAAACAAATTTTTTTAATATAAAGATGTATGCGAACGACAAGCGCTTTAACATTGATTCCAAATATAAAAATAAATTTCTATTTGGATTTATAATCAAGGTATACATATATAATATACAATTATTTTAAGTATGCATAATAACACAATAAAAACAAATTCTGGCTTCGATTATATTGTGACTAGTGGAGCAGTATTATATGACTAGTATTAAAAAAAAAACATTAACGGTTACATTTTGGAAAATGAATGGTACATTTTTGTTTTTAAGATGTTTGAATTGAATTAAAATTTTTAATCAGGTACAATATATAATGCAATTATAATAGATTTTAACTAATATGTTCACCAAGTGTAATGCATTCAAAATACAAATTACAACAGTGTATAAATAAGCATACTGGTAATATAGTGTATTACACTAAAAATATGATATTTTGTTAATAGATTGTTCTAGGCTTTGTCTCTATTTTCTAATAATAATATTTCCTTCTTTTTTTTTATACTTGGAAATTATTCTGACTATAAATGAAACATTACACGTTGTAAATATATTAATTATAAATTAAAATTTTATATAATGTTAATTCACGTGTATAGTATCATAATTCAGATGTACTTGAAATAAATTTTTCTTAAAAAATGCAACACATTTATAATTCAATACCTAAACAATCAAATTCATAACATCATTTCAAATACTAGATGAGAAGTTATTAATACCTCAATGTTAAATATGCATAATTTAGAGCTATTAACCCAAAGATTCCACTTCAAAATTTAACAATAAAGCTAATAATCCCCCCTTTCCCACGAGGCAATATTATAAACCCCATTTTTAAATAAGGGCTTGAATTTTCTAGAATACAAGACTAACAATTAACAACGAAAACCGATTTCAATTACTTATAAAAATGAATACAAATTATATTAAAATGTACCATTCAAAGCCACTTTTTTTATCAATACACAATAAATGATAAGAGAGCTGCTTAATGACTTAACTAACAGCGTATTACTATAACTTATGGAGACATAAGCAATCCACAGAATCAACATTAACATTTTTAATATTATAAATAATATATTATAAGTTATATTTGAATATATAACGTGTAAAAATCATTGAGGTAAGTTTCACATTGAAGGCGGTGTCATAAAAATGTATTTTCACCTAAAAACTAACACCACCTTCATCAGTCTTAATAGTTGCAGAAGTGTTTATGGTTTACATTTGTACTTTAAAGGCAGTTAGTCTGCAGTTTGCTTATGTACCAGACTATTTTATATTCAACTGGTGGTATGATTAATGCTTAAGGAGAGGTAGATATATTATATATAGTGTTGGGGAGGGTAAAATATTTGGGAAAGAGGTAGATTTGTTTAGAGTTATTGATTGTGATTTGCAGTTTGTGGAAATGTTGGATTTGATTTCACTGCAATTTCTGTTTTGTGTTCTCTGGCGATGTGCCGTCTCACTGTATTATTCCGTGTAAATGTTCGAGCACAGAAAGGACACGGAACTCGAATCCCTTGATGCCTCTGTCTTATATGAGCTCTAAGATTTGTTTCATAACCATATAACCGTTCACAATATGGACATTGTAATTTTTTACCTATAGAAAAAAAAACAGTTTATAGTTAAATAGTATTTAAGTACAATTAATAGGTAAAATTAAATTTTTTTTTCAACTTTTAATATTTAAAAACATTTAACTACTGTCAACTTAATTTCATTTTTATTAGCATAGTAAATAAAAATCGATAGATTTTACGAGATATTTTCTACTAATAATGATATACTGGTTAAATTAAACCATCCAATACTCTGAATCAAAATAGAACAACTGTGAATGATGCGATGACATGTTGAGAACCACATAATCATGCTAACACTGGATCATTTGTGGGAGATGCGCAGCACTGATGAAAGTTGTTGGCTGACTGATTATTCTTTTTGAGACAAAAATATATATTATATTTTAATATTTAAGAAAGTGAGGGTGCTATAAATTGTAAATTAATAATGGAATAATAATAACAATAAAAGTGGACAAGTGGGTACTGCTCTGCTGTACAAGAGTTGTCGAGTATGTAATGGGTGTTGTTAAATTTGAATACAAAAATAAAGATTAGATGCGAAACACGACTCTGGACAAAGGTGTGTCAGCTTAACATGTTTAATAATATTATTATCATTTTAGTAATACTAGGTAGCTTGAAATCAAATTTGGCCCAAAACAATGCATTTTCATAACATTATTCTAAAATCCATTATCTTGAAATGATCACATTTTTTAGAAATGTCTATATTTTTTATAATGTTGTTGATCTTTGTTAAATTACGGGTGAATATCCAAGGTATCCCTGCTTCCCCCAGAAACCAACAAAGATTTGCTTTTCTACCACATAATATGCTGAAGTAGAAAATTGGAGCATTTTACTACCACAAAAGGCGATGACAGACAGAAAAAAACCACACATCATTGTAAAATCAATTCATTCCAACACTGCTCAGAATCTAAAACCGACATGTCATTATTTATAATTAAATAGAGAATTCAATATGTAATATAACATTAAACTTTTTTATAATTATTGTTGACATTAAGATGATTTCATAGAAATGGAACTTACTGTAATTAAGTAGTATACATTACCATCAGGAGTTAGAGTTGAAACAACGTTTTTATGAGATGTATCTATCTTCCACGAGTGATTCGAAGGAGATGGTGGTGTTGTCCCATTATCTGGTGTTTTCCATTCATTGGTCGTATTTGTAATTTGTGGAAATTCCCCGGAATTTGGTGCCGTTGTTGCAGGTTCAGATTTAATTCGCAGATCTATTTTAATTTTTTAATTTTAACATAAATTAGTAGTATAATAGCAATGAAAGAGTAGAGTATGTTTAGTATTGTCAAGTAAAAATAATTGATTTATGGTTCAATTAAGTTTAATTAAAAATAATAAAAATAACCAAAACAGTATACCTTCTCCACAGTTATTAGTAGTCACATTACGATAATGATGTGATGAAGTAGTAGCGTCTACAGGACCAGAATTATTTGTTTGGGGCTGATGAGAATTTTCCAGATGCGATGATGAATGTGAAGAGTAGGTCATAGAAAGAGGAGATTCACGTTCAGGTCTGGAACCATCTCTTAAGACAGAAGCTCGAACACCAAGTGTATCGGAGACCGGCGTTGAGTTGGGATTGTTATGGTGCGCTCGTTTATTATTTCTTTGGGGGTCAGGTGATGAAGGATGCTGATCTGAATGTACAGGTGTTTGACGATAATGACATGTTATATATGGGAGTGGATTAAATGAGGTAGAGGGAAGTTGAGCTTCTGCGGATCCATTTTGTTTTGGTCTTGGAGAATCATTTGCTGTTTTGTTTTCACTGTTACCTTGTTCACGCTGACTTGTGAGTGACAATTTATCATACTCAAATGACAGGCCTTTAACCTAATTAACATTTCAAAATAAAGTTATATTGTATAGCAAAATTGAAATATCAATAATATCAAACAAGTTTTCAATGATATTTTATTCTTTTTTTATTTTTATGTACTGTTATAGGTAGGTACTCGGTATATATATACTAAATATGCATATTAAACAAACAAAAAAAAAAATATAAAATAAAAAATGCATGTATAAAAATTCCATGATATTTATGTTTATCTAATAAAAAATACACACTATATTTATGTGATTTGATAATGAAAAACATAAACATTTAAATAGTTAAGATTATTTTAAACAGCTGTTATTATTTATAAAAATATTTGTATGAATGTGATTTTAAATGAAAATATAAAAATGTTCAATTGTTATTAATTTGATAAAGATAGTCGACTATGAAGACTTTCAAACATTACTTAGTTGATAGTAAGAAGTTTTTAAAAATTACATGAACCACTTTAATTTATATAAATCAATAGATTTTGATAGAGGTACCTACCATTACAATAACAATTGAAAATCTTATAGAATTATAAGACAAAACAATATATTTTACCTGTAAATTGTCTGCTGTCTTTAAAAAACTAGAGAGCCTCTCTTGAGATATTTGTACTTCCCCACGGTACATGAACTCAAGTAACGATGCCATGTTTGTAGACGATGTCCCATCAAGAATGACAATTAAACTTGATCCTAGTGGAGTAGCTTCAAATATTTCTTGAAAATGTTTACTGCATGCTGCCAGAATTAGTTTGTGAGCTTTGAATGTTTTGCCTGATAAAATAAAATAGTCATTTACTTCGACATATGCTTAATAATTACTTCATTATATATTTGAATTATGAATACATTTTAAATAGGTCCATCAAACATACTACAGCAGAACTTTGATAGTCCGGATGAATTTGTGATCAGTATCATCCACATTAGAGATTTGTCTGGAATACTATTATTTTAAGGATAGACCAATGATCAAGACATTTTTTTTGTTGAGTAACGCTCACTTACCTTTAATTTTAAAAAATGTTGAACATTATATACGGAAGGAACAACAGTAATTGCAAAAAAAGGAAATTGGGGCGGTAATGTTTTAAACAATGACATTTTTAATAATAAATTTGATTCATAGGTAAATTGGATTTCGGAAATCTAGTTAAGTTACTACTCAGAGAGGGAGTACACGCATGTGTTGTCGACGAAGTCTTACCAACATACCAAAATATACGTTCAACAGTTCCAATTTTCAAACAAGTTATAAGTATATCAAAGTATATTATATATAAAACTGCTAATAACTAAAATATTTAAATATTGTTAAAAACCATCAAGAATGCAGATAATGTTTCTATCTTTCTTCGTCATAATAGATCAATATAATCTAATATTATGAAAGATAACAATACAAAATTAGAACTGCTGGACATATAATATATTTTGGTAAGTTCTGCTTTAGTTAAACCAGAGACAATACGTGTGGGCGGAGGGTACAATGTCCTTTTAACAAAACTACTGTGAATTGGGATCATCGGACTATCGAGGTTCTACCGTAATTGTACAATACACATATTTTATATTACCTTCACAAAACAATGATACATCTGTTAAACTTTCCGATTTGAAAAGGTTATCAAATGCAGTTACAAGGTTGCTACTAAAACTATTCCACTTAAGACAGAACTGTTGCTGAGGGTCCATTCCAGATTGTTGTTGTGACAATATTTAAAAAGACATATCAATGGCCCTATAAAAATAAAAAATCACATACATTTATAGCTGTTACATTACATTTACAATAACTTTCAATTCAATCGTACAAATTAAATACCTATCTAATAAAAATAAATAAAAATGTTTATTGATTGATAAAATTAAATAGGTAATATAAGATATTTTTCAGCGGTAAACGTTTTAATGATTAAATATTATGCACCTGTAAATCAAGATAAGTTTCTAACAATTTATATTCAACAATGTAAACATTTTTTTTTTTAAATATATAAATTGAGTTTACTCATTTCTAAGAACTAAGAAGCCATTATATTAAATTAAAAAAAGTTTCAATGAACTTGTCAAAGATGTAAGGCAAACTTTTTGGAGTGTTAAGTTTTAATGCGTTAATTCTAGTTAATAATTGATACATACTTAAATACTTTGCAAATTAATTTCATAATTATTAACAATTTGTTTCATAGTATAGTTTTAAAATAATGAAAAGAATAAATAATTGCATAGATATGTAGAAAGAATGTAAGAATCTCAAATAAAAGTAAAAGAAAAAGTGCGAAAAATTATTTATACGTAATAGGTACCTGAACTAGTCATCTGGTAAATAAAAAAAAAAATAGTAAGAAGTTGTTATTTTATGTCTACAATTAGAAAAAAGTTTAGAAATAAAGTTGTTTGTCTTTAAGAAATTAGAGAATATTATAATTTTAACTCAAGCATTTGTTTTAAAATATACACTTTTATATGTGTTGAGAACCAAGATAAAAAAATTAACAGGATAAAGATACTCATTATTCATTTAATTACTTTTAAATTTGATGTCAAATTTTTAATCTATAGAGTAATACAAGGCTCTTGAGACATTTATTCTACTTTTGAATAATGATAATTGATAAGTAATAACATACAAAACCAAAATACCTAACAAATACCAAATAAATATGAAATATCTAATAATCAAGAGATTTTTTTTAAGTAATTTAATCTGTTTTTCTTTGAAATCAAATTATAAAGAAAAAAATGTTCTGTAGTTTCACTTACCTATATTATCATGTATAGTAAATAATTAGGTAATCAAAATGAGAAATTGAAGTTCTGAAATTATGAAAACTAAAATTATTAATTAAAATGATAAAAAATTATTTGTTTATATCTACCTACTTGGACCTACACTATTGAGCAATATACCTAGGAAAAGGGTTGTTAAAAATATGCATTTAAATTATTCATAGACAAAATTATTGAGTAATAACTAAAGCATATTCAAACTCTGATAAAAATATAAAACATAATAGGTACTTATTATTAAATTTATGCCTACAAGCAAAAAATATTTACAGACGCATATTTCTGTCTATCATTTATTGTATCAGATTACGTCTGGTTTGATTATTACAATAGCATAGTAAACAAATTTAATAATGTTTATGTGTGATATTTTGATAGAAATGTTGTTTTAGTATTTAACTATAACATTGAGCACTATGGCAAATTATAAAATTTGAAATGTTTTAATTTATAACTGTAAAATTCACGGATATTAATATATAGGTAGGTAATGATGACCTACACATATAATTATACTCGCATTAATTTACTTGCAGTAAAAACGATTATGTTCAAGTTAACATTTATCATTGTTTCATTGTTATTTATGGATATGTGTAATTAAGATCTGAATTATACAAAAATTAATAGTAAAAAAATAAAAAAACATTTTGCAGCTTAGTTTTTAATTAACGCCTGTCTACGGTGTCAATAAAATAAATTATTATGTTCTTGTAAAAATGATGGTAGAGTTCTTAATTTTTTTTTTAGATACCTATCTAATCAAGTAAATTATTTAAGTTAGATGTATTTACACGTTGCATGTACAATGTATAATAATATAAATTGTGCACCTAGGATAGGTACCTAATTAACTCATTATAAATAAAATAAGACCTAATTATGCAACTAATATAATGAATATATAGAACCAATAGGTAATCTTTGAATAAAGAAGGTTTATTTTAGGTATCTACTTATACATGACAAGAGGCTTAACAATAACAGACACAAAACAAGTTATAGGTAAATAAATTGAGAACATAATATTCACATAATATTGTATACCTATAATATATTATTATATTATATTTCAACAGCTAGAAGTAATAGGTAGCCGATTAAAATCATTGTTGAAAATATATGTATTATTGAATGCAAGACGTAAATTATCATATTCTTGAATAACATTGACCTGTTTTGGCTATATTTACCAAACGTATGTCTATAATTCTATTAGTTAGGTACCTATAGAATTCAGATATTATGGAGATGAGATCTGCTAAACATAATTTTATTCACCGAAAAGTTTTGTTACTATTGTTATATCTTATATACCTATGGCAGAAGTTTAACAAAGCACAAAAATATGTTTCTTCAGATATAATACCATTGTATAAATGTGTAGGTTTTTCCATGACAAACGATTTTATGAAAAATTAAAGCATAATGCCTGTTGTATGCTAATAAGAAATTAATTGGTAGATAATTATTAATTACCGACACTAAAATATCGGTCATAACTCATAATATATACATGGATAATACAAGAAACAATTTAAAACTAGGTATTCAAATTTGATAATATTATTAATGGACTAATGGATTAGTACCTTTACACCTGTGACATAATGTATAATTGATAAAAATAATTAATTCTTATTTTATTGAATGCCTTAACCATATCAGTTAACTAGCGACTAATAAACTAATACAAAATAGTTTTAAGAACATAACGCATACAATTAACCTCGAAATTAACTAATTATTAGTAAGTAAAGAGCATGTATCGGTCAATGATAATATGAATATATCCGATACAAATTGAAAACATAAAATGTTAATATTAAACAGTAAATACTAACAGATCTCAGATACTACCTATTAAAAATTGAATAATTAGGTACTCGTTATACTTATTTTTTTTGCAAAAATGATTTCTATAGGTAAAGGAATAAAAAAAAAATGCATAATTAAAATAAAAATGCATAAAAAAAATTGAGTTATAAAACTTTTAGATATTATTATAGATTACTTATGCTACCTTATTGAAATGTTGACTGATTGGAGAAAATAGCAGCATAAAATGCTCGATAAAATGTATTTGCCCAGTGGAACACACCGGAAGATTTTCAGCCTGCCCCGACTGAAATTTATAATTTTTCAAGCGGGTTAACCTACATTATTTTTAAATTTAATATGGACTTTGTCGTATCTAATTATGACCACTTATGTGTAATAATAATATATATTGTAAACACTACTACTACCTACTTATAAATGTGTCAGTATAATGTACTGATTCAAAATACACTATTAAAAATACTATCGCTCAGAACTGATTTCGAATTAGTAGGAACTTTTGAAACTTTTGCTCTACTTTTCCAGGCACGACAAATTATCCCAGTCCGCACACGGACATGTCCTGACCGTCCACTGCCTACCTAACTGACTGAAATCTTACGCCAATCAACACTATCGCCTAGGCGATTTCTACGACTGGAAATAAAAAAGCGTCGTGTCTTAAAAATCAACACAGGCTACCCACCTACCCACCTACACTACACGTCGACAATACTATCATCGGAGAACAACAAACGTGCAGACTTACCGATCAGCAGGCTGTGGCGCGGCGGACGATTCCGTCATACGTTCATGGCATCGAGGTGGTAGCCCCCGGTCGTTGCGTTTTCAGGTCTGCGCAAGCACACACATAGAGACAGAGACAGAGCGGATGAGTGAGTATATAGATACAAATTATTTTACATTCAGTGGCAGACGACACAGAGCAGCCGTGTGTGGGCACAGAGAGCGGGTTAGATGTTCACCTCGCAGCGTCGGCGTTCGAGGGAGGGTTTGCGTCGCGAATTTCAACGATCTGAACGGCGTATGTCGCAGTGACCGCGCGGAATGACATCAGTCACGGACGACCACATCAGCTGCTGGCCGCGACAATGTTCGGGGCAGTGGTGCAATTGCAAACATTTGCATAGCGCACGGATGACCGTGAAACCGTCGTCGTCGTAGTCGAGCGCGCCCGCGCGTGTGTGTGTGCAAGTCTGCAGCGGCGACAACCTACTACCACAGCGGACGAGCGGTGCGAGTTATCTGGTCGTGGTCGCGAGCCCAATGTGCCAGCCAGCGGTGAGGGGCGCCAGCGTCTGCGGACGGAAGCGAATCGAAGCGACGGCGGCGGCGGCGGCGGCGGCGTCAAGCGATTTGCACGCGGTTGACGGCTCGTCCGTCGACAGCGACGACGTCGTCGTCGGCGCGCGGCGGAGGCTACGAACCGGAGGGCGGGCGGTGTTTTTCAGCCACGGGGGTGAGAAACGTCCCTCGCTCGTTTGTCACAAAATACGAGTACGGGACGTATATTATTATTATTATTATTATTATTCAATGATAGTAGGCTGGCTGATAATGGACGTCTCGTCGTGATATTGAGTCGCGTAGGTAGATGATATTATTTGCACACACACACACACACACGGGTGCGCGCGACGATCGAGAAAAGTTATGAGATTAAAAATTGATAAAAAAAAAAAAAAAAAAACTAGGTGGTTGATAAAAAATAATAAAACGTAAAAATGGTGTTTGAAAAAAAAAAAAATTCGCGAATCGCTGCGAGGTGAAGGCGATCTGCGGCGCGTATGCAGCTGTGTCGTCTGTACGTTTTGTTGTTGTTGTCGGTGGTTATTACCTTGGCGCGGCGAGTTACTCTCCCCGCGAGTGTTTGCCGTTTGCCGGAAAAATTATGTGTTACAAATTGTTTAATCGACACGATGGACGTGAGTGAAAAAAATTGCAATCTCGTGATTGGGGGAGCAGCAAAAAAAAAAAAAACGCACTCGCTTTGCGTACGCACACACACACACACACACACACGGATAAAAAACGCGCGCACACACGTTCATTCACACACACACATGCGCGACGCACACTCGCAGAACGGCAGCAGCAGCGGCAGCAGCGGACCGGAAGGCGAAAATGGCATAATGCAGTAGGTCAAACTGACGAGTCGCGAAGTTTCGCGCTGACGTTTTTGCATCGGGTAAAATCGCACTAACCGCGAGCGTGCGCACTGTGCGAATACTGCGCGGCGCCGCCGCCCGCCGCATTCGCCGTTGCCGTCGCCGCCGACGTTTCCCCGCCGCCGCCGCGCCGGTCGCGCTCGTCCGTCCGTTCCGTCCACCACCGCCGCCGACGGTTGCGTTCGCGCGGGTCTGCCGGCTATCCCGCGCACCGCCACCCGTGTCCGCCGCGCGATCGCAGTGACGCAAGGGTCGCGGCCGCCGGGACGTGATTTTCGCTCTCCGTTTTGTTACCCCTCGCGCGTATCGACCACGGCCGCCGCCGCCGTGCGACACGGTGCGCGCAGTCGGGTCGGCCGACCTCGGTCGCCGTCGACGCACTGAGTGTATGACGGCCGCCGACCGCCGTCCCGGCCGGGCGGGGATGGGCCGGAGACGCGGTGCGGGGAGCGTGCACGGTGTTGCAGCGTCCATACACGTTGCAACACTGCGTTCGACCTTATATGCTGCTGCTGCTGCTGCTGCCGTTGTGTTGTAGCCGCCGTAGTGCTATCGCTATGCGTCGTATTGCGGAGCGGCGGCGGCGGCGACCGGTGGCCTTCGGCTGCCCGCCGCCGCCGACACGCCGCTCGAGAGAGATCGGAATCGCGCGCGCGAAGGTTTTTTTCGTACATACCGGGTGTTCCGCAACACGATCGTCTCGTCCGAGAACCGCAATACGCGTTTTTAGAACATTTTCTTTTCCCATCACGATTATTTGCACACACGTCTTTTGCCGAAATATCGTCGTCATTTTCAAAATGCCCTCTCTTTAGATTTGCCTGGGTCCGAAGCAAAACGTTTCTCACACTACTTTTGCAATAACACACACACACTTGACCCACATAACGCTAATTTCACTTACAATTCGAATTTCGGACGAGTAGTTCATTGGAATATGATTATTACGATCGCATAATATATTTTTCAAAGTCTGCAGGAGGAGTGGATCCGCCAAACGTTAGCCGATAAACCGAACTCGTCCGAAATTTGAGTTTTGTAGATCGAAATGCTCTGCGAACGCTCGGGAAATCAAAAACGCAAGACTCGCGCGCGGGTATAGCAAAACAGTAAGACACGATTTTTTTTCCAAAACCGTCGAGTAAAAGAAGAGTAAAGAGGTGTTTTCAAAAACGTCGTGGTTTTCCGAAATATCAGAGCGTTACGCCCGAAACAGGTCACCCGGTATGGCATTTTACTTTTTCGACAATATTATTTCGCTACGCGCGCGCCGCTTATTTTATTTTATTTTTTGTTTTACGGCTGTTCCCCTCCGCCACCCACCCGCCCGACGACCCACCAACCCACCGCAGCGCACGCTCGCACGCACTTATTGTGTTCCGTCCGGCGTTTTCCCTCTCGCTCACTTTTGCAGCACGCGCGTTATGCTGTTTTTTTTCGATTCCGAATTTTTTTTTTTATGTTTTTTACGACACACACGCATATTATTATACGATTGTAATATTAATAATAATAATAATATTATAACGTTGTGCGCGGCGTCGGCCGAGTCGTCTGCGTCGAAGGCCATCGGCGGCGGCAAATCGCTCGCGCCCGCACGCACAAGTCTCCGACCGATCTCGTTTTGCCGCGCAAAATCCGCACGCACTTTATTACAATAATAATAATATTATAATCTGTTATCGTAATACAGAGCGATTCAAAAAGAGTACGCATATAGGTACCAATCACATTAATTCTGAAATTATAATTATTTATTTATAATGTATAGAACTTTGGAGTGTGTTGTTATCGCAATCAGTGACGCAACAAAGTTTTTTTCAGCAGAAGACTGCAATAATGCGTTCAGTGTGCCCCCCTCTCCCCCCTCGAGACTAAATAATGTACATGCAGATATGCGGGAGTGGCGAACCTTTTTCCGGGTCACGTGCAGCCGAAAACGCATTGCAATATTTTTTAACATCGACGTAGGTGTTTTTGACGAAACACACGCGGCGGCGCACGTCCGTCCAACAACTCATACCTATTATATAATATTCCTCTGCAGTTCTCTGCGTTTTCACATGAAATAATTCTCAAGTCAAAGTACAAAAATATGTAATATTTCTATGTCCGGAAGCAGAGTTCCAGACTTTTGATTGATTTGATTTTTTATCGACGTAATAACACTTTTCACAATTAAATGCGAGATTAATGAAACAAAAATATAGTCAAACACGAGAGTCGTTTGAATTTGGCCAACTGCATAATATACTCTCCGTAGCATCTCGATTTTCGGGTGTATAACCTTTCGCGGCTATTCGTGCTTTTTGCTAGGCAGTTGCGGGTCGCGGGGGAGGGGGGTATCGATCGGGGCTTCTTGGAGGCCAGTCGGAGGCCGCGGTGATGCGAAGAGCTCAGCCGCGTCACAATAGCTGCCTGACAGCCGAACCATCGTTGAGGTTATAATATATAATAATATATAACCGTTCGTTCTGCCGCAAATAGGCGGCACGGTCGGGTGTCAGTTTCGTAGCCGGGGAGGAGGCTTAAAGACGAAATATTAAATTGATAGTTGTAAATTTGCTTGTCGCGTAGGCGTGAATTTCAGGCTTACAAAAATTACAATCGGCCGTAAGAAATAGGAGAAAAAAATACAATAGTTTAAACTGACAACGAGGAATAAAGTAAGGCGATATCACCATAACTTCGCTAGCGGCGTAGCCAGCGAAATATTACGGGAGTTTTCGAAATAGCCCCCCCCTCCCCTCCCCCCGAGAAAAAATTCTGGCTACAGCAGTGGCCTGCAACGTGTTGGACCCTGAGCTCTCGGCGACCTGCGCAAATTAATAACTTCGGAAACTCACGACTTGATGACGACGCAGACTTGCACTTGGCTCTACAAGCATATAGAAATAGTTATCTAACAAAATAGATAATGAACATATTGTTATAAACAAGTTTAATGAGAAAGAAAGAAGAATGCAATTGTAATATTATATATACATATATTAAACTGTATAAAACTGCATACATTCATATACAATAGTTTAATAAATGAATTTACATTTAATTTTTGTCATAGTTTTGAGTTGTTTCATAGATAAATTTATGTGTATGTAATAATAGTGGGCGGAAGACAAATCTCCCTGCACACTCTTTTTGAAACCTCTTGGGCTCAAGCCCTACGCGTTCGAGGACCCTATTTACGTCCTATACCTATATAATATTATGTGTAAGATATCGAAACATTTCTAAACACAATGCGCAGTACATTTTGTAAATATTTTTTCATGTTTTTCCGATATTGCACACTGAATACTGATTTTCCAACTACTAAAACGCCACTGCCGAAAAAACCCAGTTTGTTAGCATAGAACGACGTTTTTTTACGTTAAGCGATGATATCATTTCATTTGAATCTCCCCGTATTACATTATCATAATATTATTTTAGCCACTCCGAAATTCCTCGCCCCGCCGCCGCCGCACTCGATCTAACGATTATGATAATATTATCTTATCTATATCATAATACGCGATAATATCATGTAACGTTTTTAAAATATAATGATATATTATAATGAAATAATAATAATATATTGTGTAAGCTTTGTTTTTCACAATAATATTTTATAACCGCCGCCTATTGCGAACTACAAAAAAGAGCGAACACTAATAATATGATGTTTTTATCGGATATTATGAATATTATGTTACCACTACCTATTGAATGTGCGTCGTTTGTTATCGCGCCGATGAATGATTATATTTTTTATTTACTAGATTTTCGAACAGATCGTTACAAAAATTATTGCGTTTTTTCTTTCCCGGGTAAATAATGCCTAATATGCTAATATCATATTATGTTTTCCGACTAGATAAACGCCGCGTAGGTACCTAATGTATGATTAAAATCGCGTTATTATTGATTATTATTGCCTTTGAGCTGAGCGGTTGCATTTCGGTCCGCTGTATAACATATTATATTACATGTATACCTACAGACTGTTATAGTAATATTATTATTATTTCATACCGACGGTCATCTGCAGCAGTGCCTACGCCCAATTCGAGTATAGGTAGCGCGCACGAAAACGGCCACTGATTACATTTTATTTATTCATATTAAATCAACGGTCCAGAGCCCCTTAACAAAGAAAGAAAAACATTACATATGAATTGGCACGATATGAAAACTAACAGACGAGCGCGATAGCATAAAATAATAGTAACAACAACGAGAAACACAAAGACAAAATTTTAGTCTATCAAATAAATGATTAGGCACTACGTTTTGAAAATAACAAAGTTTTAGCTTTAAACAATTGACGAGACAAAACGAAACAATCTAAGACTGTAGGGATTCTATTGGCGTTAAAAATTGGCTCTTGAAAAAAATTGAATTTTTTCCACTACCTATTTGTATTAAAATTAGGTATATGGAACAAATCAGAATGTCGTGTATATATCTACTGTGAATTCTAAAACCAATTAAATTTAAAATAGCTGGGCAGTTTATATTATTATTTAAAACATCAAAGACGTAATATTATGTTCCGGTGCCAGTTTTTTTAATTTTCCACAATATTCTATAACATTTGAAAATTAAATTTTATATTTTAGTTGCTTCTCGGTTACTAGACTTTTCCACTAATCTACTACCCGATACATATTTAGGCGGGATTGATAGGGTGTTTTATATCGAAAAAAATGTCGGAAATAACTCTCAAGCTTTGTAGAATTGTCGGATTTTGATGACTGTTTTTTTTATCTGAAAGAAGAAGGACTCCTTACAGCCCGCATCGATCTCTGATTTTGTATTGTATTAAAAAATTTGTAAAAAAATGCTTTTAATCTTGTATTTTTTTAGACATATTATAATAAGTTTGAGAATAAAATATTGAAAAACAGAGATCGATGCGGGCTGTAGAATTGAAAAAAAAATTATGAAATTTGGTAGATTCTATACAAAGCGGTATCGTTATTCTCGCAAAATGTATTTTTGAGAACAAAATGGCATCGGCGCCTTAAGCTCATTTGAGTAAGTTGAATAATTATTAAATTAGACCAAATTAAAGAGCCGAATTCTAGGTTTGACATATATCAGAGGCTAAAATACCGTGTCGTCCCCTGAATGACAAATGCGTGTCCCAAGTTTCAAAACGCGTTTTTAGTATTTTTTAAAACAACAAACATTAAACGTTTAATATTTTAACTTACTAGTTACCTATTCTTAAGGTAAATTACTTACTTATTTTATTTCTATATTATATGGACAAGTTTGTTATACAAAAAAAAAAGAAGAAATGATAATGGGTCGATTCAAAGTAATTAGGTACCTGCCTTAGTATAACATAACTGATAGAAAACTGTCAAAGCCCAAAAGTAACGGCTCAATAAATAAGTGTGTGGTGTGTCCCCTGAAATCAGATGTATTTTAGGCCCTGATATATATATATATGTCTGACTAAAGAAGCACACACATTTCTTAAACACATAGGATTTCTCAAGTCCTTATTAGTATTTCTAGCAATAAAACCCAACATTTTATACGCCTTGTTTATGATTTTTTTTTTTTGAAAGACGGATAATTCTAAAATCGCGTCGTTATTGATCACAATAATAATTGTCTTTCAGCGGCTGCATTTCGGTCCGCATAATAACATGATATTATTATAAAAGTACAGACTGTTATAATATTATTATTTCGTATATCGTCGACGGTCATCTGCAGCAGTACGAGAGCAGTACCTATTCGCGCAGTGCGCACGAAAACGGCGGCTGATTATATTATTATTATTATGCGTGTGTGTGCAATTATTACAATGCGAACGAACGCACACACATTACGACGTTACGTGTGGGTAGGTAGGTTGTAGGTACATAATAATAATAATAATAATAATACATGTGCAATGTGCTGTTATTATAATATGCGCTTATTATTTTTATTATTATACAGTAGGTACGTACACGACGAGTTTTGCGCGGCGGCGGCGGCGGTGGTCATTGTCGCGTAGGTTTTATTTTTCATTATATTATTATTATTATTATTATTATTATTATTTTAAAGTGTAATTATTGTTATAATATTTTATGCGCGCGGTGACGCGAAAATTTCCATTGTCGCCGACGACGGCTGGCTACATTATTTTTGCGCCAGATAACGTCGTATTATTATTATTATTACTATAACAGTGCAGTGTGCGGTCCAGAACAATGCGGCGCACACGATTTCATATTGATAATAAGTATTGCCGGAGCTGAAAATCTGTGCAAAAATTAAAATAATGACCGAAACAGTTACCTGCGCAGCCATCTCCAGCCCCGACACGATAGAGTTTTACTAAAAAAAATTTCGGAAAATCAACGTTTTCCTCCGCACTAGGTATTATATGTATTATTATTGAAAACCGAAGTATAGGAAATAACACACACTTGTGCGGTGTGTGTGTACATTTGTATTTGTCCAAGTCCAGTTAAGTATACACCTAACAGATGAAATGACTTCTGTTCTAATCGATATTTTTATTTTTCTTTTATATACAATTTATATTCACTTGCGTTACACGTATAAAAAAAAAATATATTTTTTACTTTTTAATACCGAAAATAAAATATTTAAATTTTTTCAGATAAATTCAAAACAGTCAATTTTTGAATTTGATTATAAGAACAATTTTAATGGAAAAAATATGCATCCAAGTAAAGTGGTTTATTTTTTAGAATTTTTTAAAATATCAATGTTTTTTTTGATCAAATTAATTTGGAACGTAATAACTTTTTTTCAAAATATTATTTTTTGGTATTTACTTTACATGAGTATATTTCTTAAATTATTTACTAATCATATAGTTTTAACAAATTTGTCAAACGTTTAAATAGCATTCTGTTACACCCTGTATCGCGGTACTGCAGAGTTAATTTTATCATGACACGACGCCTGTTCTACATAATATTTCACGATAACAGCATCTTTTTTGACAAAAAGACAAAAACGCTCAACTCTTACAGTTCGAATAGAATTGTATATTACAAACACCATACAATACAATTCGGAAAAATCAATGTTTTCCTCGACGTTTATTTAATAACTGAAACACTGTAGATAACACGCACTGCACTTGTGCAATGTGCTTACTACACGTTTGTATACTAATAGTCCAAGTCTGGTTAAGTAGGTAGGTACTGCAGACGAGTGTCTACAAATTTCGATTTTTTTATTTTTACCATGACACCTGTTCTATACCTAATATTTTACGATAACAGCGCGGGAATTCATATTTTTTAAGACAATAAAGAAAAACGCTTGGGCAACTTTTATGATGGGCGTGCGACTACCTGTGTACTTATTGGATTTAGTTGTTAATGGGACTTAATTCAATTGAAAAATCAAAGGTTTAATAAATAAGCTGTGGGAGGCTTTCCCCGCTCCCCCTTCCACGCCTAACGCGTCTGATTGTAATGATTAACAAATAAAGCTCTTACGTGAAACGTTATATAACAATAACAAACTTTATACAGACTTGCGACTGTATTATAATATACAACAACGAACGGCAGTATTATATAAAACAATAAAATTATTACCATTCATTTTATTATAACGGTGATTCGGAAAATATTAAAAATAATTATAGCTAATAACTATATTATATATAACCGAGAATATAATACAATTAGGTACTTAGCAGTTTTAGGTGCCCCTCGTATAATGTCAATGTCATTTTGTCCTCAAAAATACACACTACTATACCGCGGGAAAAACGATCTCGTCCTGTAGAATCAACCAAATTTGATTAATTTTTAAGAATTAATATTCTACATGTCGTAATGAACTCTGTTTTTATCAATAATTTTAATCTCAATCTTTATAATATGTCTTTAAAATAAGACCGTTAAACATCATTTTTTTTTTACAAATTATTTTATACCATTATTTGAAATAAAATTAAAAAACGGTGTTCAATGCGGCCTGTGGGAAGTCTTACAGTGGTGGCTAAACGTCGATCGTGACGTTTGTGTGAAATGACATTTTTAACCACACAATAAGTCGTAAAAGCTGAATCACAATTTCTGATGATCAATTAGAGCAGCGACTTCGTTTAGCAGTATATGTGACTGTCCCCCTTCAGGTTATAATAAACTGACAAACGATATGTCACACCTATATAGAACAAGATTGTCACGACTCAAAAGTTCTAGTTTTGAGCAAAAGCGGTTTGAAATTTAAAACCAAGATAATATTTTAAATAGTTTTTTACCGATGCATTTGAAGTTAAAAATGTGAATACACCTACTTAAAAACATACTTTCCATTATGGCTTCATTAAATACTATGAAATACTCTCTTAAACCTAAAAAGTTAGACTTAGGGCAATTTACAATTTTTTAATAACTGCCATATTTCAATACGCGGTACTTAAAAATGTCTATTTTAAAATACAAGAATTTTTTTTTTTACAATACGGTTGCAATATGACAAATTATGAATTTAAAAAGACAACATTAAATATTGCCGTGTTCCACTCGACATAATTTCACTGCACGAAAATTAGTTTTTATTATTTATAGCCGGAACGTCACTCGAAATAAAGCAGTCTTGAATTTTGACAACGGTGATTAATTAGATAAGGTAAATAACATATTGGTATACTGCCACGTAAAGTAAAAATGGATCCGTTCATTTAAAAATAATTATCTAAAAATTGAATAAATCAATACTGACTGCACTGCGTGTCTTTGGTGGGAAAATGAAAAATTATATTGAACGTGCAGGCGTTCTTGCACTTAATACAGCTAATTTTTTAATATTCGAAAGTATAGTCATAGCTCAAAATCAATAAATTTTTTGTTGTGGCAGTGTTGTCTAGAGCTGCAACATTGCAACGACACGTTTCTACGCTAACAATTTAAATTATTAATTTATTTTGGAAATTAATTAGAAATTTAATGTGAAACGGTCGTTTTTAGATAACTTAAATTTTTCTTTTATGTTATTATAGCCGTTCCTCGAACAAAAAATATATTCTCAGTAGATCATTATTAATCAAAATAAGTTTGGCCACTCCTGATCTATATAACATCATTGTAATATGTACTCGCACGTCAAAAGTCGTTTGAATAATAACCACAAACGCAAAATATTATGTCATATTAATCCTATAAGTGCTCGAGTGCATGACAAACCTATTTATATTTTTTACAGTGACTATAGAATATAACTATATTATATCATATAGTCTGTAGTATATAAATACAAATAATATAACGTCAAATGAGTACTGCGTTTATTCGTATAATATGCATTCGTTAATCGATAATATTACATAATGCTGGTTGAGTCATATAGTCTGGTAGGTATAATTCGGAAGTTATTATATAGATATATATATATTATATACCTGTGTAAACGAATTCTCAATATTCAAGTCAGGCCAAATATTGTGCGTTAAATATATTCAATGTACGATTCGATGAAATCGAAGGTAACTCAAATATACGCGTTAACGATTGCATATAAACGTGGTATATTTAATATGCACTTGACTCCCAAATCACTTACATACTTAATCTAATGCGCATTATAACGATTGCATATTTATAAACGTAGTCGTGGTATATGATTGTATATATCAAAAAAACATAATACTATTGTATGAGTCGAATTTTACACGCAATTTCCGTTTAAAAATATTAGACGAACCGTCTTCGAAAAATATTAATTCGCTAAACAGACTTACAATGCTCGGGCTGAAGTGTCACATTTGGACGAGTTTGACTGACGTCATTAATATTTGATTGTGTTACGCGCGTGTTTGAGACTCTAATGCAGTATGGCCACTGACCACTATGCACCTAACCTGACCATAGACAAAAAAATAAAGAAATACATACATATAGGTATATATAAAAAAAAAATGAATTGAATAGATCGGAATTTATAGTTACCTAATATAATATTATGATATACATTTTTAAAATACCATTTTAAAAAATATCCAAAAAAACAAATAAAAATAAAATGTTGTTAATTATTATTATTTATTTTATATGTTTCAATTAAAAAAACAAAATTATAAATCTTGACCAGTTTACTCATTCCGACACAAAAAACACAATTTTCAACCATACTTTCATAACATGCGTATATGGACAGTCCCAAGTCTGTATACAATGGGAAGGAGAACTGTGATAATTTTAAAATAATTCTGAACCAATTCGAGCGTTTTGGATGCATCGAAATATACACAATATGTTGTATAACATCACAATTTGGGTCAATTTTGGTGTACTTAAATAGACTACAGCCGTCAGTCATGCGTATCGACTGCATAAACTGCAATCGTATACAAAATATATGTATAGACAATTTAATGAATCTACTGCAGTCATCCGTCACAATGGTCGTCCCTGCTCTGCAAACGCGCGTTCGGTCTATTCATTTTTCTGTAGCCAACCGCGTGGTTATCAAATAAAAAACGAATCAATTTTTTTACGCGACACATCGCTCCGTATAAGCGTGGTGCATCGCATCATCGTGCGCACAATGTTAAAAAATAAACGTTTGAAAAATATGTCTATTGAAATGTACGTTCGATTATGACTTTGAGAGTTTTATAGTTTTGTGAATACGAACCTGCAGCAGATGTCGTTAGGTTAGGTGCGCGTGTACACATTGAACTATGACACCATAATGATCTATGCTCTATGATTATAGCAGGTAGGTGCATCGATAAATCCATATAGGTCCGAACACTATATTATTTGCGGTAGATTACTATATTGTGATTATTATAGAAACGCTTCGACTAGGCCGTTTGCGCAGCTGGTGTGTTTTCGTCGAGCAAACTAAACTATTTTTTCGCGATTCGATTCGAATTATAAGTATAAACATGTACAATAGGTACAGGTATACCCAAGTATGGCCTGGACAAGTTAATGATCATTGTCAATTGAGTTTAGCAAGGCTGGGCATCAACGAGTTAAAAGTTAAAATTAAGTTAAAAACGTTAAGTTAGTTTTAATTAAGTTAATTAACTCTTTACTTTTTTTTTCAAATTAACTTTTGACTTAATAAGTTACTTTTTTTCAAGATTAACGTGTTAACTTCAAGTTAATTTTATTTCAAAAGTATCATAATTGAGTTAATTTTCGTCCGAAGAATAATGCAAAGTTTTGAATAGGTTTTTACTTTGATGTATCATTTTAAATTTCCCCGGTAATTTTCTCGTGCGTAAAGAAAAACTATCTAACAAACCATATTGTGTTTCTGAATTTTTTTTTTACTTTACACTAAGTTAAGTTACTTTTTTTTTCAAAGTTAACTTTTAACTTAACGAGTTAAAGAAAAAAATACGAGTAAAATACTTTATAAATACTTTATTATTTTAAAATAACTTAACTTAACGAGTTAAAAAAATCGGTTATTTGCCCAGCCTTGGAGTTTAGTTAAGTTGATAGAAAACATTTTAAAAAGTTTGAAGTTAATAGTTATCCTAATTTTTTTTTTAAATTCAGTTTAGTCAAAAGTTATACGGAAACTTACAATTAACTTATTAACGTTATTTTTTATATCAATATATCAATAAAAAATATATCAATCATCTATAATAATTTGAATTATATTTATTTTTTTGTTATTTATAAATGAATGTAATTTCGATTTGATTAAAAGTACCTAACTCGTTGTTTATTAAGTTTACATCAATAAAATGCAGTCAAGTTCAAAATTAAGTTAACGAATTTTATACTTTAAAATGGTAACTTAACTTTAACTTTTTAACTCGTTTATATAACCCAGGCTTGGGTATACCTAAACAATATACGAAATGATTGTTGCGTACAATCGCACTTTTAAAAAAACTAGGCAATGGTAAACGACGGTATAATATTATTATATTGTTCGAACTTAACAGACGATTTAATTTCAACTAGGTAGGTAAGTGGGTACCTGTATAATACGCGAACACAACTATACACCGAAACGTTAAAAATACAAACGCCAAAAACTATGCTTACATATCAATAATAATTAAAACACTGCCGTTGTGTTAAAAAAAAAAAACCTGACAACTGGAGTACGTATGATTATAACGTACGAAAGATGCCAATTGCCTAAAACCGTGTGCAATTTGACACTATAAATTTTTTTTTGTGCAGTATATGCGGAATATTAATCAGATCATTAAAGAATGTCGACGCATAATTTTATTTTGACTGATTGTACAGTTTAGTATACTATTATAGGTACCTATATACTATAATGTGTCAAATGTCAAATTAGCTAGTCGTTGTATTACATTATAATATATTTGAAAACAATTTTACTATAATCACAATAATGTATTCGGCTGGTATACACCGAATTGGTCCCGTGCACCTTAACCACACATGGCGGATTGGTTCCCTCGGTTCTGCGCATAAAAAAATGTATTTTATTAAGATTAGCTGAATTGGTTCTTGTTTCTGTTCGGGTCAATGATAGTTCAAGTTTTAATTTTTGCATTTCGCAGTAGTAGGCATAATACAAGGAAACTTACCAACAAACAAGAAAAAACGAACAATACGTGGAAAACTGTATGATGACTGACTACATTCATGGGAAACACACTCGATTTGAATATTTGAAGAAAGTTTGTTTCAAATTTGCAAGGTTAGTTTAACCTAACCTATCTATCAGCTCAACAATCTTAAATTTTAAATTATTATTTTTATTTTATGTACCAAGTGATGGGTTGTATTGGTGAGGTGGTTGACTTCCACAACGACGATTGCTAACGCACATTTTTAACCATTCCTACTTAAAAGTCGACAGTACTAAGCCTGTAAAATTGAGAAGGGAAATGTGCGTAGGTGCCTAATTAAAAAGTGGGAACCAACTGTAGACCAGTAGTGGGATCGTCATAAAATTTAAGCGGGAACCAATTCGGCTTAGGTATAGGTATATATAACCTAAACTATAATTTCTAAAAATGTCTCAAATGGGTTTCAAACCCGTTTTAAAAATAGAATAAAAATAATGAAAGTGCGCTCACGACTTGTTTCAAGTCGAACTTCAGGTCAGATGTACTTGTCATCGTTTACCAAGTTCTCAAAAAGGTAACATCTATATATATAATATAGGTACTTTTAACCAAGTCTAAAATCATGCACTGTAATTAGAGTTATCCTCGATGGTCAAATAGTAGGTAACTTGACAGCAAAATATAAATTTAAACACTTTGAAAAACACCTCATTATTAAACGAGTAAAAATTACAAAATGCCTTATGAACTTTTGCCTTTTGCTCGATGTTATCGTTGCATTGGCGTTGAATAATAATATGTGACTGTCACGTAAGTACTACATTTCACTGAGCCGTATGCTAGATGCTAGATGCTATATATTATTTATGTATTGAATTCCTATTAAACGAGTTCGAAGATTAATTCGTCTCGAGAGGGCTATGAGCAGTTTTCTTTTTTTTCTGGGGGAGAGGGGGGGGGCAAGCCTTAGTTGCGCGTACCTACCTTATAATATAATATTGTGGTAGGAAAAGTAAGAGATTTAAGGCGCCGCCGAAGGTGAGTGAATCGGAGTGTCTATACCGCGCATATATATACATATAACTATACCATTACACATTATATTATGTTGTAGGACGCACTATAGCAATTATTGTACCTAATTATATAGTCTTCGCACTTAGGTATATCAGTACACTTTTACTCTATCGTTATAATATATACAGGCACCGACTGTACTTTAATCGTTTTGGAAATTAGAAAATATAATAAAATTACGATTTTCCTGCGATTTTACTGTTGCGCTATTTGCATTGCACACTTCGCGACGATATCATATTATAATATTGCTATCGTTTACGACTGCATTTTCTTTATCATTTCAGACAAATTACAAAATATATATTATCTACTAGACAATATCATTATTTATTTTTATTTCATTACCCACTTATATTTTATGGTAGCGCATTGCTTGTGTCGAAGAGCAACTATATACACGGTTGAGTCATTTGAGAGGGGGGGTGGTTCAAGGGATGGGGGTATTTGACACTGTCCGATTGTATAAAAACAGTCCAATAGTTGGGCCGGTTGTCGGTGAAATAATAAAAAATATATTTTTAACGATTTAGAGGAAATATAATATATTGTGTAAGCACCATAGAAGACTATTTTCACGTTATAATTAGATTATATTTATAGTTTTTTTTTTTTAGTACAAATAATATATCGACACTGTCACGCTGGTACTGTAGATGCCCTAAAAACGAATCGATCACTATTCAGTTCATCCATGATTTCGAAAAAACCTCAATAATAGAAGGGACCTATTAAATGGGTAGGTGCCTGTTAAAATTATTTCGATTTTTCAATTAAGTTTTAACAGTCTAATAATAATATTGTAATCTTTAATTTGTTCGACCTCTGTAGAAAATATAATAAACGACGCCACTGAGGTCATCGAATAATAAATTATTTAACTCTTCAACATTTTATTCGTTGTAAACTAAGGTTATTTTCCCCTCAGACCTGACAATTGATATAAAGTTATGTAGGTATAACAAGATGGGAATTGTGCATCGAGATAAATACGTAAGTGGAAATTAGGCGTTGTGCGATCTGTTTTTTGCTGTAACTTTTTCCCCCTCCTATTAAAAACTGAAAAGACGCCACTGAGTCTATTATTCAATATAATATTATGCTATGATACCTACAGTCTGCGATAACGCGGTTATTAAAACGCATTTTATACCTATAATGTCCTACATAGTATACCAAGTAACGATTAATTGACGAACAAAATATTTAGATTAAAGACAACATAATAATAATATTATTATGTACTATTTAGTGCCTGCAGCAGATAATATACGACCAACTTTTTACAATATTTTACGCATTTTAGCTTTTGCGCGGGGGAGAGGAATGATAAATGTATTGATGTGTATTTTTTATCTGTCCGTCATCACTTTTTTGACCAGTAAAAATGCTTTCAACTTAAACAACTTTTCTGGTATATAAAATCGAATCTATCCAGTACTTTGTGCCAGTGTTTATATCAGACCTTCTATCCCGGGGGGTATTGTAAATTTTCAAGGCGTATGCCATAGATAAATAATGAAGTGAAGTAAAAATATGTTTTCGGGGTGGTATAAATTTTTTTCTGTGGGGTAATACCCGCCCGGCCACACCCTGAAACAATCCTACTCTGAAATGTCAAAAATAAAAAAATCCAAGTAGTTTCCACAATAATTGAGAAAAACAAAATACTGCAGTTTTCGGCCAAATCGATTTTCTTACTAACCGAAGGCAGGTACTTGAAATGTTCACCATATTCTAATGTTAATATTTTCTATAATATTTGGTATTATTTACAATATATTTCGACTCGTTTTGAGCTATTTATAAGCACTTCACATTTTTTATTTGTTTGTTTTTTTCTACTAATGTCGATAAGAAGTTTGAAAATGTAAAATATTTAAAAATAATAATAAAGATGAATTATTAGTGTGATATTTTTATAAGCATTTGAAGTTCAAACTATGACAAAATTCGTCGAAATCACGAAATCATTAATTTGTAGTTAAAAATGTATACAATTTTTAATTTTTAAAGCTAAGAACATTTAACGCGAGTTCTTCATTAGTATTCGATACTGATTCCGCGATTCTAAAAAATATATATAGACAATAATTTTACTTTATAGATATTTAAGTTCAAATTTGGACGAAATTACATATACCTAGGTACTGACATATTTAAACTTGGAATAACAATGTTAGTTATTTCGTTTTAATTCAAGAACATCATTCGTGGAGACTCAAAACTTTACGTATATTATTGTTATTATAAATTTTACTAGACACAAAGATATTTTCAAAATGTTGAGATTGATTTTAAGCTATTACCTAGCTATTTATACCATAAACCAATATTCACACTGTTCTGCGGTAAGGTGATATTGACTCAAAAGTTAATAACAATACTATAGTAATATATAAATAAATATAAATTATTACATGTATATATAAATACAAATTTAAATGCGTTTTGCCAAAAATTAATCTTAATATATATAAATCTGTGTCCAATGTTTGTCCTCATGGACTCTAACCACTTAACCGATTTTGATGAAATTTTTACATCGCATGTAATTTGGTCCACTTAAAAGATAGGCTAATTTAAAAGGGAAAGGATTAATCCCGGGAGGTGCTAAGACGGGAATTTGAGATTTAAGATGATAAAATTTTGTTTATAAATGGTTGCCATGGGTTTTTAATGGTAATAATAATAAAAAAAAACTATTTGTTTACTTTTTAAATATAATTATAATATAATATCAAAAACTATAAAACGTGAAATGAAAATCTCTGTACAGGCTTAACTCTGAAACTACTATCAGATTGTTTATTTTTTTTTTTAAACGAAAGAGTATTTCACGAAGAAGGTTTATATGAAAGAAATTTTAGGTAGTTATTGGTTAATCGGTCATGTTTGTTTATTTGTATATTATTTTTGTCATATACATACATATAATTTACAAGAAGATCTGATAGTAGTTCCAGAGTTTAGTCTGTATAGTTATAGTCTCTGTATTTACATAGTTAGATATATATATAATTAATGTTCTTGGGTAGATTAGATCTCTGGGAAGAAGATAAGTTATTTACAAAGGGTTAAATTTGTTTTTTTTTATTCATCGGTACGGTTAGATTAGGATAGGATTTTGTATAGGTAAATTGAGCAACGGAAAAGTTAAGATAAATTTTGAACACCATACACCGAATATTAAATAACGAATTGAACAAAGTTTGAGTTATACAGAGTTGATACATTTAACGGGCAACGAAGTGCACGGGATCAGCTAGTACAACTATATAGTATAGTAATGTACTACTAATACACCTAATAAAATTAATTAGACACTTTAATTGTAAAATCAAAAAAAAACTTTTATACTATTGAGATAGACTGCAGCGGGATAGCTCTCTCTGTTCTGAATCGTTTTTCGTATACAATGATAATAATATGCAATGAATTCAAATTTATTACGTATTTACGTCCAATAAAGTGACCCACTTTTTTTCATTTTTATTGGATTTATTTGAATCTGTATTTATTTTATAACACAATAAGTAGGTAAATAGGATTATGTGGGTATATAATGATAAAAAATAGCGTATAGAAAAAAAAAACATGACCTATATCCATGATTGAACAACGTGGTTTTTATTTTGTTATATTTGTCTTTACACACCTGCTGCAGGAGTTGGAAACTTTTTTGGTGTCACAACTTCAAAATAATTTATTTCATTAAAAAAAAAAAAAAAACTATTACCCATAATAGTCATATCAAATTTAGTTTACTTAAGTTCGCAAACTGTAAGGTATATTAATAAATTGTATCGAACCTACCTATTCTACAAACAATACGAACATTTTAATCCGCCGTTTACAGTCTGCAATGTCAGTCCGTGGTGCAGTTTATACGTAGAATGTCTATTTTTATACAAATTTATAAATTTTACTTCGAAGGCCCCAAATTGCCGACCCCTGCTTTACCACTTTTGACGCTGCAGGATTCCCTACGAGAGGATTACACGAGAGTGAGGCAATCGACGGGTTCGGATGCGTTTTAATAATTTTCAGTGAAACCTGGAGTATCGTTTGGTACCCAGCAAATGTTTTCGTACTGTTTCCATTTTTAAACCATAGTCGTGGGGAATGCGTAGGTAAAGCAGAATATAGTGACTATAGACGGACAGCTATACAATATATTGATTGGAACGCCCTAGTGGTACCTAGGTACGGATTATTTGTGAGGATTTGGCACGACCCCAAACCTGAATAGCACATATAAGTCCCCAAACGGATCTTGTGAGACGTTTACGATGAAGTTGCCCCCCCCCCCCCCCCCCCGACAATGTCCAATCGATTTCAGGCCAATCCCATAATTTATATATTGTACCCGCGGACATTAAACAATTTGTAACCAAACAGTTAGAATAATTAATTTCTACTTGTAAGCACCTACCTACCTATATTATATATTGCTCGTTTAAAGAATAGTCATTTCTATGTTTTTAAGTAATCTTAGAGTAAAATCACACATTTCAAAAAAGATAATATTTTTGAGGGAATGACATATCGATTTTATATTTTATTGTTATTTGACTTTGTATTCTACTTTCAAAATAAACAAAAAAATGTCACAAATTTAAATCATGTTTAAATAATTGTATTGAGACAATATTTCGACGAATCGATGTGGCATTCCTTCAAAAATATTATTCTCTATCTTTTTTCGAAACGGGTGACTTTACCCCAAGATTACTCGAAAACGTGGAAAAAACGATTGTGCGTTAATGCGTTTCGTCCGTGTTGCGCGTGGACCAGAGAGAGAAAACAAACGGTGCGCCGACAGGACTCTTCGACTTATAAGAGTTTAAAAAAAGAGAAAATTATCAAAAAAAACGTTATTCGAAAAATTGTATGTGCAGAAAAATGTTTAAAATCTCCGATCGTGTACCCATTTTTTAAGTCGATAGCGACAGACAAAGCTCAATATTCGAAAAAGGTTTTCCATCCCCGCGGGAAACGCGCGCGTCTCGTCGCGATCCTGGAAAACGAGACGCGGTCTAGACGGTTTCAACGGTTTTTTTTTTTTTATCGTTTCAAATAAAACATAAAAGTACATCGCATTATATTGTTTTCGGACACGATGATGTTAATATAACACCCGACGATAATATATTATAATGTGCCGGCCCCGCCACGTCGTTCGCGCCCGGTTGGTTTTTTGGAAACACGCTCGACGACACACCGCCGCCGCAGCCGCTGCAGCGGGTAGGTATATACCGGCTGTAATATAACTCACGATTATAATACCATTGCTGTTATATACCTATATATACAAGCCGTTCCAAGAACGTCAGGTTTTTATTATGTAACCATAGTGCGACGTTACGGCCGCACGGGGGATACTCTCCGTGGCGGCCGGAGCAGGAGCGGTATAGATGAAATACGACGTGCGCGGGAATACGCGCGTGTATATATATATACCGGGTATAGCTGGTATATACCTGCCTATAATATGGGAGTCCTATCCGGTACCCCGTTTTTTAGAGTCCTTGTGCGGAGACAATAGTTTCGTACGAAACGGCCCCTCTCGCGCTCGCCGAAATAGGTATATAATTATATATATATATTCGTGTGTGTGTGTGTATAATATATGCACGCAACATAATAGTCGGCTCGTTTTCGTTTTTTTTTTCCGTATTTTTTTATTATTATTATTATTATTCCTCTCGTTCCGACGACGACGACGACGTCGACGACGACGCACCGGATAGAGAACTATACGCGATTTGGCAATATTCGCCGATGTCGTGTGTGTGTATTATTTATTATTATTATTATTATTATTTCGTTGCCGCCGCCGCCGCCGCCACAGACGCAGACGCAGACGCACATAATATAATATAATACATATATATATATATATATATATTACATTATATTATACGCAGACACACACGCACAAGCACGCACACACGACCGACAACATTATAATAGTGGTCCTGGACCGCAGGCCATTATAATATTATTATTATGCGTATAATATATATTATTTACAACCGTCGAGATTTTAACATTTTTTTTTTTTTTTTGTTGCTTCCACCATTATATTATATACAATATGTGTGTAGTAATATATTATAATATGCGTTTGTAGGTATATATATATATACATAATACGTATATATATATGTATATTGTATGTACATAATATAGGCAAATTATTAATGCATAAACATGTGAACCGCCGCCACCGATACGTATTATGGTAATGTGTATTACTATCGCGCGCGATGTGTGTTTGTAAATGATTTGTTGTTTGTGTCTATATTTGTGTTTTATATAATCAATAAATGATACCTCCGACCTTCGATGCGTAGGTTTATTATAACATATATGTATACGTATAGGTACGCACTGCCGCCAATCGAACAATAATTATCTATTATTTTTAATATTATATACCGGTGCCAGTTTTTCAAATTTTCCGAAATTCGACAAAAATCGAGAATCAAAATCCGTGTTTCAGTAGCCACCTCAATCATGATACTTTTTCGCCTATATTCAGTCGATAAAAAATTACTTCAGGCTTTGTAGCTATAATAGAGTTGTCGGATTTTGATGACTATTTTTTTTATCTGAGAGAAGAAGACTTCCTGCGGCCCGCATCGATCTCTGATTTTGTATTTTATTTCAAATGATTGTATAAAAAAATGTCAATATAATAATAATAATCCTCACACGTCGCTATTTTAAATAATATATAGACACCTCTTTAGTCAGATGTGCTATCGATAGCCCGCGACCGGCGAGTCCATTTACCTCCGAAAACGGGTACCGATATCGCCGAGCATATTATTGTGCGAAAACATAATATTTTAATGATACTGAAATTATATAGGCAAGCAATAGCCGTGTGGTCCTACAGCTGCTGTTATTATAATGACTATGCGTTTAATTCTAAGCAGGAGGTATCTACTTTTTTATAAATAAATACATTTTAACGCTATAATATATACCAGGTGATTATTTTATCACCGAACACTATCATTATTTCAAAAAGTATAAACTATGTTTTTGAAAACAAGTTTTTACGTCATGCGGTTTCTAGTCGTTAAAAAAAGTCTTTTCTTTATCGACATTTTTAAAATTTTTTTACTGTTTTGAGCATACGGTTTTAATTTCATATTCAAAATTAGAATATTTCTTTAAGCAATATAATAATAAATTGAATTTAGGATGAGTAGTCTACGAGCTATATAACTTATAATAGTATTTAAAGATTAGACGAGCTAAGCACAGTGACCAACATTTTGCGAGGCAACCGCATACCAGATATGCGTTTAATTCAAAGTATATACCTATTTTTTTTTATAAATAAATACATTTTAACGCCTATATACCGGGTGATTATTTTATCACTGAACACTATCATTATTTCAAAAAGTATAAACTAGTTTTGAAAACAAGTATACAACATATATACAGTTTTAATTTCATATTCGAAATTAGAATATTTTTTTGAGCAATATAATAAACTAATAAATAATAAATCGAATTTAGGATTTAAAGATTAGACGAACGAAGTATAGTGACCAACATTTTGCGAGGCAACCGTGTTAGGTTAGGTTAGGCCTCCACTCTCCTAACGAAAACTTTAAATACCTTCTTATAACTCGTAAGCTAATCGTCATAAATTCGATTTTTATGTATCGAAATACTCGGGCAAATATTCTGATTTCGAGGGTAAAATTAAAACTGTATAATATGCAATTCAAAAAAGTAAAATACTTAAAAATTATAATGATAGCAAATACATTTTTCTAAAAAAAAAAAAATGTTGTTTAGTAATGACTTGAAGTCATAGAAATAAAATATTTTCAAAAACATTAATTTTTTTTTGAAATAATTATAGAGTTTACGTTAAATAAATCACTCGGCATACTCTGGTTTTATGATATAAGGTACAAGCCGATAGGAGTATGCACTCGTCTAGGTCCTGCACCTATGGGTGTAACCCATTGCATCCCAGAGTAGCCCGTGTGCTCCAAAAACAAAGAAACGTAACATCATGATTTATTGCTTAAATGTACACATATTATATTCATAATTTTCGAAATAATAAAGGTGATTTCTTATGATATTTCCGCGTGATTAATTATTATTCTTGATAAAATCGATTAATAATAATACGATAAAATAATAAAAATTAATTATAACTGTTCGTCTTGGATTTCCAAACATAGGCTTATAAGTTATAATATTGTAGTGTTTAGAATAGTTTAAAACAACGATAAATGTATTCCTATTGATTGGGATTTTACTATTTCGATCGGCACGAGCAATGATAAAAATATAATATATTATATTAGATTTTATTGTTGCCCGATAAATGACAACGTTGCACGATTTTCACTGGTCTTAAATAGGGCGCATATTAAATGGGCTATGATTTGGGGCGTGAATGGGCTACGATAAATGGGTTTGGGCGAAATGGATTCCGCCGCCGTGCGTGACAGAACGATAAAATTTTGTATTTTGTAAACCCGGGGAACTCACTCCTGCTGTATAGTCATGTAGTAGGTTTTTTAGTCGTCGAGCAGATCACTGCAGTTTATAGTGATAGATAATTTTTTGTTAATGTTAATGTTGTATAATTATTGATTATGCAATAAGATAAAATATCATAATTGTGAACAAAAAAAAAAACCATTTTGACAGCTAAGGAACCCGCGGTGAATATATCAGCTGCCACTTATAGTCAATAAAAGGATAGTTTATGACATATTATTATATTATAATAAAAGATATGAACAAGTACGTATTTTCGATATTTATGAATTATTTCAAGAAAAGCTTGTATTTTGCCTTGTATTGAAATTTAAAGTCTCGGGTATTCAAATTTAAAATGTTTTGCATTTTTTACTACAGTATAATATAATTTGCAAATTATCACGATTTCGACAAAAACTGTGACTTTGCATTTTGGAGATTATTTATCCTAATATATGATTATTTTGATTTGCGTTAAAATTGATAGCTTTTCATACTAGGAAGCGAACGTACACACAAGTAGAAAAAAGCTAACATTTTGGATTTTTATAAACACCTCAAAAATAACAGCCAAACTATGTACAATAATATGACTAAAAAATGGTTGTTTAAATGTTTGTTGAAAATGTCGTATCTCTGTTATTCGGTTATGAATTACGACAAAATAACGAAATCGATTTTGTCGTTTACTAGCTGACGTTTTATGACTTCTTAGTATAATATATAGCAACTAGGTAAAATTAACTAACAGAAATCAACCAGAAAGTAGAAAAAATTAATATTCAAAATGTTAAGACGTATATTATATACCTATTTTAAAAGACATCATTGCAAAACCATCACATTCCTTGCTTCCCAGAATCTGAAATAACAGAAAATAAGGTTTAGTCTTTTAAATAGGTAACAGTTGTACGTGTATTGAACAATATATAATACTAATTTATGACTTAAAATAATTTAAAACAAATAACTTATAATATTATTATTATTATAGGTTTCTACTTAATAAATAAAAAAATAATTTTTAATTAAAATTCAATATTATTAAAAAGTATAATCATTTGGTCCTTACAAAATGTATTATTCAATTTTTTATATCGCAAGAATCCCAAAAATGTGAAATGACGAAAATATGCGGTTGCATAAAAATCCGTGCTCTAACAATACCGTAGAATTTAACAAATACAATAAATATTAATTATTTTATTATAATATTATAATATAATACAAATTCAAATTTAAAACGTACCTCAACACATTTTATTCAATAATAAATCTTGAGATTTTAAACTCTGAGTGGAGCAAATGTATTGATTTTACACTAAATTCTGTGCTAGATTTCTATGGGATGGATACGTGTATTTTTTTTCTACAATTTTAAACTATATGTATGAGTTTTTTTTGAATCTGTGTACACGACAAACAGCAGAAAAAATGCCTCGATTTTCAACTTTTGAGGATGGTTTTAGGTTGCAAATTGGACCTAGTTGGCATTTTTTAGAGGTCAAAATCAAAAATTCCCAATACTTTATCTAAATAATTTATTGGAAAAAAAGAAAAAAAACAAATTAAAAAAAAAAACTGGAAATATTACTCAAAACCAGTTTTTGATAAAATCGATGTTCTTTGTTCAGTATAACTCAAAAACGAATACGAGTAGATACACAATTTTTAGAGACCTTTATATTAGCATCTTCTATACCTTCTATGTGTAAGTTTTAAAATATTTTGACTCGCTTAGAGCTAATTATCTTTTTAAGATATTTTTAGTTTTTATTAAATAATTTTAAAAAATAAATGTTTAGCTCGGTCAAAAAACTTAAACATCAAGTACAAGATGTCTGTGATTTCAGCTATTTAAAATATTGCGGTTCCTCATAAGTTTTATTATTATTGAAGTTAAACAAAAAAAGTTAAGCCCAATTCCACAAATATTTTTCATGAGCGTTTATATTATAAAATAATTGTATACTTAATAGTTAGTATCAAAGGTTACTGTCATAACCATAAGTAACCTATTTTTTTGAGAGATAACAATAAGTTAAATAACTAATCTACATGTAGAGGGATACTTAAATATATTACCTATTAGCTACTATATGAAGGCCCAAAACTAGCCCATACCCGGCCCGACAGCGGCCCGCTAATGACAAGGGGAGGGGGAAAATGCCCACCCTGCCCCCCCCCAAATGACGCCACTTAAAGGTAGCCTTATTAAAATTTAAAACTATAACCAATGCGACAGAGGGTGAGCTTTATTACTTATAATGTTTATTACGTACAAAATGAAGAGTATTGTTTGATATCGTTCATTTTACACAATATACAGAAATCGGTCATGGAGGCCGAGACCTGAGATGTCTGAACTTAAATTAAAATAGACTCGAGTGTGACGAAGAAAATAATAATGGTTTAAAAAAAAAAAATTCAATGTAATAAAGAATATTTAAGATTATGATATATCCTAAATAATAAGTATTATATATTATTTGATTTTTAATTTTATCATTAATGACTTCTTTTATTATGAATTGCCATCAATTTATACTAGAGTTATTGACGTTAATGCCTCACTAAATCAGACATAATCGTTATGGACTAGTCATTGTGTCAACATTGATTAAATGTCATATTTTCTGGTAACATATTTATCGTATGAAACGTCCTAGGGCAACTATTAATATATGATATAAAATATATATGTCGAATAATATTGACTGACTGTCTCCGCTTGGAATTGTTTTCCTATATTAAAATTTAACACATCCATTACAATTTACAGCTGTAGTGGTGGTCTCAAACTTAATTAACTAACGGGCCATATTATATGTTTTTACGTCGAAGAGCAATTCGCGGACACCTTTTTGTGTTTTACTCGTCTTACAATGCTAAATTCAAAATAAACAAAATAAATTACGACAAAATGTATTTATCTCCTATCGATTACAATTGTTATAACATACCTAACCTATGCGTCGTATAGATTTTTTGTTGAATAATTATTCATTTTTATTTACAAAATGTTTAAAGAAATAAACGTTTTATTGAGGGTCACATTTTTGAGACCACATGCGCAGCATTACAGTGACCCACTCGACACGACACTATTACTGCACCCACTTACTCACGTTTTGTTTTTATGTTGCATGTCCGTCGCCGCACCTTTTGGAGCAATAAAAATACTTCAGTCTTCGATATATTTTCTGGCAGGAAAACGAATCTAGCTGGTACGTTGAGGGGCAAAATTAAAAAATCTCCAATGCTTTTCATAATAACCGGCAAAACCAAAACGATTTGCGTGAATCGACCGCTGAAGTTTTTGATGAAATCGATTTTGTTGTAATTCACGGCCAATAACTTCGGGTACTTGCAATTTTAACCAAATGTTTGCATAAGACTGAATATTTAACACGAGGCACCGTCGTAAAAAAGTTTTTTTAAAACCCAAAAATCTAAATAATATAATAATATAAACATGCATTTTTTATTCGTTGACATTTGAAGTTACTGTTTTGACGGCGCGTTCAAACGAAGGACAACGGTTTTAGTTATTTTGTTTAGAAATGTTTCAGAATATTTAAATTGATATTGCTATATCGCGCTTATATACCACGGACCTATTCATACCGCACTATTGTATTTCCAAACTACCCAAAAATAAATATGTTATGATAATTATTAAATTTCAATTTCCAAAAACTTCACATGCATTTAAATATTTCATTTTATCCAGTACGACAACATGTTGACAATATGTAATATACATATTATATATTGTACTCATTACTCCGTTAGGTAGGTACAGATGAACGTCAAGAAACCCTGTAGGCCATTTAGTTAAAAAATGCTTAGAATTGAATTATATTTAAAAGGACTGTGCAGTATATTGTTTAATAGTGTTTGGCGCAATTAAAAGTCCAATAACAATAGTATATTTTATAAATAAAATAGTCTATGTAGGCTTCAAAACGTTATGACGGAAAATAATTAAAAAAAAATAAACGAAATCAATAAACGATAAGCGAAAATAATCTAATACCATTAAACATAATATATCATTAATCATAATTAATGATTAAAAATTAAACAATGAACGCGTAACATAATACAATAGCAAATAACGTTATTCGAAATAACGTTTGTGCTTGTTTTTTACGTTGAATGAACTTAACATTCCTATTCTTTTGAAATCTTTTAGTCTATACAAGTATGAATCTTATAAGTTATAACTATGAAAGTATGAACAATTCAAAGTTTATGGCAAACCTATGTCAACAGTAATTTATATTTTTGAAATACTTTACCCCTGTTTGCTTTATTAATATTGAATTTAATAGAATATTAGTTTATTTCTATAATTCATATTTCAATAAGATACAAAACTGCAAAGGCGTGGTTTGGTGTATCTACCTAAATAATACTTAATACAAATACTAAATATTTATATACAATTAACATTATTATGCCATTTCAAGTTGTATTACTGTTGTAAACATTTTTTTTTAATAAAATCTATTATTTAATCTTTCATTTATGCCATAATATTCAAACAATGTTTGACGCCTAGACCAACACAATTCTACGAATTTGATAGTTTTTACGTCTAAGTGTTTAATTTATATTAAAAAAACTAAACGTTTAACAGAAAACAAAAAATGAAATTAACGTTTATAAATATAATAACGATAAATGGAAAAAATCAAATAACGTTTGAAAATACAATAACGATAAACATTAAAATTGTATAACGTTTAAATATCCGAAAACGTAAAAACGATATATTTTTTAACAAATTTAAGCCCTGCTATGTATTTTAATAATTTATTGATAATAATAAAATAAATTCGTTGTTTTAGGAAAAAATTAAATCAATCTATCTCGGTGATACTATATAGGTGATCCATTTATAAGTGATAAGTATCTATGTTATCGGTAATAAAGTGTATAATATCGGTATTTTATAAAATGCCTTAGGAATTCCACATAATAACTGGTCATTTGAAAATAATAATAAATTAGTACACTGCAGTTATTAATTAGGCTTATATTTTATAGTTATTGTACATTATAATAGTGTCTAGAAAGCCACTGTAATGGATTTGTTAAATTTGAATCCAATGACGTAAAATCAATGTATACAAAAAACGATTCTGAACGAAGACGGTCTGTCAGCTTATGATATTATTACTAAGTATATTTTATGATATTATTATCCACGCACCACATTTCGTCAAAGACCGAAATGTGAAAAGACTACCCATAGTTATATGAATATGGCGACGAAACAATTATCGCATTATCTCTATATAGACAGTCGACGCTCGCTCCATTAAATTTATCGATATTAGAGATTACTATAATGGACTTATTAATATATCAGGCGAAGAAACTGCGTTGTCGAATGCTGATATCGATACGTTGTTTTTTATTTTATTTTATTCAATTTACGGACATGTATATCCAATAAAGGATGCACTTATGAGATAACATAACAAGGTATTTTAATGATGTTATAATGAAAATAATAGTAATAGTAATAATAATAATAGAAGTAATACATTTTGAATTTTCGACCAATCGAAAGTACACGTTAAGAAATCGTAAGGAAGATGAACGAAACAAAATTAAGTGAAAATGTTTTATAAAATATAAGCCTATATACAATTATAAATATTTAACATTAGCTGTTTATTTTAACCTGCTAAGTAGACATTAATAATAGGTACGACATAATATGACATATAGTTGTCTTAAAGATTTTAATAGACTTTTAAAGTTAATATAATGGTGTTAGAAATAAATAAGTCTTTATGATCAAAGACATTTTCTACGTTCATGTTTGGAATTTCATATTATAATGCTTAGGCGATTTAAACAATTTTATGGATTGCCGGCTGTACTTGGTATTCCTGTAGGTATTTTATAAAGTACCAATATTATACACATTTCCGCTAATATCTAATATCTAATATCTTATACACTCGTTATTTCGAAAAGTTTTAATTCATTTGAAAATATTGTAATTTATTACATATGTATACATTATATACATTTATTGCTATGTAATTTCAAAACAACATTTCTGAAGACAATGTAATATATTTTTTACTATTTTTTTACTTTTTCGAAAGACAACATACATTTTGACTTTCATGTTACTAAGCAGAATATTATTCAGAGTATTTCAATCTATAAAAAACAAACTTCGGACAAGTAGTTCACTAAGTTATAACTTATATATAAATATTTAAAGAGTACTCTACTCTGCTCATATAAACTTTAAATACAAATTTATAGATTGAAATACTCCAAACAATACTGTCGTTCAATAATGTAAAAAACTTGAATAATATAATTTTTTCACAAATATATTGAAGTTAGTGATGTGCTTCAATCTCATTTTGTGTATCGATATCGTAAGTTACCATAAGTTATCAAAAATATTTTAAAATTATTTTAAATATTAGGTACCTACTTAGTACTTATCAGTTATTAATTATTATACCATTAAAGCTAGTAATAATTTAATATAAATAAACAAATATAAATATTGAATTTTAAATTTCAAAAATTTGATTTACATTGCTAATTGAAGACGAGAAAAAACTTATATTCCCGATCAGTGTTGAGACTTATCTATATAACTATTGTAAAATTTTTCTATTGGTTATCTTGGATGACACATATACTTGTATAGATACATTTTTCATGAATAATATTCAGTTTTGTTTCACTAAAATTGTTTTATCAGAATACTATTCAATTAGTACAGAATATTACCATATTAGATACTGTATGTACCTATAACCTATTAATTATTACTTATTAGTAGGGCTGTGAACTGAACGCTCTTAGAAACCTTAAAAAATGCATTAAAAATGTCAAAAAAAAAAATGGAATAAAATATGCACTTAAAATGCAAAAAAATGCAATATAAAATGTCAACAATTATAGTATAAAATTCACTTAAAATGGTTTTTAATTTAATTTTTATATTTATATTGATATTATAGGATATTTTTCATTGGTACATTACATTTAATAAAAAAAAAAAAAAAAATAATAATAATAAAAGTAATAATGAAATTTGAATTTGGTATAATGTCATTCACCTTAAACATTTTTTACGTATTTATTTTGTTAAGATAACAAAACAAACTTAAATAACAATATATTTATTTGCGAGTAGTACCTTATTCATATCGAGTCACATTGCATTGGACAAAAATAAAACAAAACAAAAAAAAAATATTGTCCATACAATTCGATTAAAAATACTGGAAAATGGACTAAAAAAGGCAAATATGAGCTAAACATGCGAAAAAATTACCTAAAAATTAAAAACATCAAAAAATTCAAGTTAAAAGTTTCATAAATGGCTTGTATTTACATAATTCAAACTATGTACTTAAAAAGTTACTTTTCACAATCACCAAAAAAAAAAAATTAACTTTTTAACTCGTTAATGCCAGGCCTCGCTATTTGGAATGACATCGAGTTATATGTAAAAAAAAAAATTTTCAAAAAAAGTCGAATCTTTTCAAAATAACGAGCGAGGACTCTTAAATGGAGCACTCTGTACAAAAGCAATATAAATATTACTATTTAATAGCGTTATCAAAAACAACATATTTTCGTGACATTTATATAGATATAGTGTCTTGTAATATATAGGCAGTCAGACCGACTGCGCTCGGTATCGTTTTTCGTATAATGTGCAATGATTTATCATTATTGGATTCAAATTTAACACATCCATTACTGCAGTGACCTACTCAATGCGTAGAGGTATATTTTACTCGATACATTATTATTATTATTATGTTATTGTACAGCAGAGGTATTATAGGTTATATACCCACCTACTTGGCCGTTTATTTTTTTATTTTTGTAATATTACTATAACAGCTATCTGCCTCAGGTATCGGAGTATAGTACAATGTTAACCTTGTATTCAAATTATTTCAGGTTTACAAAATAACAATTGTACATTCGTACCTATATACTTATACTTGGATATGTACACGCCGAAATAAATATTGAAAAATAACGACACATTTTCATAAATATTAAAATTATTTTTGTGACCCAGACACTAGCTGCTGCTGCTGCAGAACGCGGTCAAAAAGTTTTCGAAAAATATGTCTCAAAAAGTAGTCGACGAGTTGTGTTCCAACTGAATTATTGAGTTTTACACAAGTCGTGATGTGCTGATAAATTCAAATCGATATTATTTGCAATGCGATGTTTACATTAAAATTAGAAGTACTGCGGACAGTATTATTATCTAAAGACGGCACACGAAAAATATTTATTTCTTAGTAAAAAATTAATTACGTACAAGAACGGACGAATTTCACGATTTGAATTTATAAAAAATATACCATTTACATTTTTGCCTAATGTTTAGTTGCCTACCTAATACTCATTATTAAAAATTTAAAAATAATTCGAGTAGTTATTTTTACGTTTTATTTATAACAACATTAGACGAAACAACATTGATTATTGAGTTAGGTAACTTAGGTTAGGTTGACGCTTTTTTCTTAAAACAATATGACGATTTTTGATATGGACATTATTTATTCTCTTTTTCGATGCGATTTTTGTATGGGCACAAATATGGTTGGCATTGGTTAGATATTTGACATTTTTCTGTATATAATATTTAACCCACGTTCGAAGTTATGGACTCAAAAACTTTTCCATAAAAAGTTATACTAATATAGATTCTTCGTGACTTGGAGAGTGTAGCTCTAGTCTATAGCTAGATAAGTGAAGCTCGGTAAGTTTACAGGGTAATTTATGAAATTTTACCGAGATGATGGTAATTTGTTTTTACCTTTCATAAAATCAAATGGCCATTCATTCTTAATTTTTTTTTACTAGTGTTATAACTTTAGGTCATAGAACATATTAATTAGTTATTAGTTATTATAATATAAGTTAAAAAATATTTTGCCTGTGAACAATATGACGTGGTCAGGAGTCGGAACTTGGGGAATTTGTAAGTTTACTGAACTTTACGTTACAGCTTATAAAGAATAGCTCAAACAAGATTTTTTTTTATTAATTTATACCGTTACTATTGGTTAGGTAGGTTACCTACATTACTATTGTAGTTAGTAGATATTATTTAATACATTTAACCCAGCGGAAAACGGCTGGTGGGGACATATTTAATATAATTACTACTATAGATGAAATGTCTGAATTTGTTACACCTATATATTAGGTAAGTACTGTAAAAAACACGTGTGGTAATAGTCATTATTGTGTTACTTTGGTATATAGGTACCGAGTTCAATTAGTAATATCGTACGCGAAATTGTAATTTGTTTAAATTTGTTATTGTGTAGGTACATTAGTAGTTCATTGCTTATAATTAGGTTAATTTATAATTAATTATGTTAATTAGGTTAATATTTATTAACTAGGTGCATTAGCTAACCTTTTTAAGTTTTATTTTTGGGATTATTACGTTGAATAACATTTGTTAAATGTTAAGTGTCAAATGTTAAATGTTCACATTCGAAATGCAGGGCGGCTATAATAATTTATTGTTGTGCATATATTATGTCATAGGCCGTTTGAGAATTTCGTATTTTTACTAAGAGGTAGGTAGACCGTCACGTTTTGTAATTTTTTTTTTCCCATTTAATCAGCTGAATTTTAGAATTATTGAACAATTTGATAACAGTTGACAAAAAATATAATTATTATTTATAACTAGTTAAAAAATAGTTGGTAGGTACATAAATAGTTAAATTTCTTACGGAAAAAGTAATAATATAATGGGATTAATAATAAACGTTGTTATACTATTATTATATTCGATAAACGCATAATATTATTACTGACTAAATTATTGTGACAGGAAATTAAAGAATATTTACTATTTAAATTTTTATCGTATTGAATTTATCGCATTTAAAACAAATGAGCCGTTGTTTATCTAAAATAAATACAATAATTTAACCATTTTAATCTAATAGTATTATTGCAGTTCATGTATGAACTGTACAAAGAGAGCTCTATTTCATAATGACGCTTTACTAAAACATTTTGGTAATCCTGCAGTTCTCCAAAATATGTTGATATTGTCTGTCGTTTTTCTCGATATATCCTCATTCGATATGTACGTTTGTGAGTAATCGATTGGAAACGTCAAAATTCTCCTAAAATCCCAACTATATACCTATACCGTCCCCTCAGCAATATCTAAGACTTATCAAGCGCATATGTAGACGATTCACTCATTTTTGACCTTTCAATGTTCGTTATAATATATTTATCGTATGATACTTTGTACGAGTACCACCCATATACGGTTTAACGGTTACCACAAAACCTGATAATTATTGGTTGAATAGTGAAATGAAAACGTGTAATAAAATGACTATAACATATATATATATCATTAAGTAGTTTTTGGTTTAATCATGATACCGGTATAGCAAAATTCGATATGTACGTTTGTGGGTAATCGATTGGAAACGTCAACAATCAGAATTCTCCTAAAATCCCAACTATATACCTACCGTTCTCTCAGCAATATCTAAGACTTATCAAGCGTAGATTATGTAGACGATTCACTCATTTTTGACCTTTCAATGTTTGTTATAATATGTTTGTTCTGTGATACTTTGTACAAATACCGCTCATATACGGTTTAACGGTTACCACAAAACCTGATAATTATTGGTTGAATAGTGAAATGAAAACGTGTAATGAAATGACTATAACATATATTTTATGAAGTCGTTTTTGGTTTAATCATGATACCAGTTATACCATAATGAGTTTTCTAACGTAAAGTACTGCGTAGTTTACACTGTGATTAATCTATGAAAAAAGTAAATAATATTTTAACGAATATTTGTTTAAAAAGTGAGGTTGTTATATATTATAATTGACGTTTACTTGTATTCCATAGTAATGTAACATTTTAAAATGTGAAAAAATCAACGACAGAACATTTTTTTTTGTTTTCGTTTAATGTTTTTGAATAACGTTATTAAAAACTTTGATTTCTATATCGCTGCTAGATAACGTTTTTAATATTTTTTTTTTTTTTTTTTTAAATTCTTTTAATACTAAACGCGCAATATATAATACTTAGGTAGTAGCTGGTACTTAAAAAGTTAAAATTAATTATTCTTGATATTTAAATTTAAATTATAACACCTCAATCTAATTTATATGAACATTAAAAATTAAAGTTTCTTTAAATTTTAAAAGTTCATAAGTAAAGTCAAGCATTAGTACTAGAGTAAAAAATAAAAATAATCCTCAACTCAGAAATTTAAAATACAGTTATTATATAAAATACTTCTAAAAATCAATAAGTTGACATTGACTTTACTTAACAATTGGTTATCAGGATTACCGATTTTTCGATAACAGAATTATTATTTTTTTATTTATATTTTCTATTTGGGTATAACTATGTCCATTTTCGTTTCTGTGATTCTTCGATTTTTGGTATCGTTTTACATTTGTTTATCGTTTTTATTTCTTTAGTAACGTTTTTAAAAACGCTTTCCATCCCCGAAAAAAGTGTCAAAATTTACGAGTACATAAAGTACAGTAATCTACAACAATAAACGGCTTATTTAAGTGTACCTATATCTATAAAATATATAATTTACTCGTACAAACTTCTCCAAAAATCTGAACTATACAGTCCTCTTAGGAATAGGCCTAAAATAGTTAGCCGTCTTTTTTTAAAAGATAAAAAAATTAAAATTGGAGACATTCCTATTTCCAATGGGTGTTCCAATGTAATATTATAATATTTGGTACGCTCATGACAAAATTATTAAATTATTAAACAGCATATGACGTAAAGTATTTAAAAAGTAAATTTAACAATATACATAGGTTCCACGAAGTTTTGCATGCAATCAGACTAAGACGATGCGTAGACGATTGAATAATTTTTCAAATTGAATTTTTAATCTTTCAGTGTTTGTTGTATAGTATGCTTATTTTATGATACTTTGTACAAATACCCATGGGCGCAACTAGACCTCTCTAAAACGCGGGATGCTATAATATTTCATATTTTAAGAACGTAAAATTGATGGTATTTTACTATACTTAAACCTAAAAATAACAAGAGGTGCTAAAGATACTTTTGCATCCCCCCCCCTTGTTGCGCCAATGCAAATACCACACATACGGTTACGATAAAACATAATGATTATTGGTCGATAGTGAAATAAAAACTTGTTATAAAAATACCTATGTGAAAACAGCATTATGACTCTTATTATCAAGTCTGGGCAAGTTAACTTTTTTTTTAACTCATGAAGTTAAGTTAAAAGTTCCTCATATTCTTTTTTAATAACTCGATTAGTTTTAAGTTAACTTAGAAAAAAAAGTAACTTGACTTAGTTTAAAATTAAAATGTTCTAATTTGCAAAAATAAAAAAAATTCCTGACACATAATAGGGATGCTTTATTAAATAGTTTTTCTTTACGCTCAAGAAAATTACTAGGGAAATTTAAAATTATACATCAAAGTAAAAACCTCATTCAAAAATTTGCATTCTTCTTCGGACGAAAATTAACATCATTTAAATACTTTTGAATAAAATTAACTTGAAGTTAATACGTTAATCTTAAAAAAAGTAACTTTTAAGGTAAACGTTTATTTGAAAAAAAAGTAACGACTTAATCAACCTATTGTATTAACTTAATTTAACTTTGAACTCGTTAATGCCCAGTCTTGCCTATTATAATGCAGTTTTAATCATGATACTTATAACCAAATATTGAATGCTTTAACGCAAAATTATTGTGTAGCTTAAATAATGATTGCTCTATGAAAAATGTAATAATATTTGATTGACAGTTTGTTTAAAAACAGCGTTTGTGCATGTCTATATTTATACATGAATTTCGCACTGATATAAAATTTGAAAATGAAAACAATTCTACAACGACAAACGGTCCAACCCATTTTACTGGAATATTTTTCAACTGTTTATCGTACAAATATATTATTGCCAATTAATAGCAACTTTTTTTTGGGTACAATATCAAATACATTATTAATAACTCATAGGAACGTCAAACTTCTCCAAAAATCCTAACTATACCGTCCTCTTGGCAACGAGCCTAAAATTCGGACGGTTTTTTTGAAAATATAAAAATTTGAAATTGGACACATATTTCCAATGGACAGCTATATAATTTAGGTATAGTTTGTTACGCCCTTCACAAAATGATTGAATCCTTAAACGGCCTGCGATATCATTCGAGTGTTTGTATTTATCATGAGCTAATTTTTTTTGTTTGATAAGACATTTTAATTCTTTATTAATCCAAATGAGAAATTTAAATTCATGTTTCTGCATTATGGAAATTAAATTATCATCTATAATATAATTAACTTGGCCATAAAATAGTTCCAAGCAAACTTTTAAATTATTGTTAGTAAAGTAATCAATAAAATGTATATTATCTCCTAAATGTTTTACAATAGAAATAGAAATATTGAAAAAATAGAAATATAATTTTGCGCCAGTTATGCGTATATTATACTCTAAAATTGGTAAATAATTTATGATATGATGGGTAAAAATAGGGACGATAGGATTTATGCACGATTTAATATCAACATAAATAGAGTTTGTCAATCAAACATAGTGTTTTACTGTTTTTAATATTATTTATTTATCATTGAAAATGTATTTGGAAAATTTGCTGACGGTAAATTAAAATCACCAAACAATAAGAGAATTGCATTTTTAAACTTTTGACTTAATAACTCGACCGTATATTAAACAATTCATTAAATAATATAACATTTGATTTAATAGGCATATATTTTTATCATTACAAATAATAGTTCGATATTATTAATTACGATTTCGATAAGCTTAGAATAAATATTATTACGAATAGCGATAAGTACACCACCGCCACCTCTAGATAATGAGCTTGATTCATTTGTTCTGTAGTCATGTCTAAAAACGTTATAATTATAAAAATATAATTCTGTTGACATAACGTTTTATCTTAACCAAGTTTCTGTAAATATACATATAATATCGTATATCGAGCATGGAGCTTGAGTTTTTAAACATGACAGTTTATTATTTAAACTACTTCTTGTGTCTGTGTACACGATAAGTGATTGAAATAATACTTTGATTTTCAACTTCAGTATATAGTTCAATAGGAAAGTGAATTTAGGAAAAATTTAAAATTCCAGAAGTTTTTGAGAGCGCCAGGAAAAATAAAAAAAATTAATGAAAATCGGAATTTTTTATGCATAATCGGTTATCGATAAAATCGATTTTGGTTTTTGGGGTAGATCTCAAACAAATAGATGACATTTTCACCAAATGTTTATATAAGCATTTTCTATACACGATAAAGTTTCAAAATATTTTGACTTGTTTTGAGCTGTTTACGAACATTTTCAGTTAACAATTTTTTTAGTTTTTTTTTTTATATAAATGTCAAAATGTGCGAACTCTTTTGTGTTAGAAATTCATAAAAATTTTTCTTTTTTAAATGTACGATTTGAAAATTTAATACAAGATTCCTCATAAAAATCTATGCCTTTATCAAAAAAAAAATATATCTACTGGAAAATCAAATTAAATTTTTATGAGCGTTTGAAGTTCAAATTTTTACAACATTAGATATTCTCTCAATTTCTCATGTAGTGATTTTCTTATTTTGTGGTAATTCATAAACGAATAACCGCAGACACTTGAAATTTACACCATTTGTTTATTTTATAAATTCCTATAGTTGATAAAATTTTGACTTGTTTTGAGTGATTTACGAACATTGCAGTGTTATATTTTTTAAATTTTTTATTTGTAAAAATGTAAAATTAATTTTATTTTTTGGTCAAAAAGCGTGAAAATGGCGCCTAATATACTGTTACAATAGCAGTTGAAAAATATTTAAAACACATAAGCACAATTTGTTTTTATAAGCATTTAAAGTTCGAAAATTATTTTGTAGTTAAAAATGTATAAAATGTTTAATTTTTATAGCTAATTTTGTTTGAAAATTTAAAACAAGGTTCCACATAAATAGGTTGGATGTTCTGTAACCAACAAATTTAAAAAAATATACAAACAATAGGTTTTTTTTAATAGTTATTTTATGTTCAAATTTGAATAACCAAGAATAACGATTTTAGTTTTTTTTTTTTTTTTTTGTAATTGTATAGTATTAATTCAACTTACTAGCTACCGTATAACTAATAAGTAATAGCAATGTAAATATAATATAAAACATCTTAGGCGGACAAACCGTCTCCGCTCAGAATCGTTTTTCGTATGCAATGATATTATATTATCATTGAATTCAAATTTAATAACATCCATTACAGTGAACCATTTGTAACCTACCACTTACCCACCTTTTTAAAATTGAATTTTAACCTTCCAATGTTTGTTATAATATATTTATTCTATGATACTTTGTTCAAATACCACCCATGTATTGGTTATCTATACCTAAATATTCCACAGTTGTTTTATTCAAAAATAACTTATGATACCTATAGATAATATTGACATAGTTTGTAAACATCTGAAAACATCTAAAACACGACATACATCTGGTATAATATAAAAAAGAAAATATGCATGAAACCTGATAATATTATTGGTTGAATAGTGAAATAAAAATGTGTTATAAATTTTATATGAAAATGGAATTTTTTTTTTATCAATAATGCAGCTATTCAAAATCTGATTTTTAATTTACATGTATACTTAGATACTTCTACTAGTTATCTAGATTTTTATGTACTACTTAAATCAACTACTTCTATAGTGTTTATTACAAAGCTGGGCAAAGTAATGATTTTTTTTAACTTAGTTAAATTTAGTTAATATGTAGGTATCAATAAAAAAAAGTTAAAAGTTAAAAGCTAATTTAACTATAATAGGTTAAATCAGTTAAGTTAAAAGGTAATACAGATTTTTTGTTAAGTTAAAAATTATTTAATTTGTTTATACATCGCTATATAGTGTACTTAATTTTTTTCAAACCCAAAATTAAATTATAGACTATATATAGTGTTTATACTTTATACAGTATTTTCATACAAGTTAGATTCAAATAATACAATTTTTTAACTTTGAATCAATTCACGGTAAATATTTTTTGACATGAAAACGAAATAGACTGAAATAGTGAAGTATAATAAAATTAAATACAAAATAAAACCAAAATAAATCAACTTAACTGAAGTACTTCTTAAAATAAAAAAAGGAATTCGTTAATTTAACCACAGAGTAATTTACAGTTTAAATGGTGGATTCTGATTTGAAAAACAGAAGTTTGTATCCCCACAGGACACTAATTAAATAGTTCAACGAATATTAATAATTTGAAAATATGGTACCTATATTTAAAAACTCTAAAAATTAGATTTTATATACCTAACTGTATTCTTGAAAAAAAATGGGATGAGCACGCTTTGTGAATCACTCTGTATATTGTATTGACATAAGGTTATATTGTAAACATATATTTTATATACGATAAATTTAAAAAAATATGCATAAAACTTGATAATTTTAGTGATTGAATAGTAAAATAAAAACGTGTTTAAATTATTACACTTGAAAATGGCATTATTATTATAATGCAGTTTTCGGTAAGGTACTTATAGTAAATAATTATCAAGTGTTCTAGCGTAAATTGTGTAGTTTAAACAACAATTATAACTCTACGAAATATGTAAATAATGTTTTATCCACTATTTGTTTTAAGAACTGTGTTTGTTCATATCTATATTTATACCTGCATTCCGTAATAATGTAACATTTGAAAATGTGAAAAGTTCTACAACAATAAACAGCCCAAACCCATTTAGACGGGTCTATTTTTTTTTTATCTATCGGCTGAAAAAAAAATATTTGATTCTATGAATAACATATTTTTTGAGTACAATATCAAATTTATAAATTACTCGTAGAAACGCCAACTTCTCCAAAATATTTAACTCTATATACCATCCTCTCGGCAATAAAGTACCTTAAAGTTAGCCAGTTTTTAAAAAAAAAAAATTGAAAAGTTATTCATTTGGTCGTTTGACACAGTTACTGATTACTATAAACATCTGAAGACAACTAAACACTATAGGTGTATACAGAATAAAATAAAAAATATGAATGAACGCTGACAATATTGTTGGTTGAATATTGAAATAAAAAGGTGTTATAAACCGGTGTACCTAGTACGTTAAAACGGCATTACGACTTGACTTATAATGATTTATAATGCAGTTTTCGGTTTAATCACACAATATATCTATCCACCTACCTACCTACTTAAAGTGAATTATTGAGTGTTTTAACATGAATTGGATAGTTTGAATAATTATTATTACTCTATGAAAAATTGTGTAAGTAATATTTTACCGATTATTTGTTTAAAAACTGGGTTTGTTTAAATTTATACTTAGGTACATTCCGCAGTAATGTTAAATTTGAAAATGTGAAATAGCGTCAAAATGTACGCGAACATAATACTGTTATAAAGGTATATAATACGATCATCCCCTTTATTTTTCTTCAATAATGCAGTTATTCAAAATCCGATTTTTCAATTCACAAATATACTCAAAGACGATACTTATAAATTATTAAACATTTTTTTTTTGCCCTGTTAAGCACAAAGTTCTTTTTTTCAAATGAAAAGCCCAGTTTTACACTGTAAATTATTTAACAGATAATGTTTCTAAAAACTTTGACGAATCAAAATCAAAAATCAAACGATTACTTGGGGTATTTAACTTTGTGTACCAAGGATAATAGGTCCACGTGGGTTTGGGCAAAAATGGGTCTATGATGACTTCAGTAAGTAATTATTAATATTAATCGATGGTCATTTTAATATTCCGTAAAAATAGTCCAAGTATGGTAAATACTAATTCGAAATTTCCAATATCACACAATATTCTGTTTAGTATTTTTTTTTCTTTGACTAGTTATGATAATTATTAACCTCGCGGTTCAAACATTTTAACTAAGAAACTAATCGTTCGACTTTTCGAATTAGGTTCATAAACTGTTCTCATATTATATGAACAACAGGAATTCGTATCGCCACCAGACACTATCGTGGGGCAGGTATCATAGGCGCAAATAGGGTGGGGCTTGGCTGATTCCAAAAGCCATAATTCGAATAGTTTTAAATGCTTGCATGGGAATCACTCTGTATATATTATAATCAGTGCTCGAATTGGAAAAAAAATTGAGGACGGACGCTGTTTTAGTTCAAAAACACCGTTCCATAGCTAATAACATGGGAATCACTCTGTATATATTATAATATACCTTCTAAATTATTTGCTCATTGCTGTATTCGATGTTCGCATACGTCGTATTGATTACGGTCGAGGAGCGTAGTGCGTCGCTTCCGCTTTCTTGTTAATTGTTGGAATATTGTTGTTCACGAGTTGTTAATATTACGGAGTATTATACTTACCTAGGTTGTACGAACTTATTAACACTTGTAAAATAATATGACGTGCAGAATAGTATGATAATATAATAAACTATCCGTTTGCATCGCGGCGCATCCCTGTCTTGCACCTATTATGCTCTGCTTATAATATTATAAGTAAAAGTGTTTGAACCACAGAATGAATTAAATAAAAACCCCCGTTAAAAAATAACCATTAAGATTTGAAAAACGATATCACAGCTGGTATAAGTCAAGTAAAATAAAATATTTAACTAAACAACCGGTAGACCACGTCGTGGGTATTGTGTTTGGAGGTTTCTTACATTATTTTCCGATTTCCTAAAAATGTATTTATTCTGCATTATTACAGAAGTTGAGCTATTTTGTGAATCGACGATCGTTGAATACTATGTAAATTATTAAATTATAATGTACAGTTGTGATTTTGAAAAAAATTATTTTAATTTTTATATGTAGCAATTCTAAAAACGATATACCTAAATTTAAATAGGTAATATTATATATTGTTTGAATACCTATATAATACAGATTTTAAAAAGTTTTTAGATTCTGAGCAGAGCGAGGAAGCTAGTGGTTTTACAATAGTGTTTATTTTTTTATTTTTTTTTTATCGCGTATACAAAATGTCTACCAGAAGGAGCTCTTCGATTTCAACATATAGTACCTACCTTATCTTTTAGTAAATCGGATCAAGATGGTACTTTGAAGAAGTAGTTTTTCGATTTTTATCAATAGTTATTTAATGCCGCGGGGAAAACCACAGACAAATTACGAAAAACCGCTAAAATAAGTCAAGTAAAATAAAATATTTAACTAAACAACCGGTAGACCACGTCGTGGGTATTGTGTTTGAAGGTTTCTTACATTATTTTCCGATTTTCTAAAAATGTATTTATTCTGGATTATTACAGAAGTTGAGCTATTTTGTGAATCGACGATCGTTGAATACTATATAAATTATTAAATTATAATATTGTACAGTTGTGATTTTGAAAAAAATTATTTTAACATTTTATAATGATGTACAATTCTAAAAACGATATACCTAAATTTAAAATAGGTAATATTATATATTGTTTGAATACCTATATAATACAGATTTTAAAAAGTTTTTAGATTCTGAGCGGAGCGAGGAAGCTAGCGGTTTTACAATAGTGTTTATTTTTTTATTTTTTTTTTATCGCGTATACAAAATGTCTACCAGAAGGAGCTCTTCGATTTCAACATATAGTACCTACCTTATCTTTTAGCAAATCGGATCAAGATGGTACTTTGAAGAGGTAGTTTTTCGATTTTATCAATAGTTATTTAATGCCGCGAGGAAAACCACAGACAAATTACGAAAAACCGCTAAAAATGGGATTTTAATTTCTAACGCTTTGTTTATCACCATAGAAACGAATAAAAAATAATAATATTATAATATAAATTCAACTTACACGATATAACAAATAATAACAATATAAAATATCCAGACTGACAAACCGTCTCCGCTCAGAATCGTTTTTCTTATACAACGATATTATATCATCGAATTCAAGTTTAATACAATCCATTTTGACCCGCTTGTAACCTACTGTTCAGCAGAGCGACCGCGAATCCACTTACCCGCTTTTTTTCACTTTTAAATTTAAATGAAATAGTATGTAAAATGTCAAAATAATTACAACATTTAAAAAAGTTAAAAAACTGCATATTGTAGGTACCTATGTGTATAATATATTATATAGTGTATACTATCGGAATCGGGTAAAAAAACATTTTTAGAGATGTGAGTTTGTATAAAGTGGTATAAAATTATACTATGCGAAGTCACACATGGTATACAATACTATTTTATACAGGTTGAATAATAAAAATAATAAATAAGATAAAAATACTTATTAGTTAATATTATATTTTTAGAAAATTAATTTGATATTTAAGAATTTGAATTTACGATATTTTATCATCGAATTCAAGTTTGATACAATCCATTTTGACCCACTTGTAACCTACTGTACAGCAGAGCGACCCGGATCCACTTACCCCTTTTTTTCACTTTTAAATTTAAATGAATAGTATGTAAAATGTCAAAATAATTACAACATTTAAAAAAGTTAAAAAAAACTGCATATTGTAGGTACCTATGTGTATAATATATTATATAGTGTATACTATAGGAATCCGGTAAAAAAACATTTTTAGAGATGTGAGTTTGTATAATAAAGTGGTATAAAATTATACTATGCGAAGTCACACATGGTATACAATACTATTTTATACAGGTTGAATAATAAAAATAATAAAATAAGATAAAAATACTTATTAGTTAATATTATATTTTTGGAAAATTAATTTGATATTTAAGAATTTGAATTTACTATGAATTGTAACCGCATTGTTTCAAACTAAAATTATTTATAGCTATATAGGTATACGTCAATATAGGTGTTAGAAGCACGATTATAAAATTTTAATATTATGATTTTCGCTAAAATAATTTATTGTTGTAGGTATTACCGTAGATTTTAAAATGTCTTCTGACATTATTAAGTTATATTTTTTCAATTTGTTTTAATAATATACAATAGTTTTATGACCTGCGTTCAATTTCCGATAATGTTTAAGGTGCTGTAAGGTTCTATACGCTATATATATTATGGTATGACACGGTACAATATTTAATACCGGAACAATACGGAATAATTATAAAAAAAAATTAAAATAAAACTTTAACGTATTTCAATTCCTTCTAATTAAAATTCCAATGCGGTTTAAACGTAACATTATGTTGTAGGTGTTCTAATTTAATTTTATTGATATATTTTTTTTAACGCGAACTCTGCAACCGTACTTATGTAAATACTTTGTTGTACTTAATAGTCGTCACTAAAATCAGTATTTAATCACATAACAATAAAATTGTAAGATTTCTAATTGGGTATTACATCGAATTAGTGAAATCTCTTTAAATTAAAGAAACAATAACTATTATAATATGTAACAAATATTATATTATTAAATAGCTAAAATTCTAATAGTAGTAGGCACCTATTATCTACTACAGTTTTCCAAAATCAATTTTTTTTCTAATTTTAGATTCTGATCGGAGCGACGAATGTATTAATTTTACGATGATTTGAATTTAATTTAACTTACTGGCTACCGTATTAATAATAACAATATACCTACCTAAATATAATCTTAGTTGGTAAATCTCTTGACTAACTTATAACCTACTGTACTGCAGAAGGTTACCAACTTACCTGCTTTTTTATCATTTATACTTACAGGCTTAATTTAAAGATAAGTTGCTCAGAGGTGTTTTGAACTTTATTAGAGTGATTAGTTCGACGTAATAAGACTCGTTTCGAAAATGTTTTACGTTTCTGAAAATATTATTTTTTTTCATAATGTAGATTACAATTTGAAGTCATTAATGAACATAATTTTTGATATTATATTTTTTAATTAATTTTTTTAACGTCACAAATTTTAAGATTTTTACATTTTAAATGACAACAGATATATGCGTATTTTAATTTCATGCAGAATATTTTTCGGAGAATTTCGAACGAGTAGTAAATTAGTTAAATCGGTAATTCCAAGATCGAAATGCTCAGGAAAATGTTCTTCTTAGGTTTATGAATTAAAAAATATATGCTGAAATTCAAAACAGAGAAAAACGTAAAAAATAATATTATTTTTTTATTTATAAAATTAAATATTTTACTATATATTTTGTACCGTTATTATTTCTGCAGTTTTTTACCTTTTAATGATAGCATAGGTATAATATTATATTTAAATTCATATTCCTGAGGAGAATATTGTTCAGAATAGGTACTTTAATGCACAAAAAAGTCTATGAGAAAAAAATCATCATTAAAGAAAGACAATGGGCATTAGGTAAGCAAAAACAATTATGTATATTAAATTACAATTTATGCATTTTTAAGTACTGAAAAAAAAAATAGATGAAATAATTAAGATATGGTAATTGTATGTAAATAATATACTATAGGTACCTTTAACTATGGCAGAAATCGAAAAAGATATACAACTATTTAAGTTGTACTTACCAAAGTATATATTAGTTAGCAATTGTTTTTGATAAATATATCAAATTAAAATTTATGCAAATATCGCAGGCTATTTCTCAGAAACGCAAATTAATCCTATTATTATTACCTATCATCTAGATACCTGTTATATAGTTATTTATATTTAAAATATCTATAGTTGTAGGTACGAGCAAAAAAAAAAAATATTAAATTAATAATAATGCTGAAATCATTCAAAGCGGTCTTTCTTTGCGTATGCTTACCCACCATAAAATAAATGCATATCATCATAATAGGATATAAACAGCTATAGTGTAGACGATTAGTGGTTCTCAACCTTTTTTTTACGACGACACGCCAATATTTAGATCCATAAAAATGGCAGTACACCTAAAAAAATTAATGGATTTTGAACCTATATAATAATATGTAAGTTGAGAATGAGACTATCCTCGCAATTGTTTTTCTTAACTGCGGTTTTTACCATCACGTCAGTTATAATAATGCAATATATAAGTCATACGTTGGCGACACACCTGTTGAGAACCACTGGCAAGTATAGATATTGAATAATATAGGAATAAACTATATTTGATTATTAATGGACTTTTTAATAATTGGATTTAGTGAATAAATCGGATTTGTTTAAACGGTAAATTTCAGTTCAGTACCTACAACCTATCATTTTTAGATGGGAATAATATTATTTTATTTAAAATTTCGTTAAGTGATACAAAAAAGCATTGCAACTGATGTATGCGATAAGTACGAAAAACACTTAAATAAAATAGAAAGTTTCGAAGAACAATAGTTGTTTGTTTTGAATGGCACACTAAGACACGGAAACTCAGGGCCGTCCTGACGATTTGCGGGGCCCAGGGCAGAGTAAAATTGCCAGGCCTAAAACGTCATTATCGTCAGTGTGCTATTGCATATATTTAATATTATGATATATACTTAGGTATAAGGGGGGCAACGCGTAAATATACTTAAAAATATAGTACCTTGTACTTACAATAATATGAATAAGTAAATAAATAAATAACAAAACACGTCGTATTGTCATAATATATTTAAACTTAATATAATAATATTGATAAATTGATAAGTCTATAAATATAGTAGGTACCTAATATAATATAAAAAAAGGTGGAGAAGTGGGTACCACTCTGCTGTACAGTTTTAGGTGTCACGCATACCGTTGTAATGGATGTGTTATGTTTGAATTGCATTGATAAATCATCGTATACGAACAAATATTCTGAGCGGAGACGTTGTATCAGCCTAGCATACTTGTATAAATAATCAAATTTAATAGTTAGAAAAAAAACTAACAAAAATCGAAAATATCTCTCTGCTATAAATAGAGTGACTTTCCGGTGAACTTTTTCAGTTTGATAAAGGTACAAAAACTTGTTGGAAACCTAGCTTCTATTAAAATATTCATAATCTTAGCTATGAAGAGAAAAACTTTTCGAACTTTAAAATAATTTACATTTTAGACATTTCTTATGTATATAAGTAGCTCAAAAAGAGTCAAAATCGTTTGAAAATATTACCACGTATGGATGGTAATATGGAAACAATGGTAATTTTAACATTTGGTGAACATTTTAAGTGTCTACGGTTTATGTTTTTGAATTACAACAAAATATCATAAATTGGTGGATACAAATTGGTTTATTTACCGAAAAAAATCCAATAAAGTAAAAAAGTTAAATTCAAACGGCCATAAAAAATTAATATTACTTTTCAGTGAACATATTATTTTTGTTTGAGGTAGGAACATTTGTGGGTAATCTTCTATCAAAATATTAAAATTTTATTTGTTAGGTAAAAAAGCTTGAAAATTTAATACAAGGTTTCTACTAGATTGTTAGAATGACATTTGAAAAATATTAAAAACCCTTAGTCACTATTTTTTTTTTTTACGAGCATTTAAAGTTCAAATCTTGACAAAATACGAAAAAATCACGAAAATTAGCAAATTATTTTGTGTTGAGAATTCATAAAAATTTTTCTTTTTGAATCTCAGATTTGAAAATGTAATACAAGATTATTCATAAGTTTGTCTACCTTTATCAAAAAAAAAAATGTCTACAAGCAACTCAAATTAAATTTTTATAGGCGTTTAAAGTTCATATTTTTACAATATCAGTAATTTTACATTAATTTTAAAATATATCATAAGTACAATGTATAAACCTATGTATAGTTAGATTATATAAGATAATTAAGTAAATGATACATATTATGAATGAATTAAATATTAAAATTTAACGAATTTATTATTCTGTGTCTGATAAAAGGACACCAATTTCATATAATTTGCACAGGATTAAAAAAATGTTAGAATCGGCACTGATTGTAGGTACCTATTTATAACTCGAGTATTATTATAATATAATAATATCCATATTATGGACTATAGTAGCCGTATACATGATGTAACAGGAAGACCTGACAGATAAAATAACTTTTGTTCTAATCTATATTGTTTTTTTTTTCATATATATAATTTATAGTCACTATTGCGCTACACGTATACTGTAAAAAAAATTGTTTTCATTTTTTAATACTGAAAATAAAAAATTTTAAATTTTATTTAAATTTGTTTGGATAAATTCAAAATAGCCAATTTGTGAATTTGATTGTAAAAACATTTATCCAAGTCAAATAGCTTATGTTTTAGAATTTTTTTGATTAAATTAATTGGGAGCGTAATAACTTTTTTCAAAATATTATTTTTGGGAACTTGCTGACACACCTATTTCTTAAATTATTTACAAATCATATAATTTTAAAAATGTTTGTCACACGTTTAAGAAGCATAATTTTTTTTTCAGGTCTTCCTCTTACACCTTGTATAATATGTAATAATGTTAATGTTAAACACTTGCAGGCGTCATTCGAATATAAATACCAGTGCATTTTATAAGTATATTCAAAATCGCAAATGTATGCTTAAAATAATTAACAAATATTTAAATTAAATACCTGATTTAATAAATACATTCTTTAATATTGGTTCAAAAATTTCAGATGTCACCTACCCACCTATACTATATTATCGAGTTAAGCTTCAGTAAGGTATAGATATGGAATTTAGATATCGTGACATCTACGTGTTTAATGAAAATTAATCTGAAAATTCTTAGAAGCGTTATAAAATGCTATTTTAAGATCAATTCTCAAAATTGTTACATGCGAAACAAAAATTTCGTTTTATAATATAAAGATCGTTGAAATGCGATGGCAAAAAAAAAAGGATTCGGTATTCTGGAATAAAATACCAAGTAAATGTATTTCGAAAGTATTTGAACACTTAACAAGATTGCAGCGTATAATTTATAACAATATGTACAATAGGCCTCTGAATTTGAAATATTATACACTTGACATTTCACTCGACATTTTTCAATTGAAATATTTCAATATCTATTATAAAAAATATTTTTTATTCTTTTAACCGTGTTCGGTTATAGATAACAAGAAATAATGTACTGATTACACACAAAAAACATTTATTATGAATAACTTATCAGGTATCAATCAATTTTTACGAATTACTATAATGTGTTAATGATTATAAACTGGGTATGTAACTGTATGACCGTATAAATATAAAACATGGTTTATTGGTATTAATTGTGTTATAATTTAGAAATCATACTATCAGAAAAACTAGAATCTTAGGTGATTACAAATCATACAATAAAGTAGTGCAGTTATGTAACTTATATAATATATTTTTAAATCAGGTGTAGGTACTTATAACTTATTTATAGATTTATAAACTTATAAATTATAATATTGCATAAATATAATATAGTAGACAATAATTACGAAACAATTTACAATAACAAGTATACGTACCTAACTATAAATTAATAAGTAAAAAAATTAAAAACATCAAACACTTTTTCTTAGAGTTTTAATAAATATGTTATGGTGTTGAGTTAGAGCTTATGAGCTTGTACTTGAGAGTTAAAAGGGTATGTTTAGATTTGTTAAATTATAGATGTTTTGTAAAACAACTTCTACATTACATATATTAGATATTTTCTTTGTTTCATAAGATATACCAACTTTTAAAAATGTCCACTTGCAAGTCGATGATTTTACATTTATTTAGATAATATAATGAACTTTTGTTTTCATAGTTACTAAATATTCCAAGGAAAAAATTCTCATGAAATTCAATAAAACCCTAATAATATATTATGTTATAATATAATATACATTTTTTTTCTTGAAATATCTCGTTACTATGAAAAAAAAAGTTTATTGTACGAACTAAATAAATATTGTATGAAACAAAGAATATATGTAACATATTTACTTAATATATAATGTAGAAGTGTTTAACAAAATATCTATAATATAACAAATTTAAACATACCCTTTTAACTCTCAAGTTACTCAACACCATTACATATTTATAAAAACTCTTATAAAAAAGTGTTTGATGTTTAAAATTTTTTTACTTAAAAATGTATATAATATAATATGCACAAGATAATATAATAATTGGAAACGACATAAAAAATTTGACAAAAAGCGTCTTGAAAAAAGTTTACCAGAACAACTGCAGGACACAAATCTATATGAGATAAAGGACAATCCTGTATAAAACAGGGCGTGTGGTCACCCTGTATTGTGTATACCGATTATATTATATTATATTATTATTATTATTTGAAGGATTCAAAAACAAAAACACTCGTTTAAAATAGTATAATAGCGGGACGTGTGTGTTGAACGAATATAATATAAAACAGTGTTTGAAATCGACTTGTATAATAATAATTATAATGGAACGTTTTACTATTCTGCTGAAAATGTAGCCGAATCATCAATAACATATTATTATTATTTTTACGCTGTAGCTGATATTTTAACGGTCGCGAGAATAAACCGTATAGGCATAATGTGCGTGCGATATATATTATAAAAGTAATAAAAACAGTTTGAGTGGCCTGTTTTGTTGGTCAATGACGACTCACATAGTGAGGTCATGTATATTATATGCACGTGGGGACTAAAAAAACGGATTACGATAAAACATATAAAATATTAAGCAACTATACGCTCGCCGCGTGGTCCTTTGTTATACATTTTGAAATTTTTCTGAAATATTATATCGCGTACTATATAGGTATTATTGTTTGTGGAACCACCGAAAATTAAAAAGATCCAACAGCATTTTTTTTTATATAAATTAAATTTATTGCCTTAACCTCACACAATCAAATTAAAACTAAAAATAATATATATTTATATAATATAATATGAATTTATAGTTTTTTTTTTTTTTGTTTTTTTTTTTGTTTTTTGTTGTTTTGTAATGACTGGCGACTGTGTAGTGTGTTTTATGCTAATAGTCATTGTTTCACGATATTTGTATAGGTTCTTAAGTACCTACCTACCTATACCTATAACTATAATACCGATCTATAAAAAACCACAGACGGTCGGCAAAGAATTATATACATGTATATAATATTATTATGTGTTTATGTGATACCACCACCTAGGTATACCTACTTATCTATATTAAAAAGCAAACAAATAGAGCCGTCTGAACACATTACTGTAATAGCTCTTCACGAAATCACAACATATTTACACACATGTATTCACGTGCACCTACCTATATATAATAAAACGGTACTTGTGCACTTACTGCAATATCATATTATATTGTTATAAAACAACACACACTTTGTATTGATATTTAGGTACTTAATCTATGAACGAAAACAAGTTCTGATTAAAATATATACAAACGTCAATGATGAAATACGATCACGAATTATTGAATTAAATATGTTAAATAGGTTAAATATGTTAAATATGTTAAATGATATTGTACTTATCGACGGTCTCGCAAAATAGTATTTTAGACGTTCGTATATTATAAACTATCATAGACTCAAAGTGCAACGCTCTATAAAGACGCGCATAATATGCTACCTATATAGCAAAATATGTGCCACTGATATTAAGTAGGTTAAACGAAAATACGCAAGTCGGACCATAATAGTTGCAGAGGTCGATGCCTTTGAATTCCAAGTGCGATATTATGATCAAAACTTATACCTGCTGAAAAGTTACTCAAAGTAAAAAAAACGAACAATTTGGTACTGCTCTGCTGTGCATTACTTGGTGTCGAGTGTGTCACTGCGTAATGGATGTGTTTAATTTGAGTACGGAAAAGGTTTTCAAAAAACATCGACAGACGAAAAAAATCAAAAACGAAAAACAACTTTAAAACGATAAAAAACAGATACTAAAAACACGAAAAATTATAAAAAAGAAACCGAAAACGAATCCTATATCAGTATAGATGCGGTAATCCTCATCACTAATTGTCAAGTAAAGGTCAATACTTAAGAGCAATTTTTTAGATATTTAGATGTATTTTATATAATAATAGTTAAACTTATAAACTTAAACTGTTAAACTTCCGACTTCTAGATTATTTTAATATTTTACTCTAGAACTATTGCTTCACTAGTGCCTGATGCACTTTTAAAATTAAAAGGCGTATTAATCTTTAATTTTCACTAAGACTATAATTAGGTATTCTAATTTAATTTAAACTTTTAAACACCTATACCTATACATATTATACTGCGCGTTTACTATTATAAACGTTATCATGGCATACCTACTTAAATTTTAATTTAATGACATATATGATCATTGTACTGAAACAAAAACGCAAGGGAGACTGTTGATCAGTCTAAAAATATTTTATGATAATATTATTATCGCTATTAAAATAATTTATTTTACTATTGGTCATTTAATTTAGTAATACGGTAGATTCAATTAATTTTTGCCAAACAAATCGAATTTGAAAATGTCAATGTGTGTATATTATAGAATGTATAACATACTTTAAAAGTATCAATAATTAACAACGAGTGATGTTTTTAAATTCTTCGTAATCCAAATTTGAACTTAAAATATCTATATAAAAAAAACTGTGTTTATATATTTTTCAGGTTTTTTGATTACAGTATAAACTACTTATGAGGATTTAAATTTTCAATCCTTAGCTATAAATATTGAACATTTTATACATTTTTAACTACAAAATAATTTGAAATTTTCGAGATATTGATGAATTTTGTCAAAATTTGAACTTAAAATGCTTATAAATAAAATCGTGCATATTATGTATTTTTAATAGTTTTGAATAATTCCTATTGTAACAACATATTATGATGAACCTTATACTACAATTTTAAGCTTTTTGACCAAACGAGAAAAATTATATTGACATTTATGCAAAAAAAACTAAAAAAATTTTAAATGTCTATGATTAGCTTAAAAAGAATCAAAATATTTTTTACATTTTATTATGTATTGAAAATTATAAAAAATAATATTTGGCGAACCTTTCAAGTATCTACAATTATTCATTTTCGAATTACAGTATGATAAGAAAATGTTTATAATAATATGAGAAACCGGGCATAAATCCAATATCGTAAAAATTTGAACTTCAAACACTCATAAAAATTAATTTGACTTTTCAGTAAACTTCTTTTTTTTTTTGTTCGTGTTCACAGGGAATCTTGGTTACATTTTCAAATCGTATGTATAAATAGAACATTTTTATGAATTTCCAACTCAAAGAGAGACTTTCGTGATTTTGTCGAAATTCAAACTTTAGACGCTAATAAAAAAAATCAATGTGAAATCAATCACTTTGCTCAGAATCTGAAAAAAAAATATTACCATTCGAAAACATTTTTTTGAAAGGACACAGTTGCGCTTATAACATTATTAGGTATACATTAATTATATACTGTTTTAGGATAATAAATTTCAAAACTCTATACCCGCCTCGGTGATCCATAAAAATAATTAATATTTAAATTTTTCAATTATTATTTTGCAATCACAAGCGTCATTCAATTCAACAAATATTGTGATTAAAAGTGCAAAAACAAATTATACATAAAAGGTACGTACCTTTAATGTAGATTCCCTACCTAAAAAATAAAAAAAACCTAATGTTATTAAATATTAATACCTAACTGATATTATTGGAGCTGATGTCAAAAATTTTATTTTTATATACATTATATTACGAATAGTTATAATTACTTAGGTGACAAGCGCCTTTTGATATTATGACAGTTAATCGATAGATATCAGAATTTTGGTTTAAACTTTGATGTAGAAAACTTTTTTCATTAGTCTCGTAATTTATTATTACCGAAAAATATGAGGTATAGTTATTCAAATTTAATACTTCCATATTGTAATATAATTTTAAGTATATTAGCCTACATGTAACAAATTAAAAAGTTTACAATTTGATGTTTTAAATAATATCGGTTTGCTGTTTAAGTCTCGAAGTAAAAAAAATAAAGTGCGTATTATTGAATTTTTAGATTTTTAGATTTTGAGTGAAAAGAAAAATCAATTTATTCTGTGGACCCAATATTTTCTGGTTGTTTGGAGCTCCAATAAATTATTATAATATAGCTTAATGTTTTATTTTTACAGATTGGAAATTTTCGTCTAGATTGGACTTTGAGGAAGCCAATTTTCAATGTTTCAATAATTTCCAATGAATACAATATACAGAAGACTGCAAGAAGACTGCTAACACAAAATTAGGTAATGTATTCGGTCATATGAAGTTTTGAAAAGTGTGATATTCGTTTGATTTTCTAAATGTATTCTAAAAATAATGACCTCTTTACACGCGTACTTTAACCTACATTGATTGTAAACACAAAAGTAAACGGAAAAATACGATCAATCGTTGCGATATACAGGATGCAACAGAGCGATACAAATAACATTTAAAAATAGGTAAACGTGTGGCAAAAATCGTGAAAACTATATGGGTAACGAATAATTTATTAAATATACTTATAAATCACGTCAGGAAATTCTTAAGAAGAAAATTCTGAAAAAAGTTATTAAATAAGTACGTTTCAAATTAATTTACTCCAAAAAATAATTATATTTTAAAAATTCGTAAACGCTTTTTTCCATCAAAATCAGATTTAAAAATTTACTATTTTGAATTTTCCCCCAAAAGATATAGGTAATAAAATTATTCATTCTTGGTGTTAAAAAAAAACAAAAAAAAATTTTATACTGTACTCGAAGTGCAAGTGTCTATAAATGATTAAAAAATATAAATGTACAAATTTAAACACCCATTGAATATTGATTAGAACGAAAGTTAATTCAGTTGTCTGGCCTTACATTAAGAAGTATATAAAAAAAATAGGCGCGTTTGCTTTTTGAAGTAAAATCTCGTATTTATAATAAATAATAAAATTAAACTTTTACTTTTCAACTTTTCAATTATTGATGTTATGAGTACTTAGGTACATCGAAACAATTAATTATTAAAAATGTTCTTTTCAATATAAGTTTTAAACACGTCAAATAATAATAGTAATAATATAATATGTTATTTAACCAAAACTTGGACTCCTTTTGAAAATAAATTACAAAATATGATTTACAACGTTTTATTTTACTAACATCAATTTACTCCAAAAAATATTTATATTTAAAAAAATGGTAAACGCTTTTTTCCATCAAAATTAGATTTACAAATTGGGTATTTTGAATTTTCCCCCAAAAGATATAGGTAATACAATTATTTAATTATTGATTTTTGGTATTAAAAAAAAAACAAAAATTGTTACTTGAAGTGCAAGTGTCCATACACGATTAAAAAATATGTATACATATTTTAACACTTATTGAATATTGATTAGAACGAAAGTTATTTCAGTTGTCTGGTCCTTTCGTATTATATTAAGATAATAAGATGTATATAAAAAAAAGGCGCGTTTGCTTTTTAAAGTCAAATCTCGTATTTATAATAAATAATAAAATTAAACTTTTACTTTTCAACTTTTCAATTATTGATGTTATGAGTACTTAGGTACATCGAAACAATTAATTATTAAAAATGTTCTTTTCGATATAAGTTTACAACACGTCAAATAATAATAATAATAATAATATAATATGTAATTTAACCAAAACTTGGACTCCTTTTGAGAATTAAAAGGCATGATTGACAACGTTTTATTTTACTAAAATCAAGACGAATAAAATATAAAGTACCTAATCGTACTATTATAAACTTATAACGAGATCGTTTTTTTAAATAATGAAGCATTCAAAAATCCACTCAACAAATCACGAACGCTTTATTACCACATAAATATTAACGAAAAACTTTATTGTATTTATTTTTATATCAACGTTATTCTCTATAATAATATACTTACTGTAAGGATTTGCATAGACCTATAAATGAACTAATTGGATGTTATCCAACACCAACTATTCGTCTGAAGGACACGTGGAATATAACTTTCTCGTGATGTCCTCTAATAGTTTCTATTTTCTAGACTACTTTATTTTACATTGAGGATAACATTTTTGACCATTATAATTAATAGATAAAACTAATAATATAATCGTCTCTAATCGGTAAAATAAACGATCGATAGTAATATTATATTTTATACTTGAAATAATTATCATAAATTACGGAATGTTGACGAAAAACAGAGAATTTCAAAAAATTGTGTCCAACGTCATAATAAGTTTGATCCATATTGGATCGTGTAAAATAATGTACCGAAATAAAAATTATTTTAAGTCTATGACTTATTCGACACTCGAACAAATAATACTTATGAGTTTCGTGTTATATAGTAATGGTTAAAAAAATATGAATGAATTTCGATGAAAAAACAATTCCGAGCGGAGACTGTCTGTCAGTCGTTATATTTTCTATAAGGATATTATTTTATATATTTATATTTTATGCTGCTATGAGTAATTTTTTACAATCAGATTGATACGTTAGTTATACAAAATAAAAATTTTGAAAATGTTTGACCTACAAAATAATTTGTAAACTTTCGTGAATTTTGAAAAAAATTAACTTATAGAACTAAATTTTGCCCATGCATTTTCGATATTTTTAAATTGCAATATACAATACATGAATCTCGTATTAAATTTCCAAGCTTTTTCAATAAGCATAACATTTATTCCCAAAATTTAAAAAGAAAAAATATAACAAATTCGAAATATTTAAATGCACTGTGCCTACCTAATAGCTTTAAATCTCAAGATTTTGAATCTGCTTTTGACTTTCAGTAAATACAACTTGCAAGTAATCTCTTATCACACTTTCAAGCCTAAGGTTTTAAAATTTTATTGAATTTTAACAACAAAATAATTTACATGTTTTCGTAGTTTTAACAAATGTTGTAAACATTTTAACTTTGACCACTCACGAAAAAACCTGAGATTATATTATGTAATTTAGATATTTGGTAAATAAAATCTATGAATTAACGTATACTCACTTATACAGTTATACATACATCGATCAAGCATAAGAAATTTTTATAAACACGTATAGAAAAAACTAAAAATTAAAAACATTTTAAATATCTATAAAAAAAAGATGGATAAAATAGCTAAAAAAAGGGTTAAAATATTTAAAAAATTTTATAATTTGAAAAAAAATGATTGTGTAAATATGTTGTGAACATTTCAAGTATATCTATCGTTGAATGTTTGTTAATGAATTTAAATAAAAAAAAACAAAATCAATATATTGGAAAATTGTGTCACGTAAATACGTAAATATTCGTGTTATCCCGTTTTTTTTTTATTGTTCGTGATTCTGTAAGAACAATTTATGATGATCATCATAAATGTCATAAGAGTTGACTCTTGTATAACATTTTCAAGCCTTATCTATTACAGTTCAAAATGTTATGAATTTTTTATTACAAACAAAATGTACACATAAAATCATGATTATGTATTTTTGATATTTTTTAATTCAGTTTTGCGATAAACCTTTTACCGAATTTTCAATATTTTTTACTAAAAACCAAAAATTTAAAGAGTCAGACATAGATATATCGATAAAAAAAGTTGAAAATCACAAGAAGAAGAATATGTTTTGAATATATTATATCAAGTCTAGAAAATGCTAATGTAATTAATATTTGGCGGAATTCCAATTCCATTTTAAAATTCAAGTCTCAGCAGTTGTTTATCCCCTTCAAAATTACCTACACCAAAATCGATTTTATCGAAAATGGTTTTTCTTAAAAAAAATGCCAATTTTTATTAAGTTGTCCTAATTATTTTGAATAGTACTGGGCAATTTCAAATGGTAAACCAAAGTAGCGATTAAATCCAATTCGCCACTATCCTATCGCCATCGAAGTTGAATATTGAAGCATTTTTACTGTTCCAAAAGGCGACGACAGACGCATAAAAAAAGTCACATCATAGCAGTGAACGAATACATTCATCGCTCCGCTCAGAATTTAGAAGCTAGACAAGATATAGCAGTACGTGGAAAGTTATTTAAATTGGTTCGCGTTCACGTTCATATTGTTAAAACGAAACTTCTCGTTACTCTGACTTTTGAATATTTTTTGTTCCTCAATAATTTTGAAATTGTACCAATATGATATTTTGATTCGTTTGATTGTTTTGTTTTGTACAAATGTTTAATTTGTTTATTTCATACAAGTTAAAATAGATAAGACCGCCGTGAAATTAGCAATGTTCGATATCAACGATATTAGCGTGCATAGGTTTAATTATATTTAAGTACTAAATTTCTAAAAAAAAAAATTTTAACTTTTGCTCTTAAAATTATTCAAATTCCCAATATTGATATGAATAAATGAACTAAGGAACTAACTCGTTCAAGTTTCTCTAAAAACTAAACGAAATTCCAATATGTTCCTTCATACGAAAAAAGGAACTACGTCCCCGTTAAGTTCTTGAAAATTAAACGAAATCATCGGAACGAGTTCCTATTTAAACGCGTTCCTTTCAAGCACTGGGTAAAGCAATGGCTTGCAACTTGTGTGTTGCCAATTATTTATTCATATTCTACGTGTTAAAAGTATAAAATAATAATATTATATGCCATTATCAAGGCGTTACATAATACATAATATAGGTCTATAGTTTTAATTTTTCCAAAATACATTAATTTAGTTTTAAGCATGTCACGCCATTTTTATGAATCATAATTAGGATGTGGTCATAAAAATGGTTGAGAAGCATTGGGGTGATGAGTTAAGAGCTAAACGTCAATATTTTGTTTTTTAAAAACCATTTTGAGCGGGAAACGACCACTCAAATTATTTAATTCATACTTAAAAAGGTGGGTGAGTGGATCTCGCTCTGCTGTACATTAGGTTACAAGTGGGTCACTGTATAATTGATGGTATTAAATTTGAATCAATGATATACTATCATTATAATATATTACGAAAAACGATTCTGAGCGGTGACGGTTTATCAGTGTGCATATTTTATACTAAATTAATATTATTATTACTTATTATTAATATGGTAGCCGGTAAGTTGAATTAATATTATACAATTACAACAAAATAACTAAAATAGTTATTCTTGGTTTTTTAATATGTATAATTTCGACCAAATTTGAACTTAAAATAACTATAAAAAAAAAAAACCGTTTTTTTTATATTTTTGACAATTGTTTGGTTACAGAATAACCTACTTACGTGGAACCTTGTTGTAAGTTTTCAATCCTTAGCTGTAAAAGTTGAATATCTTATAAATGTTAACTAAGAAATCGTTTTAAATTTGAAATTTGATAAATGTTGTTTAAATTTGAACTTTAAATGCTTATAAAATGTATTAAATGTTCACGCTTTATTTCCCAACAAATACAATTTTATTGATAATTATAGAAGAAAAAACTAAAAAAATTGAAAACTGGCAATGTCCGTAAACAGCTCAAAAAGACTCAAAATATTTTTAAAATTGTATGGTGGCCAGAAAATTAAAATATAAACATTCAGTGAAATGTTCATGTATCTACAGTTATTTTTTTTAAAATTGCAACAAAATAAGGAAATCGTTATATTATGAGAAATTGAGTGAATATCTAGTGTAATGATATGAACTTTAGACGTTCATAAAAATTTAATTTGACTTGCTTGTAGACATTTTTTTTTGATAAAGATAGACAAACTTATGAGATATCTTGTATTACTTTTTCAAATCTTAAATTAAAAAAGTAAAGTTTTTATGTATTTCTAACTCAAAATAATTTGCATACATTTTCGTGAATCTTACGTATTTTTTCAATATTTGAACTTTAAATGCTTATTAAAAAAATTGTGACTTTAGATTTTTAATATTTTTCATCTGTCTTTGAAACAATATGTTAGGAGCCTTCTATTAAATTTTCAAGCTATTTTACCTAAAAAATAAGATTTTGTTGATATTTATAGAATAAAAAACTAAAAAAATTGGAAACTGAAAATGTCTGTAAACAGCTCAAAGTATTTTGAAAATGTTATGGTGTATAGAATATACTAATATAAACATTCAATCAAAAATTTCATGTATCTGTGATCATTTGTTTTAGAGTTACACCAAAAACCAAAATCGATTTTGCGTAAAAATACCTGTTTTTCCTTAATTTTCTTTTTGTTTTTCACGGTGCTTTTAAAAACTGCTGGAAAATTTTTACTTTTGGCCACCAAAAGTTCCAACTATATTCACTTTTCTATCAGAAAAGATACTGTTGAAGAAAATCCAAGCACTTTTACTTTCCTAAAAGGTGAAGACAGACACAAAAAAAATTTAAAAAAAGGTGGGCAAGTGGGTGTCGCTCTGCTGTACAGTAGGTTACAAGTGGGTCACTGTAATGAATGGTGTTAAATTCGCATTCAATGATCATATATAATATCGTTGTATGAGAAAAACGGTTCTGAGCGAAAACGGTCAGTCAGTCAGTCAGCCTTCCATATTACTAATTAATATCAATTAATTGATAATATTATTGTGAATAAAGTAATTTATACATCGCCTATTTACGTGGAAGCTTGTTTTAAATTTTTAATCCATAGATATAAAAATTGACCCCTCAAAGTACTAACTAGATTCACTAAAGATACCATTAAAGAAAATCTAAACACTTTTACTGTCCTAAAACGTGGGGACAATCAAAAATGAAAAAAAAATAAAAACACACACACACATCATTGTAAAATCAATACATTTATCGCTCCGCTCAGAATCCAAAACCGAAAACAGGTTTTCAACTTTAAAAGAAGAGGAATACTTATTTTATCTGTATAATGTATAATCGTTTTTATTTGTTTGATATTGCACGCACAGCTGAGTTCTCTTCTTTTGATGTAGACAATTTGCTTTCTAATCCATAGCTGTGAGTACAATACAAATGCTCAATAAACTTATCGACGATATTAAGTGTAATTTATTAAATGTAATATATATTTCAGATTTTAATATTATCCTCAACATTTCGTTGTAATTATATTATATTATTAAACCCCTTAAAAATGTGAGGCGGCGTCAAGGTATTTAGTGGTGTTTCGTGTATGTTGGGTGGTATCGAATTTGATACCATAAAATTTGAAGTTTACAGCATTAATTTCAGTTACCTGCTCTACCTATCACACAAGAATACATTTTATTACATTTGCGACGACTGCTAGAGTATGTCAATAAACATTTTACTAAATGAATAATGGTAATTTAACACTCCGAATTAAAATCAACATAATATACCAAATTCAATAACAATAGTCAAATATAAAAATATTTTTATATCCTAACAAATTTATCGACCCACTTAAAATTGTTTGGGGCAATTGTCTCAAAAAAAAATACGCTTGTATGACACCGATCGATACATTAAAAAGATACTTTAAAACATTAATTTTAGATTCTGAGAGGAGCAGTGCAGGTATTGATTTTACAATGATGTGTGTGCGTTTTATTTTCACTGCAGTCTGTAAATATTTTTATACTTAGTAGAAGTAATGCTTCGATTTTCAACTCCGGCCTCTTTTCCGATGGGAAATTGAATCTAGTTGATACTTTAGAGAGGTTAAAATGAAAAGTTCTCCAGAGTTATAAAAACGAAGAGTTTTAGACAAAACTATTTTTTGACAACATTGATTTAGTGTAACTAAATAACCAGGTATGTAATAACTTTGAATTTTCACCGGATGTTTATTTTGGCATTTTCTATACACCATAAAATATGTTCAAAGTGTTTGGACTCCTTTTTGAGCTATTTATAGACACAGGAAAATTTAGATTTTTATTGGTTTTTTTGTAAATTATTGTGGATAAAAACTTTTTGGTCTGTCAAAATACTTGAAAATGTAATACAAGTTTTTGTTGATGTAAATTTTAAAAAAAAATAATCGTTAATTCACAATAAATTTTTATGAGCGTCTGAAGTGTTGGAATATTGACTCAACACGTAAATTTGAAAATTATTTTTAGTTACAAATTTATAAAAATTTTCCCATTTATACCAAATATTTAAAAATGTAATACGAGATTCCTCATAAATTTTCCTACTTTAAAAAAAATTTTACAGAAATTCAAACTAATTTTGTATGAGCATTTGAAGTTAGAAATTGTTCGCCAGTAAATTAACAAATCTTCATGGAACGATTTTTTTATTTTATTATAATTCGAAAACTATATTAACCGAAGGTACTGAAAATTGTCACCAAATGTTTATTTTATAATTTTCTATATTTTTAATTTTCTATTTTTCTATGATAAATTAATATTCAAAATATTTCGACTCGTTTTGAGTTATTTAGAGACATATTTTGCAAATTATTTTATAGTTACAAATGTATAAAAATATTAATTTTTTTAGTTAAGGATTAAAAATTTAAAACTAAGTTCCATGTAAGTATTTAATTCTGTAACCAAAAAATCTAAAAAATATAATATACCTAAGCACAGTTTTTTTATAGATATTTTTAGTTCGAATTTAGACGAAATTACATAGATTTTAATCATTTTCTAGTAATTTATTAAAATATTATTCGTGGATACTTTAAACTATTATATATTAAATACAAATATGATGATATGGAAATAATTCGATTTATCGGCTACCGAATTGATAATTAGGCTGACAAACCGTTTCCACTCAAATTCAGTTTCGTATACAATGATATTACCTATTTTTATCATTGAATTCAAATTTAACACCATCCATTACAGTGACCCACTTGTAACCTATGTTGTACAGCAAAGCGGTATCTATTTTTTTTTCTTAAGTTTCACAACTTTTATCAAGTGGATGTCAGTGAAATAATAATTGTTTTTCACAGACCCACGCGCATACATGAACAAAACGCATCTACGTAATATTGATTTTACGATTTATTAGTAACGTCAAAACACCTATCACAAAACGTATAGAAAATAATATTATTGATGGTTTGACATACCCTATATGGGTTTGTATGTTTTGTTACTTGACTTTATATAATATTTGACTTTTAAAAATAAAATGTTTTTAAATTTAAATGGACATGTCATTTTTTTCACAGACAATATCGCGGTATTCAAAAATGGTTATGTACAGTAATCGGCTGCTAAAAATCGCTCACTATAATATATTTCTTCAAAGACTGTCGTCGATCGAACAATAATTAATTTAGTTAATTATTAGGTACCCCTTCAAATTCATACAAAACGTTCAGCGTGTTTCCGATCTATAAACTAGGACAAGGTGCACCGTGAAACTTTCCGAGCACGCCTTCTGCCCAAATAAGTGTTAATCAATCAATAACAATAATAATAATAATAATAAAAAACATCGTCGCAAAACAAATAAGAAACGCATTGTACGTACTTTGCTTCGTTAGGGACTTGAAATTTAAAGCGCAGTTTATTCTAATTGCACACAAGCATTAATTGTTGTGTACACATTACCCCTGAAACACAATTTTACACTGTAATAAAAACGTTCGTTTCTTTTTTCTTCCTAATTATTGCGCAGACCTTAACGACCGAAGAAAGAGGGGGGGGGGATAAATGTTCTGTTTTGTTGCCTACCAACAATCAGTGCCTGAGGAACAAAATTTCAAGGAGAAGAGCTATTGAAACAAAAAAGGTCATCTATATTCAATGACATATTGCAGTATAAATAATCAGTATCATTATGTAACGGGGTCGGTTAACCTGTTATATTTTGACCTAACTCGGGAGCTTTAAGGAAAGATAGATCAAATATTAAATTCTAGTTGATATGTTTTTATTATTACACAATACTTATTAAATACATACACCATACTCATGAAATACCTAACAATGCTTATTACATACGAAATACTTATTAACTACAGAAATATCGGAAGACTTACTCACAGTATCGTTCCTCCGGAGTTCGTTGGCTTGTGGGTAGCTGTGCTGTTCCCAGAACTAACTAACTTAACATTGTGTGTCTCTTTTATATGTTAACAATTGTGTGTGTATATGATATGTGGACCCGGATAACTATACTGTGCATATAAGCCTTCTTCCTTATTATTATTTATATCTATATTTGATTATTACTTATACTTAACAGTATATCATGTAACGGTGTAACACATATGTGATCCGATACAATTAATTAGCTTAATATTTTATTAGATTATTTTTTGGTTTTATTTTTTTTATAAATTTTTATAAAAATGTTTAGGCTTGATAAAAAAAAATAAGACGTAGATTAATACTGACGGAGAATTTAAATAACTTAATGTAGCGCAGAGACTAAAAGTCATGATTTAGGCCCATTTGTATAGTTATTAATACGATAGCAAAATAAGGTTAATTTGGAGCAGTAGCACGAGAACAATTTTTAATGACACCGGAAAGACTTGCATGTGTCCATATAATATTAAATCTTTTAGATTTTTATGCAACACGACATTTAAACGAAATTTGTGAATATGCGGTAACGTATCGAAGAATTGGAATGCCATCGAATGTTGCATAAAGGAAAAACAGAATTTGGTATTGACAACTCTACAGTACCTATTAGAAGCATGGAATAATATTCCAATTTCCAAATATATTTTATTCTGTCAAAAAACTATAGCGATTGCGTTGTTAACAGTTTTCTTTTCAACTTTGCTGGTGGGAGTCTGTTTTCCGTATTAAATTGTGTGCACTCAAAGGCTCAAAGAAACAGATTAACCGAGGAAAATTCGACAGCATGACGTATTAGGTATACCATGCAACCAACCAACAACATATCTGCAGTCGGGCATAAATAATCTGTAAAGAAAAACGTTTCAAACAAACAATAAAAGTTCGTTTTTTTTTTTGTAATTTCTTTCTACATTTCTATCATTAGTTTTTCATTTATGTTTTGAAATAAATTCTCTGAGTTAATAAATAAAAATAATAATGTTACTAAAATTATTTGAATTAATAACTATAAAACAAATAACCACCTGGTGCCACGGTTGAAGTTTTCTTTTTAATTTTATAATAATTTAACACAATGAACAAATCGTTTTTGCCATTCCTGCTTTATAGTTTTGAGCATTTATCGACATAGACAATGGACAGAACAAATGGTTCAACACAAAAGATGCGATTAACTGTTATAAGTCCATTTATTCCATTATGCAAGTGTTGTAACTCAAATATTATAAAAATAAAAATAAAATAATAAAAATCGTATACCTATTGAAGCATAATAATATTATATTGAGGTTTACCTATTATTTTTAAAAGAATATATGGATAATATTTGTAGATTTTTTTTAAAGAGTACATCTTATTTTATGTGTTTTAACAGAATATAAATCTTGATTATAATAAAATAATAACAATTCAATATTTTTATTTTTACACATTTATAAAATCTTTGTAATAATATCTATTCTGAAACAATTATAATTCTAACGTTTATGTCGTTAGACAGTTAATATTAAATTCAATAAATATAGAATAAAGATGAAGCGACCGTAACGATAATGTAAAATAGGTTGCCAAATTCATACTTTGGTTCATAAAAGTCTCGATATAATATTATAAAACCATTGCCTCAAATAATTGTTTTTTTGTTGTATTTTTCGAAAAATAGATTTACTGACGGTAAAAATAAGGAGCATAGTTGGTACCTATAATACTGGCTGTATTACGGAAGTTTAGTATTTACCAATAATCTTTTCACATTATACTAATGCGCTTTTCCGGATTGTTAGTCCACCTGAAGGAACCGGAAGTGCAATAACCAGATAAGTAAATTTTCTCAAATTTTTCAGAAGACGAGAGAAACTTTTTAAAAATTGGTAAATGAACCAAGCATTAAAAACGTGAGTCATGCCATGGCGTGTAGAAATAAGACATACCAAATAAAATAATTTCCTTTGATATTCATTCTATATTCATGATCAGGGCTAAGAGTTATTTACTCAGTTATGACTTATATCATTTGTATATATATTTTTTTAAGAGGTCTTAGAGATTCCTATATGTGAGTTATATTAATGTTTGTCAGAAAACCAAAAATCTAAACACTAAATTTTATGTTGCATATTTCGAATTTCAAATGCTATTTTGCTTTTTTGTGTCTATTGAATACCGTAGATTTCAAAACCTTTGAGAGTACCACGACACAACAAGCAATTCTGATGAAATGTTATTAAATTTTTTTTTTTATGTTCTAAAAGGTTCAACCATTTTTTTTATACTACTCATATTTGTTGCATATTTCAGTATTCTTAGTGCGCATATTTTAATCTTTTGTAAGAATGTTTTAAAAAGCATATTTTGCGCTTATAGGAACCTTTTTTGGAGCTATATTGTTATGAGCTCTTTTCGTGATAATAATTTTTAAAAACCAAAAACATTTTGATGGATACATTTTCAATAATTGCAGGTATGGCAAATTTTATAAGAGAATTTTTTCTTAACACAAACATTTTAAAAACGACTTTTGGAAAAATTTAGACTTATCTGGTCATTTATCTCGTTGTATCTGGCCATCTCAGTCATTTTCAGGGTTAATAAATCAATAATTGAGGCTTGCGCTAAATAACAATCTAATAATATTTATTTTATTCAATAGACCTTAACATTATTTTTATTGAAATATAATATAAAATTTGAATAATTAAATAATTCACTATAATAATATTATTTTACATGACAATATATTTTTCATAACAATGTGTATTACTACAATTACTCCGTAACATATAAATAAATAGCTTTTTTTTCAGATTTAATAAACACATTGTGTTTGTCTTATTTAACGATCTATTGTACAACTCAACTCAATTCCATTTTTTGTTTTAGACATTTTTCGAAATTCAAATTCATTGAAAATTAATTAAAATTAATTCAAATAATTACACTAAGATTTATAATTATTAAAAACTCGTTATCGTCTATCGCTAAAGTGCATGCTTTTGTTTGTTGAAAATAATAATGAAATAATAAGTCTCGATATAATAAATTATAGAATATTGGCCACGAAACAATTAAAGTAATTAAAAATCGATTTATCAACGACAATAATATTGATATACTGACGACCCTAAAATTGTACAAATTTTGTTTTAGGCGCAACTGGTCCATGGCCACAAATTGCCTGTGTATGTATTAAGTTGCGCGCATCTGTTTTTTAGGCGTAGTTAGTATTTATTTTTATTTAAAATAATGCACGCCGCCGTGTGTGCGTTATTTGAATGTTAAAAAACACAACGGTTAGTTGTGACAACAAGGTTAGGTACTCAATATGTATTTATTATTTAGAAAGACTGAATTCTTAACGAGAATACGACCAAGAAAAAAAAAAGGTTTTATTTGCGATCCGTAGAGGTTTTATTTTTTTTCCGTAGATTTCAAACAATTAATTTATAAAACGCATAATATGTGAAGATTTGTAAGCTTGTAGAATCGTTTCGTTTGGTTTTTGAATTATTGAGTTAAGTTGTCGAAAAGATAAACAAGCTACCTTTATAATTGACATGTACCTACATGTCGTTGTGGTTCTACTCAATTATACATTTGGTTAATCTATTCTAAATATTTATTGAGTGAGGTTAGGTTGGTGAAAACAGTGTTTTTTTTGGGGGGGAAATAATTTTATAATTCTGTTATACAACACAACACCAGTAGCCGTGACACTGACAAGCAAAAAAAAAATAATAAGTACCTGAATTCTGTAAACAAATTGTGAATAATAAATGTTGTGAATGTGCGTTGAGTGCCGTTAAGATTGCCTATAAAGCCCCTTGAAAATTCTTCCTCGTAATAATGAGGTCATAAATAATGACGTCTTTAATAAAAATCGAGACATTTAAATAAATGTATTTGTTTTTACTCGGACTGGGGTCTTTATTAATTCGTGGATACATTGTAACATTTCTAAAAATGAATAAAAGACATTTAAAAAATATATATTTATAAATAATCGGTCGACTGTAGTTTGCCAGATAAATAGATAATCATTAAATTCCATAAAAGCTGTATTTAAATATTAAAAATATGGTTGTAGTGTTATGGTTTGTTTATAAAACTCCGTTTAGGTGATAAATCAATCACTTTACGTAGGTTAAATGTGGGCTTACGAGTTACAACAAATTAAAAATAACATTTTTAAATTATGAATTTTAAATTATTATTCTTTTATACACAGGCGCCAATACGGAGAGGGAGCTTTAGGGGCTAAGCTCCCCTAAAAATTCCAATAGCCCTTCCAAATTGTTTTTAAGTTTATTCAATATTATTGTATGGTAGGGCTTCAGCGTTTCCCCCCCCCCCAAATCTCAAACGCTATTAAGTGCGCCCATGCTTAGACAGTTAGACAGGATTTGAATTTATCAATATTGTCATGACTGAAAAATGTAATATTTGCGTTGTACTAACTACCTGACACCACTATGACGTTTGTAGTAGAAGATTCTAAAATTATTTTTATTTATATTTTTTTATGTAGATCTTTACAAATGGTATACGCTAAATAAGAAATGGACAATCAACATGCAACCATTAATGAGTTTGAATAAAAATATTAAACTTTGTTGTTTACATTTTTACTCTTGATATAACAAATTGCAGTATGTAGCGTATAGTTTTACAGGGATAAATTGCCACAATACCTACCTATATAATCTTAAAGTTTAAAACTGCAAATGATGACATTAATTAATTGTCAACAAGCCTTATGATAGATAAGTATTGTAATTATAAATAAGAAACACAAAAGAAATAAAAGTCATTGTAACGATTATTAATGTGCAATATTGACGAAGGTATTTACCGTTTGTCGTTTGATAATTTCCAATAAACGTGTCACCGTCACGACTTTTTGTTTACCTCTTCTTTAGTCAGATGTGGTAAGCAAATGCCTACTGTTGATACACAGAGTTCGACCTACGACTTTTGTATAAGCAATAATTTTTATTTTTTGAATTTTTCTGGTATCTATAATAAATAAATGGCCCTCAGGCCACGAGTGTGCAAAAATATGCAAAACAGAAAACTTAACGATTTATTATAATATAACAGTTTATACCTATTCATGTTTATAACGATACTTTTTAGACAAATATGCGTCTTTGATACACAAATAATCGATTATAATTTATTTTATAGCATTTTATCGGCACTGACGATAAATTAATTATGACTTTTAATTACACCCCTTCTCCATTTGACATAATGAAATAAATAAACAAAAATGTATTGTTAATAATATAAATATAAATCGGATTCTATAATATTAAACATAATATTATTACACGTATACCTACTTATGTGAAAAATTAAATAAAAATTAACAATAAATATATTTGAAGTGCCCGTGATGAGACCATAAGGTAATATTACAGTACCTATATTGATTGAATTGGATAAATTGTAGACTAATATTTTTTCCTAATTTATGATGACACATAATATGTTGGCAGGTGTCGAGTTGCTTTAAAGTTCTTACAGTGCAAACCGATATTTTCAGGCCACTTTTCAATATTTACTAAACAATTACAAACATCAAAATAATTTGAAAAATGGTTTTTTTTAAATATTTGTTTTGTCCAATCAACTTATAGGGATTATATTATTATACTGATCACGACATAATTTCCTATCTTCCTATTTTATTATTATTTTCGGTGTCACTGTACACTAGTATAATATTATATTATACCAATACATTACTTTAGGTTATAATATTTTTTTTTGAGTAAAACATGTTCTTATTGACACCTCTTTTTTGGAACTATTTTATTAATTTTATTTGATTTTAGGTATGAACAATCTACCAATATAACAGTGTCTAATGTTTCGAACAGATACAATTTTTAGCATGTCCTTTTATTCGATATGAAATAAAAATTAACCTTTTGAAACAGTTAATTGCACAAACGTTTCACAAAATATAATAATAATTAAAATAATTACAATAACAATTTACTTAAAAGATTACTTATTTAGTACCCAGCTCATTATTATTAAATCGTTACATCGCTAGTTCCATAAAAATTGATTTTTCTATAGTCATTGCTCATTAACATGATAATGTTCTTAGATTAGCATTAGTCATACATTTTCTCAATCTATTTTTTAGATATTTAAGAGTAGAAAAAAAATCTAAGGTCATCCCTTTATCATACTAATTTAGGCTCAAAACATATTTAAGCAAAAGTTAAAAATTCGTCACACAATAATTATCGACTTATAGATTGACGGCCGATGGGTCATTTTTTGTATATTAATTTTAATATTTTATGAAATAATTCACAGGAAAAAGAATACATGGTAGGTATATTGTGTAGCGTATCAATAACTGATTTAATGTAAATGTTTAATGGTTAAAGTTTTTTAAACAGAATAAATTGGTATAAAATTCCAAATACTTTTTGTATCTGCCTATCCACTTATTATCCTTTTATCATGCGGTAAAGTTATTGATACCTACCTACTAAAATAAACTAAATTATATAAAATACCTGTCAAATACTTGATAAATAAAAAAATAAGGTCCAAGTTATCATTCAGGGATCAAACACGACTACGTTTTAAACCAATTAACATGGATTTCCCAAGTTACATACCTTTTCGATGGTAACTTGGACAGTGACTTTTCTTTTTTTTTGAAAAAAAGTGTTTAATCACATTATTTTTTAAAATGGACAGTGCAAGATAATATGCATATTTTCACTCATTTTTTATTGGTAGGTACAATATTTAAAAGTAAGTACAATGTATTTCTAAGATAAAAGTACATACAAACAAAAAATATCCCATAATACCCGGTTTTAAGGTAGGCACAATATAATATTTTAAAAACATACCAAATGCAGTATATCATGTACCGTATCGCTTTTAATATAGGACTTTTATAAAGGACACTTTATAAAAACACACTTTGTGTGTCGATGCTTGCTCGTAAACACAAATCCGGAGACCGATTATGACAATCGTTTGCGATTATTGTTAGTATTTACTCTAAAATGAAATCCAGCGACATTATAATAATATGTTGATGGTTTTAAAATGATTCGATTTTGAGATTTAAGTGGTTTTCATTACTTTGAGATTCTGAGCGTTCCTACCCATAATATGAGTAATAGATGATAATAATATATAAATTAATAATATGATTGTGTTTTTTTTTTAAATTGTTGTCTGAAAACACTTATTACAGTAGGTAAAAAATGCTCCAATCTTCAACTTAAATATCTTATTTGATGGGAAACTGATTTCATTAGTATTTTGGGTAAGTCAAAAGTAAAAATGTCGACAAAAAATGTATGATCTGCTATGAAAAAATTTGAAAATTGAGTAAAAATGTCCTCATAATTTGTTATTATTGGATTAAAAGAAGGTACTATATTAAGTTGATTGTAAGTTCAGAAAAAATTTTAATGAGCGTCTGAAAATTTGATGAATTTGGATATTCCTAACCTAACCTTTTAGAGTTTAGTGTATTTATCGACATAAAAACCGTATCTATATATACCTATAATATCGTGTAATAATATAATAATGATAGGTATCGTATTATCTCTGTAGTGTCATTCCACTTGTTGAATTAACCCTGCAGTATGTCGTAAAAATAATTTTTTTATGTTTTCTATTATACGTGTTCAAAGTATAATTAATATATGGCGTTATTATGGCGTTTTAAATTAATGGTAAAAACCACAGATAAGGAAAACAAAATACGTTAAGTTATAGTCTCATTTTCAATTTACATAATATTATATTATAGATTTATAATTAAACCTATATGATAGGTTTTATAATAGGTTGCTTTGTCAAAATTCCATTAATTATTTTAAGCATATCGCCATTTTTACGGATCTAAGTAAGGTGTCGTCGTAAAAAAAAAAAGGTTGAAATGAACCGAGTTAAACCAATTATATAATTTTAAGGTTAAACTATTATCCGAGGGCCCGTTTCCGATTTAGTAGGCCCATAGATAATATTTTTAATTTTTATTCCATTTAAATTTGATAATAGGTCAACCGTATCACTCTTGAAAAAAAACAGAGTAAATAGATTATTCAAATCGTAAAATGAATTGCTGTATATGTTATGCATTAATAAGACGGTGACGACACGCATACAATAGTAACCCACGCGATAACCAAATATCGATTTTGAAAAAATATAATATGTTGAATGATTATCATTAGTTTAGAATATGGATAAGCCGAAGTTCAATTTAATATTATTCACGAATGGAATTTAACTTTGTATTTTATCCTCGAATCGTTTGAGATCAAACTCAAACTCGAACTTTTTTCAAATATTTTCAATTAAATTAATTTTTTTTCTGTTAACCTGTAAGAAATCGTGAAAACTGACGAGTAGCTAATGGAAAAAACGGGAAATAAAAACAGTATTCTAGGGTAAGGCTTGATTTTCTCGAAATATTCAAGGAGGTCGGAATATTCAATTTCGAACATTAGTTTCTAACGAACTGTTCGAGTGTTCCACTAGACTTTTAAAAATATACATGACAACAATCCTCTATGTAAAGGTACACTTTTAAAAATTAGTCGGTGTAAAATTAGTGTATGATATTGCGAGAGCTCCATTTCGGTAAAACTGCACTATTGATCATAATTTACCTTTAATTTTAGCAACACGATTGAGCATAGAATATTTTATGCGGTACATTTGCGTGTCCGACATTTTGTGATTTATTATTTTCAAGTATTATTACACAAATTATTATCATACCGAGCTTACACGAGCCACGAGTCCAGCTCTATCGACAATATGTTATCAAAATTATTGACAAATTATAGTTCCGGAGCGAAGTTTTTAGCACTGGGAAAAAATTTAGAACGATTATTAGAGTTGTTGAATTAAGTAAATTTTTCAAAATTATTAAATAAATAATTCGATTTATGTATAATGAGTATTCGATCGACTATAGTATCGCATAGTGCATCAAAAATGTTTTAGTTTTTATTAATTTTTTTTTTTTATTTACAGTTATAAATAATACAATTATTATTTTATCGAAAAGAGGCAAACATTTGGCACATATAAATGTATGCAAATATAAATTGATAACGGTGAACGAAAAAAAGATAATTTTTTGAGATGGATAAGAAATACAATTATAATAAATGTTCAGCAATAATATTCTCAGTTTTAGATAAACGTACCTAATTTGATTGAAACTTCTGGACAACACATTCGTATAAAAAATTTAATTGAGAACATAGAAACACAAATTCTGAGAGGGTAAATGGAAAAAGAAAAGCAGAAGAATCAATTTCCGCACAACCAATCAAAATTATTCAATTTCGAATTTAATAATTTAATTTTCGTTTGTTTGCTTGGTAGTTTGTTTTGGAATATGAATAGTTCTTATTTAAAATAAATATCCATTTTAATTATTTTCACACTATTGGGTCACATAAATATTTAGTTTTTTTTTAAGAATGTCTGCCAAATATTTTAATATTACGTGGAAATGGACATAATTTTAGTCCAAAAAAATTTTTTTTGAAGTAAAATGGTATCTAATGTTTGAAAGAAAATAAACCCACCCCATGCTGTATATTATATGCAGTTATAAATACTTGATAATATTTATTGTATGTATATTATCATGCGGCGACGAACATTACCGTCATGCGTTGCAACCTTTCGTCGACCGTCCTAAATAAAATAGAAGTTCACTGAGCATAACAATTTATTTTACAAGTTTAACTTATACCAATTGTTTTTTTCGCAGAAAAGCTAAAAATATAAGAATAAGAATGTCGGTGAAATTGTTGAAGAAGCAATATATGTATTTTGTAAACATCGTTTTAAGTACTTGTTAAAATTAGTTGGCTATTATAAAAACGGCTTGTATATGAACTATTGAGAAGGTACCTATAGTGAAATCAAAGACGCAGGGTAATAATTTTCTAGGAGGGGCCCGAAATTGGGACCCACAAATGTTTAATCCGGCAGGGCACACTGCTGCACCACGCGCGGTACACTCGTTGGTACGGTGCACGTGCGTATACTCGCATCGTCTGCACTAGTCGTTTGCAATATAGGTACAATAAAAGCGGTATAGCTGGTAGGTATAGGTAACACGCGCCGGGCGTACAGGTTCTGCGGGTAAATAAATATCTAATTACGATACCGATCGCCTCGCCTATCAGTCGGTGCATCTCGTGCAGGTCGTCGTCGTCGAATAGCTGGATATAATATGACGATGACGTGCCTTGTTGCGGCATTAAAATATAAATATATTATATAGGTACCCACACACCATACGCGCATTATTATTAATATGTTTTATGCACTGCGGCGTGTTCACCCGGGCCCGACGAGATGGTTCGTTCGGTTTTTTTTTTCTATTATTATTTCCATTTCGGGTGGTACAGGTGATGGTGTGTCACGTGCCGCTAATTATTATTAGATTCGGACAACGGCGCACGCGAACGGTAAATACGACGACGATGTATAAAATAATAAATTATCCTCGCCCCATCCACCACCCCCCACCCCCCGCAGCCGCCGTCGGCGCAGCATGCCGGCGGTATATAGTAATAACGATATCGTACTATCGAGTATATTAGTACCTACCTATAGGTATAATAATAATATGTAATGTGCACGTATATAATATTTTATTATGTGTGTGTGTGTGTGTGATATAAAACGCATTCATCACGACGACGAGCGTTTCAATTATTGCGGTCGAGGGGTGGGTGCGAGGGTGGGTGGATGGATGTAATACGCGTACTATAATATTATTATTGTTATGGACACGAGCTGGGCATGCCCCGGTCCATATGCCACGACTCGCGCGGCCGACGACGGCTCGACCAGGAACCATGTGGCGTCGTAAAAACCACCCCCGCCGCCTCCCTTGTCCCCACGATATATATATATAGGTACATTATATTTTGTACACCGCCATCACCTACGGGTTAGGCTGCAGCGCTGCGTGCTCGGGAGAGGATATATGCCCATATGTCGTCGTCGTCCGCCGTCGTCATAGGACGACGCACGTTAATTGGTTTTTATCATTTAATGTATATTATACTATTATACAATTCGGAATTTTTTACGCCCGACGTTCGCATCAGACGAGTTCGTTTTTATATTATATTACTGTTTTATTTTTTTTTTTTCTTTACACTCGTTTGAAACCCAATCGGCCATCATCTATAGGTGTATATTATTAATAAAACGTGTATCATTATATTATTATTAGGTAGGTTAGACCCACACGCGCGCACACAAATACAATACAATTAATCCGCAAAGTCATCGTCTACTGTTCCAAACCGCCGCCGCCGCCGCTGGAAACCGATACGCCGTATCTGTTGTAATTATTATTGCGCGATATTATACACACATGTACCCTACCACCCACCTACATCATGTTTTATATTAATATCCGTCGTCGGCATCGATATCAACCCGTTGTGCAACAACTGCAACAGCAGCGGCACTCTTCGACGCCCGGATGATTCACCGACAGCCCACCCCAAACAGGCTCTTTCAATAATGCAGTATTATTAAAAATCACATTTTTGAACATGATATGCTTAAGGACCATATTATTTTCCGATTCTCGACACTTCTCGTAACGCCAAATACTGTAATGAGAGTGACCTGTTTTCAAAGGAGAACCTATCTTTTCTAGGCTTCAGAACGATTGAGAACGTTATACCTTTTTGGCCGAACGATTGCGCACACTTAAAATTAACAAAGAACTTACCGCACTGATCCCTTCAAAAAAAACCCAAAAAAGAATACGATTCAGAACGAATTTGCATGGAACGTATTGCCATATAATTTATTTGGCTATTGAAAGATTCAGTAATATAACTATAAATAAAATAAATATTCTTAAAAAAAGTCATAAATTAATAAAAAATTATAATCTCATAAAAATTTAAATCACCTAATAATATGTAATATTTAATATTATGAATTTCACATGTTATATAATATGTAGAATTTATAAAAAATGTATGATATACAGAATGATTTTTTAAACATGCTCATCTCCATTTATTCTGATTTTTAGAATTTTTAAGTTTACCTGAAGACCATATTTTCAAATTCCTTGTCATTTTGTACTACTCGAGGAGTGTCCTGTGACGATACAAACTTCAATTTTTCAAATGAAAATTCCCTTATTTTGTGGGTGATTCTTATTAAAATGTTGATGTATCTAAATCAAAATTCTAACAAGTAGTTTCTGAGCTCATAAAAGGTTCATACTAAGGATAATAATCTTTAAATATGGTCTTCAAATTATCGTTCGATTAAATTTGGCAACGTTGAAAAATAAATTAAATATCGAGCGTTCTCAATCGTATTTTACCGAAATTAATAACATCAATATGGTACATCAACGTTTTCAAAACAATTATTCATTAAATAATTTTCAGTAACTAGGGTGATGAGTTCTCATTTAGTACACCAAAAAATATCGGGTACTCTGTCGCCCCGGTACATAAGTAGGTACAGCAAAACTTCCATTTTAATAAAATGTTCTGATTATTTTTGAGAATCAAAACCAACTTAGAACCAAGACATCGTCTACTGTTCCGAACCGCTGCCAAATCGATAAGACGATATTATACACGTGTGGTAGTACTTACCACTTTCGTTTAAAAGAAAATCGTCGGCTAAATAATTTACAGTAAAAAAAGGGGGAGGGGACCCGATCTTATTTGAAAAATACAAGTTCGTACAGAACACTCCTTAAGTAGGCACTACAAAAAATATCAGAAATTCGAAAATATTATACAATCTTTAGGTATATTTAAAAATGTTAAAAATCAGAATTTGAATAAAATATATGTGGGTACCTACTATTAAAGGGAAAAACGGGGGTGAAAAATCGCGCTGTATATAGTTTGTAGTCTATAAGGTCTACTATGATTAACCGTCGACAGCTAGGGTCTATACGACACTTGATATTGTGTACCTACCTGCGCATACCAAGCCAAGCCGCCGCGTTTGTATAATACATTATATTATATATATATATATATATATAATATGAACCTACACCGGACGTGCGTATATGGAACGGAAGAAACGTGTTGAAAACCACTTCGTGTGGATAATATTCTATATATTATCACAATATAATATATGCCGCAACCTCGCACTATATATATCTATATTATTATACTGTTATAATATACGCCGCCCTATCTTCCACAACCCCGCAACACGACTATCGACCCCCCCCCCCCCCTGACGCTCATCCTTTCCGTATTTTCACGTCGCATAATAATATATCGTATACTATTATAATAATATACTCTATGTGTACTGTTACGATTTCAATCGATATCGGTCGTGATGTCTTATAATAACACTGCTGCAGATAGGTAATATACGACGTGCTGCAGCGGTGTCAGCGCAGTCAAACACCCGTTCGAGAACCGCGATCTGTACCTATTCGTTTGCGCGTAACACTTATATAATCATTACAGACGATAAAATTAACTGAATGACCGCAAATTGCCAGCATGAAACGATGATAGAAAAAAAAAATTTAAACAATTATCTTACTTTGATAGTTTAATGTCTACGCGTTATTGTAATTATTATATTATTATAGCAAGGCTGGGCAAGTTGATATTTTTTTTTTAACTCGGTCAAGTCAATATGCACCAATAACAAAAAGTTAATTTAACCACAGTTTAACTCACAGTTAAGTCAAAAGTCAATACACACGTTTTGTTGACTTTTTATCAAGTTAAAAATAAGTTAAATTTGTTCATACAAAGCTAGCGCACTTGATTTTCTTCCAACCCAAAACTAAATTATAGACTATAGTGTTTATACTTTATACAGTATTTCTGTATAAGTTAGATTCGAATGATATACATTTTTAACTTTAAACAATTCACGGTAGATATTTTAGATTCTGAGTGGAACGATGAATGTATTGATTTTACAATGATGTGTGTTTTTTATTTTTTTTTTTTTTGTGTCTGTGTACACGATAAGTAGTCGAAATAATGCTTCGATTTTCAACTTCAGTATTTTTTTCGATTGGAAAGAGAATATCGTTGGTGCATTGGGGAGGTCAAAATTTAAAATTCCCAGTAATTTCCAAAAGCGCCAAGAAAAACAAAAGAAAAATTAGAGAGAAAACGGGAATTTTTACGCAAAATCGATTTTTCACAAAATTGAATTTGGTTTTTGTTGTAACTTTAAAACAAATGATCGTAGATAGATACATGAATGTTCACTGGTTGTTTATATTTTCATTTTCTATACACCATAACATTTTCCAAATATTTTGACTTATTTTGAGCTGTTTACGGAAAATTTTAGTTTCCAATTTTTTTAGTTTTTTATTCTATAAATATCAACAAAATCTTATCTATTAGGTAAAAAAGCTTGAAAATTTAATAGAAGGCGCCTAGGTAAAATTGTATTTGTTGGGAAATAAAGCTTGAAAATTTAATACAAGGCTCCTGATATATTTTTACAATAGCAGTTGAAAAATATTAAAAATAAATAGGCATCATTTTTTTTTATTAGCATATAAAGTTAAATTTCGACAAAATGTATAAAATGTTCAACTCTTATAGCTAAGGATTGAACATTTAAAACAAGGCTCCACGTAAATAGGTTATATATAAATTACTTTATGCACAATAATATCATCAAATATAGTTAGTAAAATCATAGTCCGACTGACCGTTTTTGCTCAGAATCGTTTTTCTTATACAATAATATTATATCATTGAATTCAAATTTAACACCATCCATTACAGTGACCCTCTTGTAACCTACTGTACAGCAGAGCGACATCCACTTACCCACCTTTTTTGATATGAAAACGAAATAGACTGAAATAGTGAAATATTCGTAGTCAGAGGGGTCTAAGCCACCGTTAGCTGTGCTACTGATAGGCACATGAGTGATGAGTCTAGGTTATTTTAGAATAAAAGTATACCGCAATCCGTGATTCAGTGATTACCGTTGTTACCGAAAATACTGTATACACTTATAACTTAGAATTTATACAATCATAATAATATTGCAAACGTATTTTTTAAAATAAATGTACAATTTTCTGGGTCGAAAAACTTCTATATTCAACGAGAATACCGCGATTACCAGGATAATATTATGTTTTCGTCATATATCAATGTATGGTATTTTCGATAATTACCGTATAACTGGTAATACCCTAGATTATATACAGGTATCAAAAAATGAAATTCCAGCCCTAGCCTTGGTCAAAAATGTTTACAGAAAAGCATGGCCAATTTCTGAAGAAAATAACATTTATCTATTTACAAATAATAATATTATGCAATTTTACTCATATTCTAAGACTGTATATGTATACTGTATAGTATGTACATAAATCCAAGAAATCTGTATTATATAAATGGGTCAGGAGCTAAGTAATATCAAATTACCTCAAACTAAATGTACCTATAATATTAATAATAATAACCATTTTTATAGTTCATATTAGGTAGTTTTTAAAACTTTAGAAAAACATGATAATTATACAATTAGGTATACAATATAAATTAGAAAAATCGTATTTTCAAATATTTCAGAAATAATATTTTGATATTATAAGTTTGGATTACGATGCGTATTCTCGTTTTTGGAAACAATTATATACGACTACTCGAATCCGTACAAAAAGTTCCATTATTATACATTTTTAACATTCCGACGGAGATTTAGTAACTATATACAAAATATAAACCTACCTCTAACCCTTCTGCAATATTTTTTTCGGTATTCAATATTTTCAAGCGCAGGTGAAAAAACATTGTGTTCAAACTAAAAAAAAAAAATAATAATAATAATAAACGTTAACAACAATTGGAGCCTTTTATTCATGTCATAACTACACAATAATAATCGAGTCGGCTGACTGATATGACAGCTATTTTATCCATGCCATGTATATTGTGCGCGCATATAGTTACACATTATAATTCATAAAGATAATAATATTGTATGAATGCGTGATGTGTACGATAAGCAATATGTACCTACATTGTATAAGTATAATTTACTGTGCATTGATAAATCGGTATATCATAATATATTATAACAAATTCTAAGAACTAAGCAAAAATTTAAAACTAGGTACAGACGAATCGAATACTTACACGCGTAATGTAGATATTCATAAATTATACAGAGTGTAACAGAAAGACCTTATAAATGAAAAATGAAAATGGATACAAGTTAAATGAATAAATTTATAAAAATTAGGTACATTAATAATAAATTAATAAATTAAAATAAATTTTAGAGGATGCCAGTGCAACGTTTGATTTCTATCTCAAACCCACGCACAACATAGACAAAACGCTTTCACCTATAATCGTTTTTTTTTATGATTTTTTATGAAGGTTTGACATATCGGTTTTAAATGTTACTATTATTTGACTAAGTATTCGGCTTTCAAAAAAATAAAAAATAATTATAAATTTAAACGATGTTTAAATTATTGTTTGAGGCATTATTTAGACAAATCTATAAGTCATATCCTCAAAAAAAACTATTCTCAATCATTTTTGTAAAAATGTTCCATATTTCTATTAATTATTACAATAGTGATATAATATGCAATCTATGAATAAACAAAATAATAAATATTCTTTTTTCGTGAGCTGAAAAAAATCATGTTAGAGCTACCTTTTAGCTATATTAATAAACTATAAACCCCTCCAAGTCTCAAGGAATCTATAATTTATATAACTTTTATTGAAAACTGTCAGTAGTTTTTGAGTCTATTAACTTTGGATAAACCAACTTAGGTTAAAAATATTGTAACACAATTGTTATATCCGATCAATTATATTATTTATTATTATCAATATATTATTATATTTATATTTTATCAATATTATGTAACTAATTTTTGACAACCATTTATATAAAAAAAATACTGATTTTCTATACTATTACTATTTTATAATAATATATGTAACCAATATAACCATTATTTATACCTATATACAAAAATCCCATGGAAAAAGGTCGTTCCTTGCAACTTTTCCCATTTTTCTTTCTGTCGTATCCTCATTTGGAATACTATACAAATATTTGAAAAAAAAAACAAATGAGGCAATTCGGCCCAACCGTTCTCGATTGATGCTCTTATACCAACGAACAGATTTTCATGTTTTGTATTATAATCTATATATTATATATATTTATATATATAAATGAATGTTTGTCTGTTTGTCTGTCTATCTGTGTGTGTGTGTGTGTGTGTGTCCTTTATGCATTCCTAAACGGCTGGACCGATGTTGATGAAATTTGGTACAGAGATAGATTGAACCTCTGCACAGAAGAAAGGCTAATTTAAAAAGGGAAAAGACCAGCCCCTGAAGGTGCTCAAACAGAGATTTTGAGATTTCCTTTTTTTTGATTTTTGTTTATAAATGGTTGCCATGGGTTTTAAAGCTATTATTATTATTTTAGACATATTATTCATATAGAGTTGGCATTTTTAATGGGCAAAGAAGTACACAATAGTATATGATAAAAGCAGTATTTTTATTATTAATATTATTACGTAACTAGTGATAAAGACTTAAAAATAATAATTTATTTTTTTTACATCGGAGGAAAAATATAATCTCAGTAGATCGTAATCGAAAAGAAGTTTGGGTACCCCTGCGGCCTATACCATTGCGCTATATAATTAACTATCAACACGTGTGTTTCGTACACTTGTTTAGGTATCATATATCCGACATAAGGAGTATATGTATATAATACGACGTATCAGAGGCACTATCGTTAATGGCTATACTATGCTCGAGTATGGGTCGTACTGCAGTAGGTATTTGACAATATAATATGTGTCTTTGTCCAGAAATCTGTCTCATATAATAATAATATATATTTTAATGATCGTACGAATGTTCTAACCTACCTATAATATTATGTTGCCGCGATGACTAAAATATTTTAACGATGA